>OZ038482.1:55293749-55376249 GCA_964036315.1 Acanthosepion esculentum | reverse complement strand
AATAATAATAATAATAATAATAATAATAATAATAATAATAATAATAATAATAATAATAATAATAATAATAATAATAATAATAATAATAATAATAATAATAATAATAATAATAATAATAATAATAATAATAATAATAATAATAATAATAATAATAATAAGAAGAAGAAGAAGAAGAAGAAGAAGAAGAAGAAGAAGAAGAATAACGAGGAGGAGGATAAGGAAGAGGAGAAGAAGAAAAAGAAGAAGTAATACAAAAAATGTCCTGATAGGTACAGTCCATAAACTAAGAAAAACTTTGTCCATGTAACGCTAGTGACGTTATGGGGTTTAGAAAAACAAAACATGAAATGTATCTATAGCACACCACTACCTGCCTTAGATCTTTCCGCAGACTTGATAGATTGTGTGACCATAGCAGAAATCGAATGATGATGATGATGATGATGATGATGATGATGATGATGATGATGATGATGATGGTGATGATGATGATGCAGAAGGGATGTCCAAGAGGTTCATATTGTTGCAAAGATCAACTACTAATAAAGAAAATGATCTTGTAAAATTGCAGGAAAAAAGGTAGAAATCTCAGCACAGCATGAGTGGACGGGTATCTTCAATACAGTAAAATGTTTCAGTGATGGCATCGCAATGGATTTCGTATTAGGTAAATGTGCAAAAGTAACATTCAACGAAAGGAGAATTATAGAAACACATTCAATATATCTAGATTTTCTTACAAAGATTATGGAACTGGAACAAGAAGCCTCTAAAAACCTAGGGGTCAGCGATAAAATATACACAAATGAAGGAGAATATCAGAAAAGAATACTACAGGCGTGTGCGTCTGGTGTTAAATACCGAGTTAAATTCACATAACACTTTGTCTATCCTTATGGTGGAATACGGTTTCAGCATCCACAATTGGACAATAACTGGCATTAAAGGAATAGATCTCAAAACGAGACAGCTTCTCACTTGCCACAGCATGCATAATCCTAAGATTGGTGTTGATTGTGTGTATGTGCCCAGATGCGATGGAGGCAGAGGATTAATTCAAGTAGAACTGTCTTAAAAATACCACGACAATCGATCTTCACAAATACCTGGAGACTACAGAAGATGATCTGTCTCAAAAAACATGAATTTTTATTTAGTAATAACGGAAGACAATAAATTGAAAAAAAAATATATTACAAATGGATGAGGAATTGCAGAGTTAAAAGCTGAAATCGAAGGTTTTATTCTTGCTGCACAGGACCAATGCTTGCTAACTAGAAATTACCAAACACACCCGCACACACGCACACACACACGCAAACACACACACACACACACACACACACACACACACACACACACACACACTGAAAAACTGTGTTAACAAACCGATATGCAAATTCTATGATAAATATCCAGAAAAAATTGACAATTTTGTATAAAGTTGTACAGTGTTAGCACCCACTGAATATAAAACTTAGTATGAAAAAGTGGGTTAATATCTGCATAGGAAAATATGCAACTTTTACAGGAAAAAACTGCAAGAAACTGGTTTGAATATCACCCAGACCCGGTTACAGAGATCGGGCCTGTAACAATTTTATGGGACTTTACAATACGCATAGACAGAACAATCAAATCTAACCGTCCAGACACCGTGACCAAAGAGCACAAAAATCTGCTTTCTTATTGACATGGCAATCCCTGCAGATTGTAATGTATCTTCGAAGAACTTCAAAAAACCTATCAAAACACAATCTTGAAATGAAAATATAAAAAATGTAGCACATGAAGCCATCAATAATTACAATTGTAGTAGGAGCACTCGGATCGACTGGAAAAAGTCCCGATAGACTCATTGAATGGTTTCCTGGTAACTCATGCCTTAAAGGAATACCAATGAAAAATTGTACTCACAAATTTCAGCTCAGACATTACGAAGAGCTTTACCTATGCGTATGATCTTAGTTTGTTTTTTTCCCCCAACAAATGATCAGTGGAAAATGCCACTAAGCTATTTCTGATTGTAGGTCTTAGGTTATAGCGCGGAAGGAAACGTGTATACAACAGAAATCCAAGGAAATAATAATAACAATTTTTGAGTTTAATAATTAAAATAACAATATAGCTAATACCGTTTCTGATAACTGAATATCTGGAACCGGATCAAAAATTATCAGGACTGCTGCTATAAAAAGAAATCGACAGCATATCTCGATTCGACATTTAATCTCCTTTGATGTAGTCTCCTCCTGGAGCGACATCCTTTAGCCAGAATCCTTTACATTGGTGAAAGCATTCTTGGAACACCTTTCATGGGATAGCGTGCAGCTGCCTTGTCGCATCCTCTAGGATTTGATCGACATCTTGAAACCTTGTTCCTTTCAAGATGGATTTGATTCTTGGAAATGGGAAAAGGTCGCAAGAGGCGAGATCTGGAGTATATGCTTCTTGTCGGACCTGTGAAATGTTATATTTGGCCACAGACTTTTGCACAAAATGAGCTGAATGGTCAGATCCGTTGTCATGGTCGAGTTGCCATTCACCGGACGCATGTTATTCTGTCCTTTTTCGGCGAACAGCCTATCACAGTCACTGCAAAACGTCACATTTAATTTGACATATTTCACTGATGAACCACCGTCATCCAAAAAATAAATTTTGCTTTGCCAGAACAAAATCTACCTTAGCGAGCTTAAACAGGTATCAGATCTACAGACATAATGAAACTGATCCTGAAATCTTATATAAATGATACCCATAAGCAAAATCAAATTGAAACAGCAATAAAATAGTTTTGTTTTTCATCATCAAATGCAGTACGACCCTCGATATGTTAGACGTATGAAACAAAGCCTTTGTAGTTACTGGCGTTAATTGCCCTCAAAATTTGTAACGTCAACAAGGTAGACGTGGAGAGAATGTATTGTAAAAGGATTATCTGTGTTAAAGTTGTCGAACTATAGATGATTCATGAGGGCATTAAAGTTTATTGAAGGCGAACGTGAAGCCTTGGTTCAAGAAGATGTAAATTAATTTTCGATGATAGGATTTTTTTTATGCGTGATACTGTTCCATAATATTAGACGAAATAACGTAATTAATAAATTTGATGAAGTGGTACCTGTGTTTAAGCGACCATAACCACGTTGGAATATTCTGAAGAGGGTGTTTTAAATTGGCAGATAACAAGATATGAACTTTGTAAAGTTATTTGTAATGCTATACAATCTGTTTTAATTGAAGAGACACAAGAGCCCACCCTACCAAAAGATTTCAGGACACAGTATATGTAAACCCTATTGACTCTATCTTTAGAACGTTTTTGTTATTAAAATGACTATTTTTAATTATTTTTTGCTCAGAACATTCGTCTTTCAAAACTGTGCCCACGTTCTCTAATTATAATTTTTAAATACATAAAGTTTCGTGGAACTTGTATGTATATATATATATATATATATATATATATATATATATATATATATATATATATATATATATATATATATATATATATATATATATATATATATATATGTTAGGAAGGGGTTCTCTCTACTTTTATATACTTTTTTCACTATGAAAATAGGAACCGGTTCTTTCATAGGTTTTTCTCGGTGACTAGAAAGACCAAGAGAATCTAAGAACCGGTTTTGTGTCATTTTAGTTAACGGTTCACGAGATCCTTTGTCAACCCATTATACCGCATCACCGATTATATATATATATATATATATATATATATATATATATATATATATATATATATATATATATATATATATATATATATATGCTTGCATATGAGTAAGATTAATTTGAAAAGTATTTGATGCGTGAAGATTTCGGGAAATTGATCAAATGATATTGTCTCTTCAATGTGACTGTTTCTGCTAGTGTTATTTTGCACTAATTGATTTTTGATACAATTGGAATGACGAAGTTTCAGCTTTCTGTTTGTACTAATTCTGTCGGTTTTAATGGTTTCCATTCCTACGAATTTTAGTCTTTTCGTTATAAATATTATTATTATTAATAGTAGTATAAGTAGTAATACTAATACTAGCAGTGTTATCAGTAGTAATACAGGTGATCATAGCATTGATAATGATTGTGGTGCTTGATGTTATAGGATTGTTTTAAAATTATTGACAACATTTCTGTTATGAGTGGTTTACTTCAATATATGATATAACAATTAAGACATATTAGACGAATCCATTGAAACTTAAACATTTGAATAATTGGACATTTCTGGATAAGGGAAGTCAGTGAGGTAGTCAGTTTTGTGCCATACGTGATACACGCGTAGGCGATCAGTTATCTTTCAATACATGACCGACGAGGCAGATGTTTTCCTGTAGTAGGTTGTCATTTCTTTCTGCGGTAGAGCAGGTGCCATCCAAGGCTATAGAACACGGTCTGTCCTGCTAAACCCATAGCAAGTGGGGGGGGGGAGAAAACGAGGAATTATACCTTTCCCAAGAGCATTAGCACGGTAGGTTTCTTAAATCCAGTAGCTGTTATCGCCCTTTTCAGTGTTCATAAAAGTGTCCTTAGTAACCTTTCAATTTGAAATAGTGTGAGTATGTCCGTACTTCAATAAACACACGCGTATTTTAACGTCGAATGCATTTGAACTGGTAAATGTAGGTAAAATTTGTGTTTTTTTTTCATTATTCTATCCCACTTTCTTTATCGTTACTCCTCAAGTCTACGCTAAATTGTATTATATTTTCTGCAATGAGAAACTGGACGTTTCTCGCAGTTGCGCACGCAACGTCTTGATTATAATTTTGTATTTGTTTTACTTAAAATTGATTTTTAGAATTTAATTTCTACCCACTCTATTTAAATAGTTTATTAGAAAAATATTTTGTTGCTAATAAGGTAATAAGGCAAGCATGTTTCACATAGTATAGCTATTAAAAATACAATTATTATTCTAAGAAATAATGGTGGTCCAAATGAAGATAGAGAATAAGTGGTAATTTTTGAAGCGGAAGCCTCTTTCACTCATACACACGCATATATATATATATATATATATATATATATATATATATATATATATATATATATATATATATATATAGAGAGAGAGAGAGAGAGAGAGAGATAGATAGATAGATAGATAGATAGATTATAATAAAAGAAAAAAACAGTAAGATACATAATCCGGTGTTCTTATTAATATTTTTATTTTTACAAAACAGTGCTCAATACAAATTTACGGAGCATAACTATTATAAATTAACTGATTTAAAAATATGGTTCCATCGCTACACAGGAAATATCATGTTGCTGTTTTTGAAACATGGTAATTCCTCTGTAACGATGTAACCATATTTTTAAATCAGTTAAAATATATATATATATATATATATATATATATATATATATGTATTATCAACTAGTATGCTGCTGATAGAGGATACATCTTGCGGATAGAGTTTGGTAGGAAATAAGACCTAATTGAGCCGTGATCAGAGATATGTAACGTGAGTCTTCTTGTTAGGCATGAGAACAAAAATGAAATTGATAATCTCAAAACTCCATTCGAAAAAGATTCCGTCTTCAACATTACCTATGAACTGACTTAAAAAAAAAATTAAAAAAAACACCCGTTATTGGATGTTTTTTGGAGTCTAGTAAAAATACATTCACTTCTTCGTTATATAAAAAAGCACAAGTAAAACTATTTCCAACTTAATTTTAATTGGCAATATCCTCTCAGATATAAAATAGGAGTTATAAAAATGTGCCAACGAGAGGGTACGAGAATTCATCCTCTCGTTCGCTTTTCTTTAAAAAAACATATCAAAGTGAAAAAATGGAAGTTAATAACGGTTTTCCAAACAATCTTAGAGATTAAAATATTAGACTTTTTCTTTCTAACGTAACCAATAGCAACACTAAACATACGGAAAAACAATAACGTTAACAGTTAAAAATAAAATGCTTGGTAACTATAAGCAAGATCAATCTTCACATATAAACATTATAAAGAAATATATAACTCTAGTCAACAAAAACAGGAAAATTAAATTAATTATCTACTACAAAAATTAAAACACCTATCCTCATTGTTAAAAATAATAACTCACATGCACGATCAAATTACAGAGAATCAATATTATTTAGGAATTCACATGTCCCTTAAGGAACTGTATACCTGAACAATCCAAATTCGTAAATAATTTTATTGGATATACTACAACATCCTTCACAAGAAGACTCACGTTACAGCTCTCTGACCATAGCTCAATTAGGTCTCATTTAAATACACAATATTATTAACATACTCGTTGATAATACCAATGTAATACCCTAATCCACTTGTAAAAATAGCTAAAAGTAATGGAAGCATTATTAACAAAAAGAAAAAGCTAACATTCAATAATATCAACTACTAACAGTGCCAAAACATTCATATAACCCTAGATACATAAAACAGTCCATATATTCAATTAAATGTAAAATAATATTCATCCTTGATAATGGCTAAAAGACTATCCAAAAGCGCCTTGGTGTCGTAAACAGTTTTCTTGAATATAACCGACAAGGCAAATTTAATAGTTTTTATCTAAGGGAGTTCATTTATTGTCAGTGGACCATAACGAATATCATCAACTGAGGATTCAATCGTTTTTGTCAACGGTACGCGTATCATTCATTCAGGATTTTAAACTAAATGACTAATTTGCAGCTCTAAGATTCATGAGATTAATATATATTAGGATTTACGAGGTTAGATCATTTCGTCGAGCGTTTTCCTGTAAATAAGCGGGAATTACTAGTAAATATCAGCGTTATAACTGAATTCTTCTGGAAGAGAAGAAAGTGGGAAAATGGTAAATTGGTACAGAGAATCAACAACTTCTTTGTGATATGGAATCTGATTTTTTTTTATCATTTACCCCAAGCAACACAGACACAAGACACAAGGGGTGACTGAGTGCTAACGAAAATATTAAGTAGATAGAGCGATTTAGATCAAACATAGAACAGATATTAAGTTTTCTGGGGAAAAAGCAACTGGAAGAAAGTTCCACAAATGAGAAATGTGAGAGAAGAAACTGTTAGCATAGAACTTACGGTTACATCTAGCCATTTCAATTTTAAAATGAACAGAACTACCGCCAAGCTAGTATTGTGTTTAAGTTGATAAAATTTACGTTCCAAAGAAGAAAGCTCATCAGAACAATAACCCTGGAGAAATAAGTATTTACTGTGTGAAAAAGAATAAGAGAAAAGAGAACAATAAAGGAAGAGGAATCAACAAGACATTTGTTAACGATACACATTTTAGTTATATTTTTAAAGATCAATGTTAGCTAGAAAGCCTGAAACCAGAAGAGATTTCCAAATAGAGAAATGAGAGAGAAGAATCTGTTAGCAGTTCAACTGTAAATTGATGAGACTTTGTTGCCAATCTAGTATTGTGCTCAAACTCATTAAGTCTCCGTGTCATAGCGGAAAGTTCGTCAGAATAATTACCATGAAAGTATTTATAGAAAGACACAGGGAAGCTATATTAAGATGGTGGGAAAGTGACTGAAGCCGATGTGCCAGGTCATAACCAATAACATTGTGGATTCTTCCACATATAACATAATCTTCCCATTTTATTCAATATAATCTTCCCATTTTATTCAATATAATCTTTCCATTTTATTCAATATAATCTTCCCATTAGATTCAATATAATCTTCCCATTTTATTCAATATAATCTTCCCATTTATTCAATATAATCGTCCCATTTTATTCAATATAATCTTCCCATTTGATTCAATATAATCTTCCCATTTTGTGTCAGCGGAGAATATTAGAACTCCAAAGAATATCCAATTCTTAAAATATTAATATTAGTAATCTAACATATTGCATTTTGTCTTTGTTTCTCTCTCTTAAGAGAGTTACAATTTAATTTTTATAGCTTTGCATATAATGAAACCAATAATTAGCATACAAATTATCCTTTAAAAAATAATGTTCTCGTTTTTTTATTCGTGCATGTTCGTAAAATATTTTCCGTCGTTTAAGGGTTAACCAAATATTTTCATTGCAAGCAAGAAAAGTATTAGGATAATTTAAATTTCTAATGTTTAATTTCGGAACAGCCCAATATGCAAATTACGAAATGGAGATGAAGAAATAAAAATGTACAACAATTTAAATGTCTGGGAAGTGTTTCTTACAGAAGACGAAAAGTGCGACACTGAAATACGAAGGCTAATTGGCATATCAAAATATGACTTCCAAAATATAAGCAAAGTATTAAGAAACAAAAAAAATCGTTAGAAAATGAGTACTTCTATATGCCAGTGAATCTCGCCACATATGAAGACAAGATTAGAAACAACACAAATGTGATTCCTTAGAAGGTTGTTGAGAGTACCCTCAACCGAAACGTGACCAAAGACGAATATCTTGAGAACATTGAAACAAAAAAGGTACTAATATTTACCTCCAGGAAGAGACTGTTGAAATTTCTATGATAAATAACGAGGAGAAAGGGCTTGGAAAATTTGATACCTACATGAGTGATTGAAGACAATCGGGAGAGAGAAAAACAACGCATAACACACCTGGTGAGCTTCAGTAAATGGATGCCGGAACAGAGTTTAGGAGAGATAACAAACACAAAATGTATGAAGAGTTACAAAGTAGAAGAAATTATGAAGAACCATGTCCTGAAGGGACACGGAACATATAAAATAAATTATCATGGAAACTGATCTTGGAAGGAATAATCTGATTGAAATACAAAAACGGTAAATTAAATTAGTTTAGAAACTATGAATACGTTAAATAATACAATTATAATTTTTAGTTACCAAATCAAATTTAGATTTCTGAAGTAAGCAAAAAGAAGTAGCAATTTTACTGCGGAAAAAATAGGGCCTCTTTAATCCCTTCCCCGATAATTATTTTGTGAAAAACGTTTCATTTCCAGATGATAATTCTTTATTTGTTTTGGAAGATTAAGTAACTGAAGGACCGTGAAGTGCCCGTGTGGGGGATAACACATCTACAAGACGTATGAGTTGACAATTGGATTCGTTTCAAGCTCAGAAAAGCATCAATAAAATCAAGATCGACGTATAAACACGTCTATAGCTAGTTTTTGAACGTTATACTTTGGACATGTCTATTCGACCGAGTCCTGAAAAGATACTTACCGTAAAAACGCATATACATCAGGGAAAGGGTAAAATTGAAGGAAAAAATATTGGATGGAAATATGAAGAGAATATATAATGTTAATCGAACGTCTTTGGTCAATTTTCGAATATATTCTCATATATATATATATATATATATATATATATATATATATATATATATATACCCTAACATTCTGGAGAGACTCAACTCTAAGCATCAGTCGGTCTTAATTTGTCCGGCCATATTTTACGAACGAAGAGACGTATCGATAATGTCAACCACATGCACTTGTTGGCCTGAATATTCAAACACGCAAAGGCAGGTCACCGAGGCAGACTGAGGGATCTGCTGGCGGAAAGAACGCTGTCCAGTGTTTGTCATCGATTCATTGATATAATTCGTGGAGAGATAAAAAGAATTCACTCTCACTCCCCTCTCTCTCTCTCTCTCTCCATATATATATAATAGTAAGAGAAAGTATATATATATATATATATATATATATATATATATACTTCTTTCTCTCACTCTTTTCTTCTTCTTCCCATTATTTATTTATTTCTAAGGGTGGAGCACTATTTCTGGAGGACTTCTTTTTACCCGACTAGTAAAGCTTGTTTTTATTACATTAATATTCAAATAAAGAGTTCCGAATAATTCCTTGTACTAGATGTTCACACCGTGCAAGGCACAAGAGCCACTCAATGTTGACAGTTACTGAATGATGTTGCTGTATAGACGTAAGAAAATCAAGGATAACTTATGATGACACGAGGACTGATCAAATAAGTATCCGTAGGCACCGTGGAGTAATAGATAACGGATTGGATTGAGGAATCGGAGAGCCGAGTTCGAATTCCACTCGAATGCATTCATTCACTTACGTACTAATACCCTTGGGAAAGGTATGAAACCTCTTCTTCTCCCCCCCACCAAATATATAACCTCGGTTTATCGCAGAAAGAAAAAATCTGCCTCGTTAGTCATGTATCGAAAGATACATGATCGCCTAAGTGTGTAGCCTTTATTAACATTCAAACTAGTAAAATAAGATATTAATCCGGTAAAGTGAATATGAGATGTAACTGAAGACCGCGAGGGCATAGCTACCGTTTGGGTTTTGAAGAAAAACAAATGGTCCTGAGCAGATGGGTATGCTCGAAAAGGAGCAACCATGAGCAATCCTCCCAATTGGCAGGTTACCTTTGAGTCGAAACAGTTCTGATGGAAATTTTATCTTCGGCATGATTATGTGAACGGGTACGCATATTTTATAAGTTGAAATATTTTCTCTTAACGGCATTTGAATTTGGCGGAAAAGAGTAATTTAATTATTGATATGTCAACAAAACTCATAATAACTGTTTCCGAACTGGCTTATTCGAATATCACACATTTTATAAGAATACAAATGTACTTATTGCACGAAAGAAAATTGAAGGTTTTACAGAGCTATGTTCCTTGTACATTCAAATCAATATTCGAAGTCCGCCATTCCTTTAAAAAAACTCTTCATTAACTAATTCTAATTCTCTGATATGTAATACATGCAAAGGAAATTGCAAGCATTCTTGGGAAATGAAAATCTAAGGAACATGTACGGTAAAATAGGAGGTTAAGTGAAAGCTGAAAGGAGTCAGGAATAAACAGGGGTTTTAAAACAATAATTATAAAAATATATGTAAAAAATTCTTATATTTCAAGCATAAATTCTTTCTATGATTTTGGTTTAAAATGCATTTTTTAAATTTTACATTTCTTTTAACTATTTTTTTTAACCTTATTCTCATTTCATTGTTCACAAATTCTTTTTATCATCTACATTTCCTTTTTGTTTCTCGGCAATTTACAATTTTACTTGCATTTATTTTTCTTGTTTTAGGTTTCGTTGACGTTCTTTGAAGTTGCCGCCATGTTCTTCGTTTTAACTTCGATGCCTGCAAAGCCAAAAGATGTCGGAAGTCACGGGGTTTTCGGTCAGCTTAGCTGTAGATGGAGCGGGAAAGAGATCAGTTGAAAGCAAAACATACGCTCAATTTGATATTTCTTTTTTTTTTCCTTTCGGATTTTTGTCATTCTTTGCTTAGGATCTTTTTGTCTCTATCATTTGTCAGTTTATTTAGTCATTCCTCTTTTTCTTTTTCTCTAGTATTTATTATTCTCTCGTTTCTTCTCGTCATCGTAGCTACATTCTTTCTTCCTTCTCTTCTTCTCAATACTATTTTATTTCTCTGTAATTCTTTATGGTTATATTACACAATACTTTAATACTTTTATTAATTCACTCAGTATAATTCTTTCTTTCGATGGTTCTTTCTTTTCTTTATTTTTACGGAATTTTCTATTTTAAATCTGTCTTTATCTTCGTAAAATATCGAATAAATAGCACACTATCTTTGGAAAAGCTTGCCTGTCGATAGTTAGAACACAAAATAGTTCACTTAATCCAACACAGAGCGATATGATAAACAGGAAGATTATGTCGCGTCAAAAAAAGTGTTAAGAAGAACTAGAACTTGAAGAATCTAACACTCACATGACATAATGAATGCAAAAGAAATGAGGTAAGTAACCAGTAAAAAAACTTAACGAATTTATGTAAATGGATGAAAAAAGAACAACCAATTGTAATAAAAGATGAAAATTTACATAGAGCAAAAAAGAGAGATACTTGTAGAAAGACAGGATCATCAGCATCCTGAAAGAATGCGAAACACTGGCATGATCTGAAGTCCTTTTTAAAAGTGTCTCTCAAATTGGCAAATATATGTAAAATGGCTGCGTGTACGACTGGTTAGAACCATGAAAGCAGTTTCGAATCTCACCGATTTTTGAAGCAGGTGAATTCTCTAAACAGACGTAACCGTTCAGAACGGCGTCATTAAGGGCGTCCAACTCGGTTAGATATGGTCTAACCTAGCAATCTGGTCTGTATACAATTCCCAAATCAATCGTTAAAATGCTGTCAAATAAATGCAACTTTTAAATCTTAAACAAGACGAGGCTTCGTCAGTGGATAAAAGCGTTGGTTGAAGTAATCCAGTGACTTGGGCCAAAGAGTTGTGAGTTCAATACCTGGCCACGGCAGAGGTGAACAATAACTTGGAGAGATACTAAAGAGAAATAACTGAAGCGGGGATATCCGGAAAAGGCAAGGCACGTGGAACGGGAACAATCTACCCCAGTGAATTAAATAAAGTACTCGGTTCGAAATTACAACGTATATTAACTGAAGGTGTCCGAAGTGTACAACGGCCGAAACTTCGTGAAATTTAACAATAAATATGAGGACAACACTTCGAACTATGTAAATAGTGTAAATACTAAAATAAAAACCTTGTAAAAATACAACTAGAATAATGTTAGAGGAATAAAAGAAAGAAAGGAAAATAATGAAGATTTAATCAGAAAATAATATACAACTTACGTACTCTGGTAATAAACTCGGCTCAGTGATTTGTCAAACAACGACAAAATAGACATGGCGGATCGGAACATCTTATAAAACAAGCAATGAAACACGCGGATACCATGATGGCGCTCTCCCGCATGTCTCCGTCGGCTATGAGCCGTCATGCTGAGATGTTTGCTTGATGATTGTTGCTAGCTTTCGGCTTTTCTTTTCTTTTTTTCCTTCTTATTTTTAAGTCATAAATATAAAAAAATCCCATATCTCATATCTTCTGTCGCTGTGACATTTTTCTAAGATGTCAACGAGACTCGGTTGGCCACGGATCCTTTCGGCCAGGTTGGCAGCAATTTGTCGAAACTTTCCGTACCATTAAGGACAGCAGGTAGTCTCCGCCATGCCTTCAGTGATGCGTTGAAAAAAGAGTAGACGAAGAGAGAAGGGAAATTAGAACAACATAATGATTTGTTAAATTGGGTCGGAACATTTATTTTTTTCTTTATCTATCTATCTATCTATCTATCTATCTATCTATCTATCTATCTATCTATCTATCTATCTTTCTTTCTTTCTTTCTATCTATCTATCTATCTATCTATATTTTGTATGTCTATATTTTGTTTATCTACTCGCCTCTCTTTATATCTTCGTGTTTATCTATCTATCTATCTATCTATCTATCTATCTATCTATCTATCTATCTATCTATCTTTTTGTCTCTCTGTATGACTGGGTGTTTGTTTATCTAGTTAGCTAGCTAGCGATCTAGATATAATCTGTTAACATGTACTTCTCACTCTATCTTAGCCTGTTCATATCTATCTATCTATCTATCTATCTTTCTTTCTTTCTATCTATCTATCTATCTATCTATCTATCTATCTATCTATATTTTGTATGTCTATATTTTGTTTATCTACTTGTCTCTCTTTATATCTTCGTGTTTATCTATCTATCTATCTATCTATCTATCTATCTATCTATCTATCTATCTATCTATCTATCTATCTATCTATCTATCATTTTGTCTCTCTGTATGACTGGGTGTTTGTTTATCTAGCTAGCTAGCTAGCGAGCTAGCTATAATCTGTTAACATGTATTTCTCACTCTATCTTAGCCTGTTCATATCTATCTATCTATCTATCTATCTATCTATCTATCTATCTATCTATCTATCTATCTATCTATCTATATATTAGATAGATTTGCCGGCCTTTCTATGGATGCCTCAGATTTATACATTTTCAATTTTAATCCATCAATATAAGAGGAGGTACTGACAAGTATTTCGACTAATCCGCTTCCCAAAATCAAACCAAATAACAAAACAGATTTTCGGGAGCCCGTCTTCTTTATAAAAATAAGAACATTTAAAAAACATTTGATGCTTTTTGGTTTGGTCAGATCTTCGGCCGTGGGTCTGGTCGATAATCTTTCAGCACCCCATCCAATCTGAAATTTAAACCGGAAACAAGGGATAAAAATCTACTGTTCAAAAGACCGAGGAGGCGTGTGAACCGGACGATAGGCAAACTTATCTAGTACTATTGAAGTAAAAAATATAAATAAATAGTAAAAGGTTATTTATAAATAATTCCAAACGAATAATCCACAGAAGCATATATTTGATTTAGACAAAAACCCATAATGCCGAATAAATTAATATATTAGAATTTCAATATGTCAATGCGTAATACATTCTCACACAGATTTAATTTAATGATGCACAGCAAGTTTTACTTACAAAAGCTGGCAGTCATTTCATAATTTTGAGCTGATTATGGACATGAAGGTTGCACTTAAGCATGAAATGAACTCTAGACAGTGGGTTTCCACTTTTACACACACACACACACACACACACACACACACACAAACTCCCATATATATATATATATATATATATATATATATATATATATATATAAATCTACTTATTGTTTTAAGAAATATGTATCCGCATATGGAAATTGATGTATGGAAATATTGGATATCTAGGAAAATTGAATTGTTTTCGCAGAACAATAGCAGACCAACTGCAATCTCAGAAAATGAAACCAAGAAAAATTCCTTTTAAAATTTGAAAACAAGAAACTTGTAATGAATTCAAAATAATAATCAAAATTCTAATTGACAATCAAAATATCTGAATAATCTGTTTTTGTGAAAGTAAACACAGAAAAGATGCAGACAATTAAGATTGGTTAAAGAGAAGAAAGTGACCAAAATATCACCTTTAGAAAATATCTTAAGTAAAAATGTGCAATTACGACTAAGAATGTGCTTAAGATTGTGTTTCCCCTGGGTGTTGACCGCAATATTCATTTTTATTTATACGTTCTGTTCCAGATATTGACCATTTAATTCCATAAATATAGCATACACACACACACACACACACACACACACACACATATATATATATATATATATATATATATATATATATATATATAGACAATATTAGTGGTGAATATAGACATACATATGCAATTATATATGCACATACATATATGTATAAAAATAATTCCAAGAGGATATGATCCAGGTAGAACTCGATGTCCAGGACAGAGTAAGGATATAATAAAAAGACTTAAGCACTAATATTCCATTGTCATAATTTATTCCATTGGAATCCTAAGAACGATCCAATTCATCAGACCTACAGATTCAAAAAGTCCGGTATATCTCCGGACGTTTGAAAATACGCCCCCTTTTCTCACTGAAACCCCTTTTTAAATCTTCCCTCTGTTAGATTTTAATGCCCTCTGCACCTTCGGACCTCCCTGTCTCTCTCGTCTGTTACCTCTCTATATAGATCACACATACTCGCACCAATTTTTCCCGGAGTTGTTGTTCCGTTTTCTTTTTGAATCTGTAGGTCTGATGAATTGGATCGTTCTTACGATTCCAATGGAATAAATTATGACCATGGAATATTAGTGTTTAAGTCTTTTTATTATATATATATATATATATATATATATATATATATATATATATATATATATATATATATATATAAATTAAATAATTAAGAAAAAGACGACCTTAAGTTTGCATGACTATAATTTATTTCCCCAGAAAATATAATTTTCTTCTTTCATTAGGTCACATCTAGTTACAAAGGATTTTTTTTCCTTTAATTTTAATACAAGTTTTTGAGGGATAGTTTTACATCGATAGAGAGAGATGGTCAGAGAGGGAGGACTATAGAATGATCTATATTGGAAAATTAAAATAAGGATAAGGTTTTTTAAAACCCTCTTTAATAATTTATATAGGTTCAAAAAAACTATTAAGGGAAAAAGATCAATAAAACAACTGGAATTATTAAGTCAAGAGGCCAGAAAATTTGACCACTTAAATAATTTTTAGAAAGGAATAGAAAAGTAAAAAAGAAGACAAATTATAATATATATATATATATATATATATATATATATATATATATATATATATATACAGAAATATAGTCTTAAAGTGTGTTATATTTATGGGGTAAAGTGCTCAATATCAGAGATAGAGCGTGTGTAAATATAAAAGTGGACATGGAAGTCAGCACTTAGAGGCGACAGTCTGTTTCATGCTAGTGCAATCGTCAGGCGATTGCACTAGCATGAAACAGACTGTCGCCTCTAAGTGCTGACTTCCATGTCCACTTTTATATTTATATATATATATATATATATATATATATGGATTTATCTGCGTGTGTCTGTTTTTAATTTAAACCCATTGTGATGCATAAGAACTTAAAATAAATTATTCTAAATATACCTTAATAATAGTATGTCCAGAAACATTACATTCTATTAGGTTGTTATGACAAATGTTATTATGATAGCAGTGAAATTCCTAATAGAGACTGACTTGGTGTAAAGTGCTCAATATCAGTCATAGAGCTAAAATATTCAGTTTTATGGATATAAGTTTGTGACCCTGATGATTGCAAAAGCATGAAATTCAGGGTCACAAACACATATCCATACAACTGAATATATATATATATATATATATATATATATATATATATGAAGAAATATAGTCTTAACAGTTTGTTTCATGCTAGTGCAATCGTCAGACCTGACGATTGCACTAGCATGAAACAGACTGTCGCTTCTAAGTGTCGACTTCTATGTTCACTTTTATATATATATATATATATATATATATATATATATATATATATATATATATATATATATAGAGAGAGAGAGAGAGAGAGAGAGAGAGAGAGAAAGATAATTATGCATCTTCTGTCTTAATAATTCCAGTTGTTTTATTGATCTTTTTCCCTTAATTGTGTTTTTTCTTATGTTTTCTTATATTTTAAGTAATAACTTGCTTCTTAGTGGCTTTATTACCTTTTTTGTGTGAAATGATTAAGAAGTATATATATATATATATATATATATATATATATATATATATATATATATATATATATACTGTGCTATATTTATAGGGGAAAAGTGCTCAGTATCGGAGAAAGATGGTATATAGCTAGCTAATATGGACTGTGTTTTCCTCTTACCCGACGTATATTTATTCCTGAGTATTCTAGATGCATATCCCGTTATATATATATATATATATATATATATATATATATATATATATATATATATATATCCCGCTAACGTAGTAGTGACACTTCCTCTGAAGATTGCATTAAAGAGTGGACCTGAGAGTCACTCCGCAGTAGTGATTTCTATATCCCCTCTACGCATATATAAATGCATGCAAATATCAATGCTTGACGGCGCAATAAACGTATATATTGTGTATTTTCTATGTATAAAATATTTATACACATATTTAAATACCGTATTCTGGCGATATCGTATGTAACGCAAATTATATTTTAGCTTTGAGTACACGGCGTCTTTGTACTGTGCACTTTATAGAATTTTGGTATTTTCTTCGAATATTTTCCTAAGCTAATAGCTGTATTTTGCTGTTTGTTTTCGACATTCTTTTTACTGTATACACTAATTACACTTTTCTGATAACTGACGATATAAACACCGAGCTCTGTTTTACAACTGAATATATATATATATATATATATATATATATATATATATATATATATATATACATACATATCATCCTTTCACCTTTCATTCCTATCTGCTCTCGCTCCAAATCTTCAGTAACCCCCTTGCCTTGATCGATCCAATATCTTTCTCCACATCCTCTCCTTTACCACTCCTATCTGCTCTTCCTCCAAACCTTCTGTAACCCCTTGCATGCTAGTGGCCTCCTGCCTTGCTTGGGGTGATAAGCTTAATATATATATATATATATATATATATATATATATATATATATATATAGAGAGAGAGAGAGAGAGAGAGAGAGAGAGAGAGAGAGATAGATAGAGTGCGTATGACGTTTGCTTGATAACCTAACTGTCTTGGTTTTAATTCTCGGTAGTGGATGCGCACTGCTGATGAGTCCCAAATATAGGACGAAACGGCCGTCCAGTGCTTTCTGCATTCTGTTGAGGTTTCTTTCAGACTCAATGAATTACTTAATTATAATTATCAAATCTTCCTTACAATTTCTATCTCGTGTCTGGCCAATGAGAACTAGCAAAAATCATAACATTCCAATACTGTACAGTACAAGCATATTTCAATTCGGAATGTAAAGTCCCAAAACGAAAAGAAATAAGCTGATAAAACATGTGTATGCGCTTCTGACTCTACTAAAAGAAATAACAGCATATATGTCCTATCTACTATAATCCCAATGTGAAATAAATAATAATAAATGTGATTAAAATCTAAAGGTATAATGCAAATTATTTAAATTCGCTAGACAGGTTGTGTGTTGTGATTAATGGATATCGGATCTGAATGAGAACTAGGTAGATAAGGAGCAGAGTTCAAATCCCAATTGAGTTCGTTATATTCACTTACGAACAAATGTTATGAATCCATTGGGAAAGGTATGAATCTTTCTCCTCCCAGCTATGTGTTCAATAGCAGGACAGACTGGGTTCTTTAGTTTTGGTTGGCAACCAGCCTACCGCAGAAAGAAATGGCAACATAATGCGGGAAAATATTCTGCCCCGTCAGTCATGTATCGAAATGTATCGATGTATTTCCATGATCCCCAAAAACGTACACAAAAAATTAAAAAAACTTTACTTTAGGAAGAACCGAGTTATACAGAATTTAACTTTGTTAATAATTTGCCTAACATTGTTCTGATATGTACAAATATGTAGATATATGATATGATATTCTACCATATATATATATATATATATATATATATATATATATATATATATATATATATATATATATATATATATATTAGATGAATATCTAATGTAGATCAGATATGGATAGACATGATGTGATCTAAAAACCCTGATCTATGAACACAAGAGAGACGTGCGTTTAGACAGACATTCTAATTCTCTCATCTTATATCGAAACAACGCAGTACATAACAATGTTTTCATTAATAACAGCCTAATTAAAAACGAACAAAATTTTAAGGAGAAACTATTTTCAAACTAAAGTCATAGCATTAATGCCAAATATAAACACTCGCTTAAAATATTATGTCAGATCGCCAGTTTTCTATATATCCATTATTCATGAACCGAACGCATGTCTAAAATAATGAGGATTTTACAAATTTCCCTTTTGCAAAAATACGTGTTAAATCTAACCAAAACTAGTGTATGACAATGTCTTACTTCGTTTCACCAACCCACAGAGACTTGACAGCCGCAGACTTTCCCCACAGAGACTTGAAAACCGCAGACTTTCCCCACAGACACATACACATACACGAGAATATAAACATCCAGCCAAATAAAAGAAATATTTTACAAAATATCGCTTCATTTCGCCGACAAAATACGAGGGTGACATCTGTAGCCGTTCCTCACGTACGCAAATATACACTTACATGAATTAATGTTACCGTCCTACATACACCTATAGACCTATACACACAAGCGTATCTTTACTCAAAGACTCTTATACTATACACACTTTAATATCCTAAATGTTCCTCAGACATATTTACATATTGTCTGTTGCATTTGTACACGTGACTCATGTCTGGTCAATGAGAACTAGCAAAAATCATAACATTCCAATACTGTGTTTTTTGGGTTCTCATTTCTATTCTGGATCTATGATGAAGCCTTAATAAACGTGAAACATGTTAGAACGAGATTCGTTTCCTAGTTGTTTTTTATTTCATTTTATCATATATATATATATATATATATATATATATATATATATATATATATATATATATATATATATATATATATATATATATATGCACATTTCGGGTGAAAATAAAGAGAAAGAATTTTCCAAATTTTGGATAATTTCTATTAACTTGGTCCTTGATCTATGTTTTCGGCTCACATGAGCCATCTTCAGCGTTGTTATACGGATATTTTAACAAAGGTATTCGCCATCAAAGATAATATTTTGTTATGATGACATACAAGATTTTCACCGAGGCGAGTTCGAATTCCAGTCGAGTCCATTATATTGACTTACGTGCTATTAACCTTGGGAAAGATATGAATCCACTTATTCTCCCACCAGCTATGGGTAAATAGCAGGACAGAATGGGTTCTTTCGCCTTGGATGGCAACTGGTCTAGGAGAATGACAACTCTGAATTCAAAACCTGCGGAGGGTCGTTTTGGGATCTTGTGTATTCTCTGTATTCCGCTCTGTGGTTGGATCTGCACAAAACCTTCATCACTATCAAATCGTATGTGAAGATTGTTTAGCTGTCGGTTTCTAAGAACTGAGGTTCGTGACCCTTCATACGTCGTAAAAGGGTCCCCAGTAGGCGCGGGTCAACAGCCCGCATCGATCACCGACAAGAGAGTCCACGATATATATATATATATATATATATATATATATATATATATATATATATATATATATATATATATATATATATATATTTGCTACCTCTTCGTCACCGAGGCCCGTTGAACAGTTGGTATGACGTTCGCTTGATAACCTAACTGTCTTGGTTCCAATTCTCGGTAGTGGATGCGCACTGCTGATGAGTCCCAAATATAGGACGAAACTGCCGTCCAGTGCTTTCTGCATTCTGTTAAGGTTTCTTTCAGACTCAATGAATTACTTAATTATAATTTTCAAATCCTCCTAACAATTTCTATCATGTCGAAATCATTGCTTGATCCGGCTTCTAATGCTTCAGTTTGAGCGGCTCGGTGATAGTAGTCGTGGTTCCCGGGGGAACAGTCCTATGGTTACAGAGAATTTCAGTGGAGTTCCACCACGGATTATGTGAGCCAGCGGCGCTATATTGAGTCTGATTTGTTACCTCTTCGTCACCGAGGCCCGTTGGAACAGTTGGTATGACGTTTGCTTGATAACCTACCTGGTTGGAATTCTCGGTAGTGGATGCGCACTGAATTCTCTTGAGGTTTCTTTCAGACACAATGACTTACTCATATATATATATATATATATATATATATATATATATATATATATATATATATATATATATAATTTATCTCTTGAAAATGTATTTCAATTGAGCTCAGTTGAATGATAAGCTAATTCTATAAACAACCGCCACCTACGCTAATACAAAGCTCTTCAGTAAAATGAATGGAGAACTTTAGCTGATAGGCATTTGTTTACATTCGTAAAAAACAATACGCTAGATTTAGCTGTGTAACTCTACCGAGTGTAGGTACCTCTGTGGTAGAAGCTCTGACTTACACCAAATATATGGGGTTTCGATCCTGGCTTGAGACATTTGGATGTCTAGTCGCAGTGAGTAAATCTGCTACAGCGAAGCATTACTGACTGCGAATGACTCACACACACACACATATATATATATATATATATATATATATATATATATATATATATATATATATATATATATATATATATATGATATGATATGATAAAAATACACGTAAGATTTCAGTGTAACATCAGGTTGAATTGATACTAGCAAGTGTAGTAACATTTCAAAGTACTCGGGAGAAAAAATAAGTTAGAGTTTTATAAATCTTCTGAATATATGCAAAATTTAATTTAGGACTTTAAAAAAGTGAAACAATGGATACAGATGCTATTATTCCAAACATGTTTGAAAGAGAAATGAAAGAGAGAAACATATTTAGGAAAATTGATCGATTAAATTATGAAACTTGTGAAAGATTTGCATATATGAAACTGTGTAGATATGTGTGTGTATGTATGTATGTGTGCGTGCATGCTTTCATTTTAATGAAATAAACATCTATCAACGAGTTTTCTATATATTGTGATATATCTACACTGTTTCATATATGCAAATCTTTCACAAGTTTAAAAATGTAATCGATCCATTTTCTTAAATATTTTATCTTTCATTTACTTTTCTTTCTTTCTTTACGAGACACATAGATGATAAAGGGATCAAGAATTACTTAACGGAGAAATCTTAGGGTTATCAAACCGGTGTGGGTCGATGCATTTAGCATGACGTCAGAGCTACGGAAGCCCGCCCTGCGAGAGGCATTGTGTTAATTACGGTCAGACGGGCAACCGGAAGATACAGTGATGGAAACAGTGGTGCGCCCTAGAATCACGCGAGATCCCTGCTGAATGTAAGAGGAATGTACCCTTGGGTAGTTGCTATATGGAGAGCAAGGCGTGTGACTATTATAGAGCGAGTAACAGAGGGGTGAAGAAGCGAAAAGTCTGGGTGATAAATATAGAGAAAATGAAAAAGGAAGTGTTTCTGAAAGTGAAGTCACAAGAATGTACTGTTTTTCGCATATTTAGGATGGAAAAGTTAACATCGCAAAGGAATAGTCTAGGAGGTTAAAAGAGAAAAGCGTAATTGTGCAGACATAATGCAAAAAGAGAAAAAAACAAGTATGGTTATTCTAAACGGTAATAAAAGAAAATAACCATATATGTCTATATTTCTGGGATGAGGTAAATGGTGTTCCAATAACTTGGACTGATTTTAAATGTTAATTATTTTTAAACGTCTAATGAAGTTTTTTTTTTCTTTTTCTTTCAGACTTAACAACTTAAGTCTTTGGCAATTTCAACCATGGAAAGATTAACAGTCAAACAATGTGTTAATGTTTCAAGAGTGCACTTGAAAAAATTGTTTGTAAATTCAAACAAACTGGGTCGGTGGCAGATGTGAAAAGACCATTGCGTGCTCGTTGGCGTCGTTCCGCTGAAAACATTGCTGCAGTGCACGAGAATGTGGCCGAATATCCAGACACCTCTATTCGTCATCGCGCGCAAGAATTGAAAATCTCCAAAAACAACGTTACATCGTTTCCGATTGCACTCTACGATGGTCGATTATGTTGGTCCAAAACATCACAAAGTGCACGAAACGCATTTCTGTTTGAACGTCCATTTTCGTAATAGGCTTCGATAATTTTAACACGGGTTTTGATTGTTAATCTTTTCATGGTTAAAATTGCCAAAGATGTAAGTTGTTAAATCTGAAAGAAAAAGAAAGAAAAAAAAACATTAGACGCTTAAACTTAATTCACATTTAAAATCGGTCAAAGTTATTGGAACACACCTTATTTATACTATTCACATTGTTCGGAATGTTCTCCTCGTTTTTTTTAATTTCTTTTTTTACACTTCCCCTTTCAATTTCTATTTTCTGGTTAAATTATGGTCTACATAACAATCGATTGCTAATATCAACAAAAATAAATTAAAACCGATATTTTTTTGACATTTGTCAAAGAAGTATGTCGGCGCTAACCAACAATTCGACAACACAAAAGAATATGTATTTCTGTGTCATGTGTCTCTATAATTATAATAAACTGTTGTTTCTTTTTTTAAGATCAATGTTTTATCGTCAGTATCATCTTGGTCGATACGTAAATCTGTAAGAATATGCGACAGCTTAGCCCATGTATATGTTGATGACAAAGACAATCGTATCGTTGTTCAAGTGACCATAATTTGCGTTAAGAGTCAAATTTCTGTTAATCTCCTTCGTCAATCAGTTTCTCTTTTCTTGGCTGACCATCATTCCAGACACCTCACTGCCCATTTTCCAATCTTTCAGTGCTGGGCGTTGACCAATTTTTTTTTATTGACGCCTCCGAACAGCCGGCGTAGCCATAAATAAGAGTTCATTACTTTTCGATTGTTCAATTTCAAGAGAGAGATAGAGATAGACAGAGAGGGAGGGCAGTAAGGAAAGTGAAGGAGGGTAAAGAGAAAAAAAGAGAAAGGGGGATAATTTGAAATAAAGAAAGTTGAAGGGCGAAAGAAGGGCAACGAAGAAAATGATTTTTTGAGAAAGAGTGTCGATGTTCGCTTCCAAGTGATTTTGATTGATTCATTCATTTTTTACGGTTTATCAATCCTTTGCAGGTTATTTAAAACCAGAAAATATTTTTAGATTGTAGGAATATTTTTGAGATGATAATGATGGTGGAGAATAGGTGATTCATAACTTTTCCTGCCGATAAGTGAATATAACGAACCTAACGGGAATCGAAACTCGGCTCTTTGATTAAAAAATTCCGAGCAATTATCCATTGCACCGCTCGTAAACTTAAGCTTACGTCACTTGATATTCCCAAGCTGTCACCCATCTAGGTACTAACTAGGCTCGCTGTTGCTCAGAATTGCTCATCGTACGGGAATCCCGTTCTGGGTTTGACGATAAACTACATCCGAGTCCTGGGTAAGACGATAAATTACGTCCAGCAGCAAGGCATCTGATCAGGAGGTTTTGAGGAGCATGGAGCCACCTTTTAATTGCTGGTGTTCCCATGTACACCCTGACCCGGGGTGATAGCACCTGTTAGGGTACCACCTATGAGCAAAGAGTTAAAAACGGAAACTGGGTTAAAAAATATTATGAAAGTGTGAAAGTAAGTTTTAATACCAGAAATACTTACTAAAAGATTATTACCAGCAATAGATTTTTGAAGAAAAAAAATAAACTTACAAGCAATACATTTTTTTTCAAAAACAAAATATTACCAACAATTCGTTTTTGAAAAAAAATATTACCAGCAATACATTTTTGGAAAAAGTATTACCGGCTATACATTTTTGGAAAATATATTACCAGTAATGCATTTTTTAAGGAAAATTTATTACTAGAAATAGATTTTTGACAAAACAAAATATTACCCGCCATAAAAATAAATTATCGGCATTAAATAGCCCATTGAGTTTGATATGGCGTAAACCAAATCAAACCAGACCAAACCAAACCAGACAAAACCAAACCAGACAAGACCAAACCAAACCAAACCAAACCAAACCAAACCAAACCAGACCAGACCAGACCAGACCAGACCAGACCAGACCAAACTAAACCAAACCAAACCAGACCAGGCCAGACCAGACCAAACCAAACCAAACCAAACCAAACCAGACCAAACCAAATCAAATCGTACGGGAATCAGCGTTTCAGTGCTATATGGCCGTAAGCCTCTTCAATGTAACGAATAGACAATAATGAGTCAGCGACAAAAAATCAACGTCAAAGAGAGATAAGGATGTGGTTGTTAAAATTAAAATTGGAAGTTGGCTATAAAATTACAAAGGAATTATATAAGTATATTTCAAACAATAATATATATTTTTTATAAATCCGACGTCATTTTTTATTATTGAAAACATTAAAGAGAACATTTCCATGTTAACA
This sequence comes from Acanthosepion esculentum, assembly GCA_964036315.1. NCBI lineage: Eukaryota > Metazoa > Mollusca > Cephalopoda > Sepiida > Sepiidae > Acanthosepion > Acanthosepion esculentum. Next base: position 55,350,957 of record OZ038482.1, on the reverse strand, counting down.
AACAACTGTACCCATTGAATACAATTGTTTCTTAAGATTCAATTACTAATCAACAAAGTGATAATGCTTGTTTAATGGATGACAACATCTCATCTAATAAAAATAAACATGATAATATTCTTAATATATGAAAAAAAATACGAAAAATGGTACCCGGAGATGCGATAAAATTTTGATGGGTAAGATTAAATGATTAAATTTTATCATCGGCTAGCGTCAGAATTTTTTGCAGCTGGTACGGTTAACTAGTTTTTCCACTGTTCGGTAAGTAGACCGCCATTATTTCACTACAGGGAAAGTTCACTAATTGATGGAAACTTCGACGCCATTAATTCACCGCGGGAAAGTTCACCGCTATCAATTCACCGCAAGAAATTTCACCATCATCATTTCACAGCAGGTAAGTACAGCATCAATTCACTGCAGGAAAGTTCATGGCCATCCAGTGACTACTGGAAAAATCCACCACCATCAACAGGAAAGTTCAGCGCCATCGGTTCACTACAGGAAAGTTCACCGGTGTCAGATTACCGCAGTATAGTTTACTACATCAATACACCTTGGAAAGTTCTACGCCATCAGTATAACGCAAGAAAGCTCACCAAAGCCAATTCACTGAAGGAAACTTTGCCGCCATCAAGTGGTTGCAGGAAAATTCACCGCCATCCATTGACTGCAGGGAAGTTCATCGCCATCAGTTCACCGCAGCAAAGTTTACCGGCGTCAGATTACCGCAGAAAAGTTTACCACCATCAACTGACCGCAAGAATGTTCAGCGCCATCAATTCAACACAAGAAAGTTTGCCGCCCTCAGTTCACCTCAGGGAAGTCCATTGTCATCAATCAATGTGTGGAGAGTTCAAAGCGAGTAAAGTTCCCCGGGACGAAAGTTTACCGTAAGAAAAGATCATTTCGAGGCATTGTTTTTATTGATCAACGTATAAGAAACTTTTTTTTAATAACGTAAAAGTAAATAATAATTGATACTATGCGCTTTAATTAATTTAACAATTAAAACTTGCAATACTAATAACTGATATCATTTGCCATTATGCTCATTTCAACTCGTTTAACTAGATTCAGCATATATATATATATTCATTATAATTATATTTTAAAAAATATGATTCCATCGCGACACAGAAATTGCTATGTTTCGAAACTGGCTCAAGTCCTTAAAATTTAGAGTACAGTTTCATTCTCAAGCGATTTTTAAAATCTAAACATCGCTTAAGAATGAAACTGTACTCTAAATTTTAAGGACTTGAGTCAGTTTCGAAACAGTAATTTCTGTGTCACGATGGAAGCATATTATTTTTTTAATAATTATAAATTTAAACCCTACTTCTGTATCGAGCACTGTTTTTTAAAAAGAAAAAATATAAATGCTAAAGAATTTTGGATCATTAATCTAAATGTTCTTTCCTATTACATCAATACACACATATGTGTGTGTGTGTGCGCGCGTGCGTGTGTGAGCGCGCGCATGTGCGTGTATTAATTCTAAAATTATTAATTCTAAAATCTAATGAATAAAGTTTCTGGATGGTAATTTTTTTCTCGTAATGAACCTTCCTCGAAGTAAATTGATGGCGGTGAACTAACCTGTCAAAAGGTTTTCTTGTATACAGTGAGTCGAGTTCTAATATCAACAACTTGTTCTTTATTTCTTTACACACTGATCGTCTGAGTAAAGATGGAATTAAAAGTAAAGTAATCCATGTCAAAATTGATAATGATAGACAAGGGTATTTTTATTTACCCCCACAGCTCGTGTATTATAACTTTTAAAATGAGGACCATTAAAGAAAAACGCCCAAACAAATTTATCCTCTGGTGAAATTTTGCAAAACAAAGATTTCATAGAGCTTATATTGGCTGGCCAATCGTATCTGACTATGCATGCCTGATAGGGTGGCTATCTAATCCTCTTTGCAAACGTCTACTCAGGCACATCTGTATTTATTCAGTACCTAGAAAATCCTCATTTGCTTCATAATGCAACAGTGATTAGTGGTCGTTACTCATAGTTTTGGGGAAAGATAGCATGGTCAGCAGTTTTGAACAATGACCTGTGACTTCATTCACAAACGTAGACAACTCCAGAATAGTTTCGTCTACACACAATACTTGTATCGTCTCCCCTTCCCGTTATTATCAAGAAGTTATATTGAACATGGCGAGATTCGACTGCTAACGGTCTAACCATTCGACCATGCGATATATAATTTAGCTTAATTTAAAATATTTATATGATGAAATTAAATTAGACATTATTTTAAAGTGGGAATATGCTTTTAGAATATTAATATATTTAGAAACGACTTGGTCAGTTAAGTGCCACACAGTTGGGCGATCCATACATGACTGACGAGGCAGATATTTTCCTGTTGAATGTTGCCATTTCTTTCTGCGGCTGGCTGGTTGCCAACTAAGGCTAAAGAACCCAGTCTGTCCTGCTATTCAACCCATAACAGAGGGGAGAAGAGATGGTTTCATATGGTGTTTGTGTGCAAGTGAATCTAACGAACTAGACTGGAATTCGACTTTCCGAATTCTCACTCCGAGCAGATGTCCATTACATCACAACGCACTTTCCATAGAAAAGATTACTTGCCTGTTACATAGCAGCGAATGCTGGACAATCGAATCACAGATGAAGAAGTTGATTTGAAGCAACAGAAGTGTGGTTCGACATAAAGATGAACTGAAATTGTGAGGAATGACGAAACTTTAGAGAAAATGAAAACAAAAAAAACGACTGAAAGAGAAAGATGAAATTTCTAAGGCACATAAAGAGAACTTTGTCACTGACAGGACACATTATAGGCATGCGTGACAGTGGAAAGCAGCGCGTATTCTTCCTAAAGAATGTGTGAAAATCTTTATCAGAAGAGGGATTAACAGATATAGAGAATAGACAACATTTACTAAGAGCTACAAATGACAGGAAATTGTGGAGAGGCATGATCGCTGACGTCTTAAAGGGAAAAGACACATATTTGTCATATCAATATCAGGATTTATTTTTTATGTCATCTTTTTAATGTTAATCATTTACACATGCAGAAAGTTAACAATATATAGAAGAAAAGAGAATATGTAAAGTTTTAGCTGTAGTTAAAGGTATTTTGTCCCACTGACGATACAGTTACTTCATCATTTCTCTACTTAGTTTTACCTGTACTCTGAAAGAAATATTTTTATATATAGTGAGAAAAAAGTGAGAGTGAAGCACGAAATTCACATAGTTTACCTTAAATTTGCTTTAAATATCGCCATTTTGTTCACTGGAGATTGACAATCAGAAATAAAAATGCTTATCAATCGAGGTAAATTTTTAAAAATTCTTTTACCTAATACATAGCAGCTCAAGGTAGAAGGCTACTGTTAAAATGGTAATACTGAATGGAGAGTCAAATATGAATTACAAAGGAGGTGGTACGAAGTGCGATTTATGAGGATAAGGAGGATAGACAACGTTTCACCCTTGAAAGATGTAAACTTAAAGCATGTCAGAAGGATTCAGATTGCAAGAGGGTGTGCCCACCATTTTAAAAACCTACTCGTGTTATTATGCGTGTGATACAAAATTGTTTTTTCTATTTCGAAGTTACAGTGATATGCTGTATTTTTTATATGATATCATCTCGGAAAATATCTAGCCATTATTTACGTTAATTAATAATAATTATGTATACGTTTATTCTTCCTTTAAGATAAATAATTATTAATCTGAAATGTTTGCGCTTCCGAAAAATCCCATGCAAAAAATAGTTTTAAAAATGTTTAAATAACAGAATTTTAAAGAAGATTAAAAATGTTTAAAATTAAAAGAAAGTACAGAGATAATGATGCTGTTAGCAGTTTGAATTTTGACTTTTCTAAATAAATGTCAAGTTACATGACCTCAGCTCAATAATTCTGATAAAGGCACTTCGACGAGGTGTAATATTTACTATGCTTATTTCATTAGATCAAGTGTGACAGAGCAGTGAGTTCGATTCTCGCCGGGTGCTCCATACTTCTGATCTTGTGCCACATCAAGGGTGATTTTCTAAGCACAGCTTAGATGTAGCACGAAGCCCAAAGTATGGGCCACCCAGTGAAGATCGAACTCACTGTTAAGTCGAAATTGATCTAGCGAGATAAACTTGGTAACCATTACACCACGTCGAAGTGCCCAATGTGTTCCGTCTATGTTATGTTTAGCAAATTTTTATACTTCTCTGGTATCAGAGTCACTTATTCTAGGGGAAACTGAAAATAATTATTTGCTCATGTCCCAGGGGTGCCATCCCCTCAAGCAGTACCTCTCCTTCGGGAAAAGGGCTGCGGTCATTACTCGGCGTCTGAAGTGTGTCTAAAGGGGGAACTACCTAGGGTTCTCGAGCAATTTTTGTGCGACTTTTCCGAAATCTCTCATTAAACTCCAACGTTGTGTCACAACCTGTTGCGATGCCGGTGTCAATATCGGGGACTGATTTGACATTCTGTAAATATCATAAACGGCATTCCCCTTATAAATCGATAACAAAAATCAATATATTTTTTGTATCCTAAGAAAAGTTCCGTGGACTAAGGAAGTTCTACATAATGCTAATCTACAAGAATTATTTCCCAAAAAATATTTCCTTATTTTTATGAGTGGACCACTTTATTTAATTAGTTCTGAGAACTTTCAAATACCTTCAATATTAGAAAAAAAACATGTGACAAAATGACTATATTTATGTTTCCACGTTAAAATCGGACAGATTCTCATATTCATATATATATATATATATATATATATATATATATATATATATATATATATATATATATATTCTCACTTGGTGGTATTTTATTTGTGGCCTTTTGCCAAAGATAACCTATGGTTTCATTTTGTGCGATTCGGTCTGTCGTAATGGTTAACAAGTCTGTTTTAATTATTTTCTTTTTAATTCATTTTACCACAAGAATGGCGATAATGCCACTATTATGCAAAGGATTAGTGGGAGTGTAAGAGAATGCGAAGACTTTTAATGAGAAGAAGTGAAGAGAAAGGAAAGTAAAGGAACATAGCGAAGACAGAAGATCATTGATCATTAGTCGTGATTTCGATACTCACTGAGTGCCCTATAATTGTGGCGTTGTAGTTAAGATAATACATGTTTATTTCATTCGGATTGTCGTAATAATATGTCGAGATAATCTGGTTGATCATGAGTTCGATTCGCATTGAATGTTCTGTATTTGTGAGCCTGCGCTAAACGATCATCTGAGACCAATAAATTTTCATTTTGAGTGTTCTACGTGTAATAATGGTTATCCAAATAATCTTTGCGACCATTGTAAAAAGTGAGTTTGATCGACATTGGGAACCCATTATTCGAGATTCGTGAATTTTTTTTTGTTTAATTTGTGAGAATATTGATTAAATGAAAATTTTCTACACTCTTGTAATTACGAAAAGACAGAACCAAAATAGAAACCCCAGCTGTGAAATAAATGCATTAGATTTTCTGAAATGGCCTGATTTTTTGATGTTATACAATGATTCATTCGACCCATTTTTTTTTTCTCTTTTTGTATTTTTTTTATTTTTATCTCCTTGAGGAAGTTCGGAAGGTAAAACGGGTGAAAAGTTGGCCCGAGTACAACAAAGACTGGGTAAGAGGTGCGGATGAATCAATGTTTAAAAATAATAATCGTGTGAGAACTTTGGTAGAAATTGATAGAAACGTTTAGTAAGACACCTTGCGCACTCTGTTAGTAATAATAATAAAAATAAACAGACAACTGCTTTCTTTCAAAGCTATTTCTCTATTTATTTAGTGATGGTTCTATAAAACACTTTATTATATTTATGAGAAAGATTGTTCAGTTACAGGGATATACTATATGCAGATATCAAGAGTGTGATAGAAATCAAGATTGCATTGTAACTGGCAGTTTTATGCCATTGGCAATCACCAGACAAAAGCATAAAAACTGTGATATATACATATACATAATTAAGTAAATGTTCTGTTTATAATAAACAGTATCACATCATTTACCGGCATTCAGGCTGGTAGATGCTAATACATATACATACACAACAATAGAATAGGTATAGGAGTAACAAATACATATTTAAAAAATTGTCAAGTTATGAAAAACACTAAAATCCTAATTCATATCATTAACTAAATCAAGGACTGAAAGAATCTGCTTGTGCCTGAAAGTGAGTTTATGTTGAAGCCCTTCTTAATAGCGCCGCAAATGTTCCTATTCAATGGTTTAAGCTGTGAGAAATAAATGTCACTGCTCTGTAAATCAATAATAAACGAAGAAATGATCGATATTAATCAATGCCACATTAATCTTTCTAACTAAACATCACCATAGGCCCTTTGCATAGTTACCGTTAATACACTCTTGGAGTTTCCGCGTGTATTTTTGCACGCCATTTCCGGTTATGAGCACAAGTTTTAGCGTCCAAGATAAATGATGATAAATGTGCAAAACGATCGAACTTTGCTTACAACAAATTTTCTTTCTTGGTGATCATTTTCAATGAAAGAGATACAGTTCAAATTTATTTTAATATATCAGATTTTAAAACGAAGATTACCGAACAAAAACTGTTTTATTTCTATCTAAATACACAATATTTTGCACTATTACCACCATTTATGTCGCGTTTTTCGAATAGTATTTTCTACTGATATACCCTCTCTCGATAGACAGAGCCTCATTAGTTGGGGATTTAAGATTACAAGGAAGCACAGCCATCCATAACTCCCAATCGATTTCCTCTACGATTTACACTCATAAAGCTTATATCAACCCGTGGCACAGCAGTAAACCGCTTCCCAAATTTATCGCATGCGGAAGTCGCTTTTCCAGGACGACATAATAAAGAACCCTTCCCCACCCCTTGGCACTGAAATTCTTGTTTTACTGAGAATTGAAATTGAAACTCCAACGCTTTAACCATTCGGCCACGCATCTGCTAGTTGTATGCATGTTTTGGATTTGAATCGACCGACAACAACAAAAAGCTGAGAGAGGTTTTTAAATATAAAATATTTTTATTTTCGTGTTTTTACAACTCATTTTCTCTAAGCTTGTATGAATGTTAAAGTTCTTGCATTAAAGATTCTTGTTTGTGAAGTTGAAAAAAGAAATGTGATATCTTCGCTTGTATGTATGAGAAAAAATATGCAAGTGAGAAAGTCGGGAAGGAAATGTAAGTATCACGTAGCTTGCTGAAGAAGAATGTAAGTCTAGTATAGTTTGGTCGGGAAGATTGGGGAATGAATAAAGGAATAACTGTGATGTCTCCATTTTGCACTGCTGTTGTCTGTTGCCGTTCTTTATTCTTTACTGGCTTATCTGGTCTAGTGTCTTTGTTAATATGCTCTTCAAAGGGATCACGAAACATATTTCTTTTATTGTCAGCGGAAACGCGACCCATTGATTCAACCCATTGGTTGAAAAATGTTAAACATTTATTTTCAAAGGATTAATTTATTAACTGGAACTCAGAACCTTTTTTCATTTGACAATTGGTTGTCTTACTGTTTACTTCCGTCTTCGCTCCAGGCATGTTATCAAATTAACGTTTATTAAAGATTTACTTTAAACTTTCCACAAGTAAATGCACAGGTCTATTCAACTTATTGGTTCATTAAAATATTTCGAAGTTTGAATCCTTCTGAATTTGGGAATGAGTAGAGTAGCACTCTAAAATCAACAAAAATAGGTGAAAATTAATTTGAAATTAAGTAAAACATCACTTTTTTACTTTTTAACATTGGAGCGCCTTGGCATACATATTGGGTTTACGAATTTGCCTGTTTGACCATTAAAATTGAAAAGTAAGTTCGATCCATCTGCGGTTACCCATAAATATGAACTTATCCACAAAATATGTTGCGTATATAATAAGCCACCTCGATACGTTTTAATGTTTGGCGAGCGAAACTGGTTGATCTTGAGATCGATTCTCACTGAGTGCCCTATATTTGTGGCTTTGTTCTCAAGATAACATAAGGCAAATAACATTTTATTTTCTGTGCTTCGGATTGTAGTAATGGGTAACGAGATAATCTGTTTGATCATGACTTGTGAGTTTGATTCTCAATGTGTGTCCTATATTTGTGTCTTTGTTCTCAAGATAATCTCAGATAAGTAACCTTTCATTGTGTGTGCTTCGTCTTGTAATGGTTAACGTTCTTGTCTGGTTGATCGTGAGTTCGTTTCTCCTTGGGTGCGATATATTAATGGCTTTATGCCAAAGATAAGCTAAGGCAAAGAACATTTCATTTTGTATGTTCGGCTTCTTGTAATGTTTAAAGTGATAATCTAGGTGATCATCATACTTGAGTCCGATTCTCACTGAGTGCCTTATATTTATGGCCTTGCTTTTAAGATTAATTGAGTCAAATACATTTCATTTTATGTGCTTTGACGTATCGGAATGGTTAAAGATCTGGTCTGTCTGGGCATTATTAAACGTGAGCCCATTCTTCGAGGTTAATGATATACTTTTTTTTAATTTGTGAGAATATTCTTTAGATCAGTGCTTCTCAACACTTTTCAGTCAGTGGACCATTTTACCCTAAAAAAATTCAAATGGAACTCTCCAACTTTTACATTTAGGCTGTTCAATTTTTACACTAAAATACTCAATGAAAAGAGAAATGAGTCTATTTACACTAACATTTATTTTTGTAAACAAGGATAAATATAGGATATGAAAATCAATTGTGATGATGTCATTCAGTCTTAGTCCATTCAACCAGTGAATACCTTGATCTTGGTGCTTCTGACACAAGATATCATAATCAATTTTGATGATGTTATTCAGTCTTAGTCCATTCAGCTAGTGACTACCGTGATCAGTGTGTTTCTGACACAGGGTATGAAAATCAATTTTGATGATGTCATTCAGTCTTAGTCCATTCAACCCGTAACTACCTTGATCTTGGTGTTTCTGACACAAAATATCATAATCAATTTTGATGATGTCATTCAGTCTTAGTCCATTCAACCCGTAACTACCTTGATCTTGGTGTTTCTGACACAAAATATCATAATCAATTTTGATGATGTCATTCAGTCTTAGTCCATTCAACTAGTGACTACCTTGATCTTGGTGTTTCTGACACAAGATATCATAATCAATTTTGATTTTGTCATTCAGAATTAGTCTGATACTTCCTCTGCTGTTGATATCTAATTTCTTTTTCTACTAAAAACATCTACAGCTGCCGAAAATCCAGATTCCACCATCCATGTGGTAGGGAAAGAAATTATGCTTTCTTCTACATGTTGAAATATATTTGGGTGTGTGTCCTTTATTGATATTCAGGCAAAGGCACCTTCTCTACAAACTCTTCTTTCTAGTTCTCATATTTTAATTAAGTACGAATAATTTAGATACATTTTTTGAAATGGCTACAATATTTTATGCCGGCTCTGTGGACCACTAGAAATGCTGTATGGATCACCGTTGGTCGACCTGGGCCACGTTGAGAATCACTGGTTTAGATGAAGGTTTCCACCCCATTTCTAATTTACAGTTACATATGCTCGTCTTATATGAGAAATATATTCCCCAACATTTACTGGAAATCAATAAACATGTTGAAAAACGTAGAGGAATAAGACAAGGATGTGTCTTCTCACCAGCGAGATTATCCTTAAGAAACTAGAAGATCCCCCAGGATTTATTCTCGGCGACCATAATCTTAACATAAGAAAGGCAGATAAAAACTGCTGAACGCAAATTTGGAATGAAAACTACAAGAACGAGAAAAGATGGCAAAGGAAATCGAGAAGAAAGGGATATTAACTATAATTAATTATAGTTAACTTACAAGACATAATATATGGTTATCGGCAAGAGAGGACGTCAAAGATGCTAGTTTCGAAATGGATACATCGGAATCGAAGAGGTACAGAAATATATCTATGTGTGTAGTGTAGTAACAGATGACAGAATATGTGACACAAATCTGAAGTTGCATTGCAATAGTGGAAGCTGCCTTCCGAAAACTAAGCAAAGTACTAAAAAATAATACCTACCTTCTATCGATCTTTCTACCACGTGTAACAGCAAAATTGTCCAAATCATGTAGCAGCATAATGGTCCATCGCAAAAAAATTTAACATCTAAAAAAAGATCGTAAAACTAATTGAGTTACATTTTTTCAGATGTTCAGCTAAGACGTTTAACCATCTTGACACCATTTTTCTTAAGAATCACTGAAAAACCCATTGAGTTATTCAGCTAGAAGAAGAACAGGTTAGAATCGTTTTGTGTCAGGCCCACTCTCTTCCCAAATGAGCAATGGTGAGAGAAAAAAAAGATCATTCAGTCTCTTAGTAATGATACCAACAATCATACTCTGACTTCCATCTCCAAAGCCCATTCAGGAACTATTAAGAGAACGGTGAATGGGTTTAAAAAAGCGGGAACAGTAGAGGGGAAAACCGGATCAGGAGGGCACAACTAGAATAGGGGTCATCATTTCAACTTAGAGCTAAAGAGATCAATTAGAAAAGATCAAACTCAAGCTATAAGACAGTTATCATATCAGAGTGGAGTTACAGCTATTAGGCAGTGAAAAAAGACTTGAAAATAAATCGTACGTGAAACCTGTGAGACACGATGTTACTCCAAGACAGAAAGTTAGAGAGTTAGAGAGGACGATGATATTGATTAAGTTGGAAAATGATCCTGGTTGGGTCTCGATCCTGGCTTCAGGCATTCGGATATCTAGTCGCACTGCGAAGCTGTGATACAGCGAAACCGTACTGTCTGCGAATCACATACACCCCCCCACACATATATATATACATACATATATATATATATATATATATATATATATATATATATATATATATATACATATATATATGTACATGAACTTAATTTCAGTCCTTCATTAGTTTCCAATCCTTAGTTATGATAAATTAATGATGAACATGTCATTTTCATTTACGATCGATTTCATCACGATTCTTCTCATAAGTTTGGTGAGTAATTATACATTCTTATTGCTCAAAGTGGAGTCCAATAGTGTTATAAAACTCACAGAGAATTACAGTAAGATATCGTTAATCGTTTCTGAGATACAACGGTTCAAATCCTAATCTAACAAATGGACAATTTTGCTTTCATACGATTCGGACAATTTTGCTGTTACAGCCGTATGTGGAGACAATATTGAAGAATTTACTTATAGACGAAAGAGAAATGGAAATAACGTATATGTAGCTGAAATAGTGGATAATGTAATGATACATGCTGAAAATAGTGTAAACTTAAAAAAGCAAACAGAAGAAATTTAATGAAAATTAAGATGACCCTCCACCACCACCTTGAATGAATCACATAAAATCATTTTTAGACTTTTCTATTCAAACTGACAGAAATATAAAAGATACTAGAACTGACAGAGTGATTAAAAACTGCAAATAAAAACAAATTCTTTTCATTAAAATGGAAGTTTCCTCCGACGAAAACATAGTTAAATAATATAACAAAATAAGTAAATGTAAGTATCTTTTAATATAAACTGAAAGAAAATCTAGCAACTTAAATCTACAGTTACAATTATAAAAACTCTAATCGTAGGTACAAGTAAATAAAGATGATCCCGAGTCGTCCATGCTGACAAGAGATTCAAAAATTAAATTATGGTGAAATAATGTTTTTTTTTACTATGGACAGTATTAATTTAAACAGCTTATTTTCTCAGAGGAATATTATCAATTTAAAAAGCCCATCTTCTCAGGAGAGTATTATCAATTGAAGCAACTCATCTTCTCAGGAGGGTATTATTAATTAAAACAGCTCATCTTCTCAGGAGGGTATTATTATCTAAAAGAGCTCGTCTTCTCAGGAGGGTATTATTAATTAAAACAGCTCATCTTCTAAGGAGAGTATTATTAATTAAAGCAGCTCATCTTCTCAGGAGAGTATTATTAATTAAAGCAGCTCGTCTTCTCAGGAGGGTATTATTAATTAAAACAGCTCATCTTCTCAGGAGAGTATTATTAATTAAAGCAGCTCATCTTCTCAGGAGGGTATTATTAATTAAAACAGCTCATCTTCTCAGGAGAGTATTATTAATTAAAGCAGCTCATCTTCTCAGGAGGGTATTATTAATTAAAACAGCTCATCTTCTCAGAAGGGTATTATTAATTAAAGCAGCTCATCTTCTCAGGAGGGTATTATTAATTAAAACAGCTCATCTTCTCAGGAGGGTATTATTAATTAAAGCAGCTCGTCTTCTCAGGAGGGCATTATTAATTAAAACAGCTCATCTTCTCAGGAGAGTATTATTAATTAAAGCAGCTCATCTTCTCATGAGGGTATTATTAATTAAAGCAGCTCATCTCAGGTGAACATTATCAAATTAAACAGCTCATTCTCGCAGGGAATTATCATCAATTCATACCGCTCATCTTTTCGGAAAATAATCTCAATGTCAGAAAATATAAGCAAAGAATACAATACATACTACTTAAAATTAGAATGTATTTCAGCTTAATATGTATATTTGCTAACTTAAACAATGTTTCGTCTAATTGTCTGGTAAGGGATTCTATTAAAAAGAAAGAAAAATAATTATAATAATAATAATAATAACAACTCAATAGATCTAGATTCTGTTACATAGATTAGGAAACTAACAATAAACAGCTTATAAATACCTACGAAGCAGTGAAGGAGATTGAATACAGCATGTCCAAATGAAGAGGAAAATAAAAAAAAGAATACTACAGGTGTATGCGTCTGGTGTTAAATACCGAGTTGAATTCACGAAGCAGATTATTACCATAAGCACTTTGGCTGCCCCTGTGATGCAATACAGTTTCAACAACCTTAATTGGACCATAATTGACATTAAGTGAATGGATGTCAAAACGAGAAAGCTTCTCACTTGCCACCGCATGCATCATTCTAAAGCTGATGTTGATCGTCTGTAGGTTTCCAGATATGAAGTAGGCAGGGGATAAATTCAACTAGAACTGTCTTAAAAACCAGAACAATCGATCTTCGAAGATACCTGGAAACTACAGAAAACTGGATGATGATCTGTGTCAAAGAACATGAAAGAAATAAGAAACTTCATTCGGCAATAAAGGCAGACAACAAATTTAAAAAGAAAGGATTTCAAGAGGGGGAAGAAGTGCAAATAAACAACAATACACCTACTGCAGTGGTAAAGAACCTAAAAGGAAATGCAAATGCAGAAACGATGGCAAAATAATCCTTTTCCTGGCCAATACTCTTACTGTGTACAGAGATAGGACTTGTATCAAATTGTAGCGGGCTTTACAATACACACAGACTGAACAATCAACGCTATCGCCCAGATATTGTGACCAAAGACCACAAAAACAGAATATGCTTTTTTATTGATATAGCAAGTCCCTGCAGATTGTAATGTATCTTTGAAGATCTTCAAAAAACTATCAAATACTAGGATCTTGAAGTGGAAATATGAAAATATGGTGCATGAGAAAATCAATAATTCCAGTTCTAGTTGAAGCCCACGGATTGATTGGAAAATGTTCCGATAGACTCATTGAAGGGATAAATGCTAGCTCATACCTTAAATAAATACAAACAATTGTACTCACAAGTTCAGCTCACACATTATGGAGAGTTTTATCTATGTAAAATGTATGTGATTTTGTTACAAAAATGGTCAGGGGAAAGTTTCATCAAGTCATTGATAACCTTAAGACTCTCGTTAGGATCCGGAAGGAAATGTGTATGCAAAAGAAAGCAAAGAAAATACTACTACTACTAATAATAATAAAGATTATGATGATAAATATTCTTAGGATAATAATAATATTAAGAGTAATGATGATAATAATGATAATAATAATAATGATTATAATGATGAGAATAATGGTAATGATGATAATGATAATACTGATAATAATAATGCTGATAATAAAAACAACAATAACATGAATAATAATAATAATAATAATGATAATAATAATAATAATAACAACAACAACAACAGTTCAAGAAGGGAACTACACAGGGACAATCGTGGCCAGATGTCAAGGGAGTTTCTTTTTGTTTAAGTGTAAAAGATGAGATAGAAAGATTCCTAAGATCAACAACAAATTATTTTCATTAATCAGCCCTTTTAAACAAGCCCAGTTAAAAAAAAAGGCAAATGTGTAAACACGACATGGCACAATGGATAAAGGCGGTTGTTAGATCCAGTGACAGGACCCAAAGAGTTTTGAGTTCAATACCTGGTTAAGGCAGTGGAGAACTTGGAGAGGTGAGTTAACAGGATATAACTGATAACTGGCATCCATTAGACATGGCGCGTGGAACTAGAACAGTCTACTACAGCGAGCGAAATATAGGGTTCAGTTCGATATTCCAACCACCTGAAAAAGGCCGGAGGGTACAGCGGCCGAAACTTTGTGATAAATATGGCAACAAAGATGACGGCAGTAGTCCGAATAATGTAAATATTGTACATAATACCTCATCTCAGAAATATAGACAGATACTGAGATATATTTGGATGTCATATCTAGATACATCGAAACACTCTTGATCAGAAGCGGTTTTAGTGGATTGGATTATCCAACATGAAGAGGCTTCTACTGAATGCGCCATTACAAGATTATGTGCTGCTTTTATTAAAACCTGTGACCATAATCTATATATTTGGTTGTAGTTCATACGCCTTGTATACACTTATTAGACAGTGTGTGTTATTGAATTTCGTATATAAATACATTTGTATTAACATGCTGCTGTTTCACTCAATAATAATAATATAAAAATCTATTATATCCCTGTGTCATTCCCATAGCTATTAATGTATTGTATGAGACTTTATTTTGCGCATAAGAAAATCACGTCGTTGATTGATGACTCGGGGGAAGTAATTACGTCTATAAATATGAGCTCGAAATAAAAACAAATATTTTAAAGGAGTATAAACCGAAAGATTTCATCTAATTCAAACACAATAATAGCATAAGAAGTGTCGATCCAATCAGCGGTAGAATAAATAAAATGAATAAACATTAGATTCCTAAGATCAACAACAAATTATTTTCATTAATCAGCCCTTTTAAACAAGGCCAGTTAAAAAAAAAAAAGAAGGCAAATGTATAATCACTGTTTTATCTCCCAGGAATAATTGACCTTGATTAAACTTTAATCAATCTCTTGAATATTCATGACCTTGAATAAACCTTCGACTCTCGCGTAATTACTTAATTCTGATTGGTTCGTATATTTTTTACTGCTACTCGATCTTGTGATTCGTAATTTAAAGATTATTTGCAGACAGCTTTCGTCTTTCGTTCTGCTCTTCTCGTATGGCTAAACAATTCATTGATTTTGTGCGTCAAGTTATCGTACTTTTCAAAGAACATCCGACGAAGGGATTGACGAAATGTGCAGAAATTCTTCCTGAATTTTTCATTCACCATCAGTTGTCACCACTTTTCAACGGTTGTCTCACGTCTTTCTTAATTTACCGCTTTTTTACTGGGTACCCTGTATTAAAAAGACAGCATTTTATTAATAGCTCATATTTTAGAGGCATAAATCTCTGAATTACTATATAATGCTGATAATTATGGGAAACGTAATTCGTTTATTATCAAGAATGTAATTTTTAAATTGCGATAACGATGGTCTATAAAATATTATTTCACTACTGGTGTCTATCTATTGGTACAAAGATGTCGGTACAAGATGGTGCGTTATGTAGTGAAAATATGGCAGATGTTAAAAGTGGGAAGAGCGTTGGCAATTAGCCTGAGGGTTTTAAGTTCTGGCATGTTGTCATCTTTCTTCTATAAGAACGTATTTATTGTAGAAGTATCGTTTTATATAACTAAAATGAAATAGGCACTGTGAAAATGGAGACAAAACGAAATGAATAAAGAAGAAATAAAAATAAAAATGAGATCAGTTTAGATATTTGATAGAAAAATGTAAATGGTAAAAAGAATGATTTACTTTAGGCTAAAAACAGATCATGAATAAATATAATATGAAAAAAGTAAACATTAAAACTGATACTACCCCCCCCCCACAAAAAATGAAAAAAAAAGGAATTCCAACATGGCGTCCCCGCCACACCCACTCACGTCAGATATCACCCTACATTTTTATTTTATTTTATTTTATTTTATTTTATTTTATATTTTATCAAGGAAACTATTTCTTTTTTGCCGGGGGAGGTAGTGCAATTATTGTTCCAAACAGTAGGGTTAGTTTCCTGATTTTAGTGAATTTGAAAGTCGGATTCTTTGGCTTTGAAATTCAACCCTGAGGTGATTTTCTTTACACTTCCTCTCGTTTTAAGTGTATCCAAAATTACGTACGTCTGCAGACAGACTCATATGGGAAAATATCAGTGACGGATTAGCAGACAGAGAGACACGCGACATGGGTTTGGGAGAAGAGAGAGAGAGAGAGAGAAGGGATCTATTGGTAGCATGCTATCTCATGTACATATGAATGCATTTAGGAATATTTGGATGTGAGGTAATGTTAACTATTAGAAACAAAAATGAGGCACACATACTGACACATATCTCTAAAGAAAGGAATAAGCAAATGACAACTCTTGGTCAGACCCATAACATAAACTTCATATCACTACGTTGATATATATACGCAAATACATGAGTGCGCAGAAGCAACAGTACCATAGCTTTATTTTACTTAGTCATTACTGGACTTATTCATGTGCTTGAAAGATATTATATATACACAAGTCCTCATATCCGAACTTTAGAGTAGTTTGGATATGAGGATGGGTTCGGATATAATGTGGCATGTGTAATAAAACTATAACTTAACAAAACGCAAGAAAGCAATATATGAAAAATTAAGTCTCTCACGAAAGTAAATATTTGAAATGTTTAATGCTCAAAAGATTTTATTTCCAATTGTATTTCTTTTCTCATTTCACTTATTTTTCGTTGTTCTATTTTTTCAAGTAAAGCATTTCTGCAAATTACTTGCACTTATACATTCTGTACGACTGAACCAAGATTTTTTCTCCATGAATTTTATGATCTCATCAATAACTTTCCCTACTCAGTCAGTTTTCTTCATCATCCTTCATATTGTCACCATTATCGGAAAAAAATCTGATTCTCCCTTTTTTTTTTTTTTTTTTAATAGTGTTTATTTCGTCTGTCGGCCTGGACACTCCAGACATCTTAATGCAGATGTGCCTTCCGGCAAGTTTCGAACCTGCGTTCCATTTTCCAGTAGGAATCGCCATCTGATCAGGCGTACTTGGACCGCTTGGCTACGGAAATCTTCACGGCCTAATATGGTTTGTTGCCGAATGGTCAACGCATGCCGGATAGGAAGCTGGTTTCTACGGCAAAGGTAGTCGTAGGGTCGAATCTCCGGAGGGCAAATTTTCTTTGAGTTTTCTCGTGTCCGCAGGCAAGTAGAAGAAATAAAACCTGTTTAAAAAATCTGAGTGTTTACTCAAATACGGATATTCACTTGAACGCTTGAAGTAATAAAAATATGTCGGATTAAAAATCTTTACATATATATATATATATGTGTATGTGTGTATGTGTGTGTGTGTGTGTGTGTGTGTGTGCCTGTTCAAATCTAAGGATTTTATTTTGCAAAAGGTATTTATTAACAAAATTAAAAATACTGTTAGTTTTTCAAAATTTAACAAATGTGATTATATTCAACCGGCAATGTTTGTATTTGTTTAGTACAATGAGAAATTACTACTCTAGGATGAACCAACCGGTTATTGCTCTTCAGTCGTCAGAACTCAATCAAAGAAATTAATTAGTGTAGACAGACTGAAAATGAAAGACAAAAAGAAAGAATATACACACGTATATTTAACATACTGCCACCGGTATAACTATAGACAGTTCACACTATGTCCTAACAATCAATTCTTTTGCATAAGGAAACAAAAAGAGTGGGCATTACCAATTAGATACACGCGACAACATAGTTTATACGTGTGAATTTTCTATCCGCATGTTTCCCTTTTTTAATCAGTATGACCAATACTATAATTTCCTCGATCGAGTTCTGACGAGTGTGGAGCGATAATCGGTCAACTCAGTTTTCTACTTTTTAATTTTCTTTTTTTTCGTATTGCCTACTGAAGTTTTCATTTTTTCCCTTTTATTTGTCTGTTTTTATTGAATTAATTGCATTTTATACCTCTAATAAGGTTTTTTTTTACACCCCCCTACACCAACACATAACATTAAGATAGAACATTAAAACCATTACTTGGTTTACTGTAATTAGCTGAGTTTTAAACAGAATATATAGGTTTACGGCCATATCACGTTGAAACACCGGTTCCCATACGATCACCGATGTTATGCACCCTCGAGCCTGGTCACTCCCTACATGGTTGACTGCTTGCGAATATCATGTGCTCTATGCGTGAGTGCTGTAATCGATAATGGTTCAGGAATTGAACTCGACGCACAGAGTACCAATTCCAGTCGGGTTCATTATATTCACTTATGCTCAAATGCCCTCAGGAAAGGTATAGATCCATTACTTCTACTCCCCCAGCTATAGGTTAATTAGTGGGGTCTACATCAGTAAATATTATCTCTAAAATGTCTTACAATCTAAAAGTATTTTCTAACTTTAATTAACCTGAAAAGGTTCGAGAAGCTGAAAGAAAATCAATCAATTTGTATATAACATAATTTGGAAAACTTCTACTTGATATGTGTTATGGTATGGGTCCTTACCTATAATTACAGAATGAACTCTTCCTAGCACTATGTATACTACGCATCTCAAGAGAGAGAGAGAGAGACGAATCGAGTCGAGCCGATAGTAGTTCACTCCAGACCAGACTGACAGTCATACTAACACCTTCCACATCTTGTATTATTATTCCGTGTAATATATCTTTGTTATTTCTAACCTGGAATGTTGGTCCTAACCTGGAATATAACAATAGGTTTCAGCGACGAAGCAACGTCATCTTCAGAATAATTTTATTCAGCAAAATCTGTTTTAGCGTTTCAGAACGGGATTCGTGTTATATATATGAACGATTTCTTTTTTTTTTTTACTTTATATTTATCGTTATAGAAATTAAATTTTCGTGGAACTAGAGAATTTAAAAAAACATCTGACATTATTTTATTTTTAACAGGAACAAATTCACTGAAACAGGTTTATGTATAGCTGGCCACCCGTATTCGAGGATACCCGTCTACTATGACGGCTAGCCAATTCCTGTTGCAGACGCTTGCTCAGGCGCACCCACAAAGCCTACCTGTGGTTTGTACTGCAATATGCTGAGAAGACCTTAGTTACAGTTTCTGGGAAAGAGCGTGTTATCTAGCGCAATCAACAATTTGAACAAGGCCAGAACGCTCAATCCCTCGGCTACCATGACTCGTGACTTCGTGCTAGGACAACTATCGACGGCACCCAAGGGTTCCGTCTACCTAATTTCACTCACAAGGCTTGGGTCAACCTGTGGTATGGATTTCAAGCACTTTCCAAATGTGCCGCATTCTGGGATCGACCCCCTCCAGTCCGATAACATCAGGAAGTCTCCTTCCTGACAAATCGACCATGTTCAAAATGCGAACATGCCTATATTGAAACAGGTGTACCCCATAGATATAAGGTTTACAGTACCATGAAATAAATTAGGGTACCACTATAGTACAACACCTACCATCCATTTCCTACTATAGTATGATACCTACTATTCATTTTCTACTATGGTATAATATTTACCAACTCTCACAGACGGGTTGCGGCTTCCCCTGTCTTTTCTACAAGTATTTTCATGGCAACTGCTCCGACGACCTACTTTCATTGGTTCTCAAACTGCATGAATTTAAGAGTGCAACTAGGTTGGCATCTCGGTTCCACCCTTCACTGTCGAAATGACTAAATGTAGCCATCTCTTCTACTTCAACAGCTTCTCATCTCGCACCTCCCGTCAGTGGATCTCCCTTCCTATGACTTGCTTCCTTGATAGCTATAATCTTCAAATATTAAAATGTAATGTCAATCGACATTTTCTAATGATTGAACTTGATCCCTGTCCTTCTCTTTATCTTTTTCCCAAGCACTCTTCTTTATTCTTACTCTCACTCTCTGTAACCCCTTGCGAGCTAGTGGCACTCCCGCCTTGCTTGGGGGGATTTGCTTAAAATAAAAAGCATGAAATATGTTAAAAACCTTAACCCTAACCCCAACCCTAATTTTAAATCTTAAAAAGGACACCGCTTCATCTTCAATTGAGATTATTTTGTCTGACGTTAGCTTTTTTTTTGTAATGGAATTGCATAAATACCTCCTTTATGAATACAAATTAGATTAAAATGCCACTCTTTAGGTTAAAATGGCACTGTATGTCGTTTGAGGAATTAACTGAAGGTAGGCTTTAAATGGGTAATTTGATAGAATGCATCGTCATTTACAGTAGTTCGCAAATGCCTCGGTGAATATCATACTATAGAATCATCGAAATTAGATTCCAACTAATTTCAACTATTTAAAAAAAAAAATATTATTCCGTTATAAATTCATATAATTTAAGGCTTACGTTTCCCGCCTTGTTTCAGTTCTAATCAAATGACTCGCTGACGGTTCATAGAACATGTCATTTCCAATGCATCTTTATCTAAGTAAATTATATTCATTGTTTAATAAAATGGTATTTTCCATTTTAATATTTTTATCGATACCTTTCGGGAAAATTTAAGTTCATTGATTGTGTTTTAAAACTTTAAGTTCCTTTTTATGTTCGTGTTTACTCTTCCTTAGTTTTCGGGATGTGTCGTAGATAGATTTCGAGGAAACTTGTTTATATCATATTTGGTAGATGTAAAGTTAATTATGATGTAATCAGGAACTAATTCTGAGGTAAAGTTAATCGTCTATTTTACAATGATTAAATTTTTAACTCTTTGTTTCAGTTGTGATAATTTTTTCTTGACATTATCTAAATATCTTGAGTTTAGTTAAATTTCTTGAGATTAGCTAAATTTGTCTCAATTTCCTTGGTTATGACGTTTGTAGGCAAATATATATTTGACAACGTTTATTGATTACCAAATGGGCTCAGGACGTATAGGGCAACTTCTGTCCAAAGTCTCATTGTAAAACAGAAAGAAAAAAATGAATCGAAAAAAATAGACAAAACACTTAAACAAAGATCTTTATTTGGTTTTCGACAAAACTCTTCTAATGATAAATTGCTGTTCAAATATATATATATATATATATATATATATATATATATATATATATATATATATATATATATACTAATTTAAAAATATGGTCCCATCGCTACACAGGAATTACCAAGTTTCAAAAACAAAATAAAAACTTAAAATTTAATTATAGAATTAATTTAAAATGCTCAGTACTATTTCATTTTCATGCGAATTTTGGAATAACTTATTTTGAAATGTGCTGCGTTTTATATATATATATATATATATATATATATATATATATATATATATATATATATATATACACATGTATGTATGTATCTTAGTCGACGAGTTTCGTCCTCAGATGAACATAATCAAGACAAATGTAAATTTTATTTTACAAAATGTATTTTTTCATAAGGTTCACCCAATAAAAGGAGCAAGAGCCACTCAAGGTAGAGAATTAATCTGTGTTGTATGAACGTAAGAAATAGCAAGAAGTGAGTGCAGAAAAGACAAGTCTAACATTAGACATGAAGAGGTCAAGATTTATTTACTTCTGGCGAAGACGTTAGACGTATAGTATTGAAGTTGACCTTAGAAGGAACCGGGAACAAAATCCTAAGCAGGAAACAACAGATAAACCTCTATTCCTGTTTAAAAGGCCAGGGATCAGTGTGAACCGGGGGATAGGCGAACATATCTACTCCTATTGGGAGAGGAAAATAATAAGTAAATAATTAGTGAATAACATTTCAGAGTTCAAGCGGAGACGTTAGGAGTATAGTATTGAGGTAGATTTTTTTTAATGTTTTGTAAGAATGCTCAAAAATATATTTCAGGCTAAGTGAAAGATGTTGTGTTTCTTACACCGGATATTGACTGCTCGATGACCCAAGGCAGAATGCGAAAACCCGTCTCTGCGCATCATGGCTCGACGCATGTTTCGGTTTTAAATGATAAAATGAATTTTATATATTGACCAGTAGAAATAACTCCCGCTAAAAGACACAGGCTCTGGGTTGGAGCCGATACGACGGATATAAATTCCTTGATTCACCGCCGCAGAAGACAGAAAGAGAGAGAGAGAGAGAAACCCGGCTGAGATGTCGACACGCAGAAGTTGGTCAAGAACGCCGCAGGCATACGGAGACTGAACGCGATAGTTTTCAACACTCATCCTTCGCCGCCGCCATTTTCACAAAAGATTATCCAACATCCATGACCAACATTTTTTCTTTCTTCCTTCCCCACTGTCGCATTTTACAACAGCAACGAGTACTATGCTGGCTTTGTATATATGTAAATAAATTATACAATTATTTACCCAAAATACGGCGCATTCCTTTTCCTCGAATTTACGTTTGCTGAGGCGAAGGAGAAATGAACCTCTTCAGCAGAAACCACACCAGCGACAAGTTCTGCCTTCCATGTTACTCATTCTTCGTTTCCGCAACAAAGTCAAAGTAAACTATGGAGGATGCTAAATGATATAATTTAATGTCTAATAAACAAAAGGGAGTAAAAGTTGTTGCTTAATTTTTTATAATCTAATTATATTTTTTATAATTTAATTATTATTTATTTATGCTAGTTTGAGAAATTAATTTTTGTATTTATTTATTTTAACTAATAGAATATGTATAATTTAATCGAATTCTTTTAATTTTTTAAGAAGATATACAGGGAACATTTAAAATTTTGTAAGATTCGATAGACGAAAAATTATTGAGAGTGCCGCTATCGAATCTTATATATATATATATATATATATATATATATATATATATATATATATAATGTCAACCACAAACAGACTGTTCCGCAGCCCATCAGTGTGGCTAGACATCCGACTGCTTCAAGCAAACACGACTGATTTGGCTTCAGTCGGAGATTCTACCCCTGAGCCATTGTAGTACAGTAGGGATGAAAGTAAATTTAGACGTATTTATTTTAAATATTTTTTTAATAAACACGCCAGTGACTGGAGAACTCGATTCGTCTTAACGAAGAGTTTTGCATCAACAGCAGTAATAGTCACTATTTACAAATTCTCTTTTCTCCCCGTGAGCTCACCCGAAATAATATTTTTTCAGGAGCATGTATATATTGTCACCCACAGACAGACTGTTTCGCTGTTTCAAAGAACATCAGTGTGGCTAGACATCTGATTGCTTCAAGCCGGGTTCAAAATCCGTCTGATTTGGTATCAATCGGAGACTCTACCCATGGAAGGGATAAAAGTGCATTTAGACGTATTTATTTTTAGATAAACATGCCACTGTCTGGACAACTCAATTCGTGTTAACGAAGAGTCTTGCATCTGATCTCCTGATTTTTTAAAATATCTATCTATCTACCTATCTATCTATCTATCTATCTATATATATATATATATATATATATATATATATATATATATATATATATATGGGGGCGGGTGAGTTTTTCTTTTACGTTCCTCTCGGATTTTTTCAATTTATGAATAATCCATCACACATCCGGATGAAATTGTCCAAAAGTGATATTTTTGTTCAAGTACATTCGTCCAATCTTAATATTGTTTGTATCATACATGGACTAATCTGTTAGAACGCGAAGTATCATTATTTACAAATAAGATTTCAATGCTGAAATAAAATAAAAACTGAAAATATAGATGTATATTTAAATATGAAATGTAGCGTTCCTAAAATACCACGATAAACCTAATAAAAGCATAACCAAGGATATTGACTCTTTCATTACACAGTTTCTTGCCAATCAGAAATTGGCAGCAGACTTCGCTTCCTATGTTACACTAACTTCCCAGTGGGGGGAAATGGCTAGTTACATTCAATACCTCGAAAACCAAACTGATTATATGCCCTCACCACCGATCAGACCCCGAACTAGCGTCAGTCACGATGAACGTATGTCCCTTCGAGGAGACTTCGTCCCTTTAGAAAATATTGGGCCTCAAACTCACACCCGACCCTCAAGTGGAATTCCTATATACGATCCATCGCTAAAGATGCCGGTAGAATGATCGACTCCCTGTACCGCTCCAGTAAGTACCTCATTATTCATGTTATCCTCTACCTTTATAAGAGCCAGATCAGACCGAAAATGGAATGATGTTGTCATATTGGAGAGGTAGCTGCCCAGTCCTTACTTTCCTGCCTTCAAAGCAGGAATTTAAAAGCGTCTTCGAGTCCTTGTTGGAGAATAATTATTTTACACTATTTGACTTCTCTCTCACAGGCGGGATGTGCCGAGTCTCTCTCTGTTCTATAGTTACTATCATTGAATGTGCTCGGATGAACTACATTCCTTGGCTCTGCCAGGTCTAACCTTCACTGTTAGGACCCGCCATGTCACTTACATAGTAGCTAACTGTAACACTATTTAGAAACGGCAGGTTAATTAACCAATTAATTAACCACAGAAGTTAATTACGGGGATTACTTAAACCGATAGATAGAACGAAAGACATACTGAGCGATAACTTAAACCGATAGATAGAACGAAAGACATACTGAGCGATATTCTTTTTGTTTTGTTATTTTCCCAAAACAAAGGATCGGTGAAAAGATTTTTTGTTTTGTTGTTTTCAAATGCGAATCAGGATAATCATTTTCCTTTCTCGCAGAGGGACAAGACTTAACAACTTAGATGATAAAAGTAAAAAAAAGCCACCCACAAAGCGATGTTATTTTGATAACGGACGGTGAAAATTCTGATGGTCATTGTCGTAAAAATTAGTTGATGAATCCCAGAGTTTTTGGGCATTAACTGTGTCAAGATGACGAACTTATATTATCGGGAAAGGATTTAATAGGTCATCTGTCGACCGCACAAAGGGCCCGGCCCTGAGTTGGGGAGATGTCGGTTGGACAGGACATCTGTGTTCTGTTGAAATTCGTTTGTGATAACAAAAGCCATGTTATTGGATTTTTTTTTAATTAACTCGATTTCGCCAAAATTCCAATTGAAGAATTCCATATGCCGTGAAGTTGGATAAAAATTGAGATTATCAGATTCACACTGTTTTGACGCCTATTGGCCGAATAGCCAGGCGGACGTGATCATGTGACGCAGGGAGGAGGCCTGCCACCGCCCATTGAGAGGATAGGTATGAGATGTTACTGCGAGGAAGTGGGAAAACAGTTGACACCCTCTAAAGTATGGTGAGATTCCCATATGAGAGCAGAAGAGGGTGGGAGTGGAAGAAGATTTCCAAAAATGGAAAATGATAAGTGTTTCTGACCGAAAACAAAGAAAATCCTTATTGGGGATTTGAAGTCAACGTGGTGGCCACACCACGTCTGACCCCACGCCAGGTTTTGATCGGCGTCCATATAAGCAAACGTCTTCGGGTGTTTTAGACAGTACAGTGAGTATAGAGAGTTAAGTTAGTTTTTGGCAGTGCAGTCCAAGAGCAGTGCAGTTCGCAGAGAGATCCAGTCGAGCCCAAGAGACAAGGGGACTCGAAAGATAACGCCTCGCACAGGTGACCGCACGATTCCATGCCTTCCGACTTAGACTTCTAACCAAGAACAAATTTGTTGAAGTCCGACTTTAGATTTCCCACCAAAGCAAGTTTCCGACTTAGACTTCTAACCAAGAACAAATTATAGAGGTCTGACTTATATTTTCCACCAGAGCCGACTTTATTGAAAAACAACCCAGATATCCGGAAAGATAGCTAAGAACGCAAAAGTGTTACAATCCACATTTTCTTTTCTTCGGTCTGGGAGAGAAAGAGAGAGACGCACTCCTGTAACTCAACAAACCGACATAAAATTAATTACTATTCCTAACCAGTCGCTCGCCTTGAAGTTGTTGTTTGTGCTTTTGTTTTTTTTTGTTTTTTGTCTACATTTATTGTGCAGTATCACCTTGACCCGGAGTCGGCTGGCACTACGGCCCGACGTCTGATTGATCTCGTCAACCTAAGATCAAATCACAACGTGGGTAGGTTGAATCGAGATCAAAGCAGTTGCTTCGGTGACCAGGCGTTGGAAGCGAGCCGAGTACAAATTGGTACTAGAACCCAACAAGACTTCAACTGATGTCCCAGGGTTAGCCCGTCACAAAGGACGGCGTCACATTTGGCGTCGTGACCAAAAAGTCGGGTGTCACAAATGGTGCCGAGACCAGGATGGACGGGTGTCACATAACTATCCACATTCCCTTCGTATTCCATCGGTGAAATGTTCGTTCCACTGAAACAGCTTCTTCTCGGGAACAACTACCAAGAAGAACAGACACATAAGAGGATATTTTCTCGATCGCTACAATCTTAACATGTTCAAGTCTAGAGTTAACCGTTATCTTTCCCTCATATCTATATAAACTACCCCTCGAATGATCCCGGGGCTTGTACAGGTGAACCTTACTTTAAAAAAAAAGTATCTTATATTTTACATGATGTCGGATTATGGATCACAGCTGCAAAAAAAAACAAAAAAACAAAACCTCTTGGCCTTTAAGCTATGAGTTTTAAGTCGGCTAATAGAACTGACACTTTGAAAATAATATATAAGACTTTTATTTATGATTTTCCTATGATCGTGTGTCTGAAAACTTGAAATTCTTAGTCCACTGTTTTGACAGCAGAGCGCGTCCCACAGACGCTGCCGAAACTTCTTTCTTATACACATAAAAATAAGTATAGATCAGGACAGACACTTTGCAGGCGCCTCGGAACAACAAGAATTAAGATCGGCTGCAAAGAGTAAATTCAATTCTATTAACACATTTATTTGACAAAGGCTTTTTGCAAAACAGAAATCCCTTTCACTTTCCAGCTTTTTCGTGTTCGCTCATAGAATAGTCAGTATTTTCAGTGCTAACCCCCTCTGCCCAAAACTGTCAGCACTCTCTTTCTCGCCCGCTGCATTCCCCAACTAGGCCAGAAAATGTTTTTACAAGTGGCCGGACTTGTAACCACAACTGCGAACGTAATTCTCGGTTTTTAAGCCCATTCCTAGACCGGCTACTAGAAATTGAGACTTTGAGAGCCGATTTGCAAAACGTTCGCGCCCCAAACCGACTCACACGGGAGATGTTGGTAAAGGGCTATCTGATCAGTCTTTTGTTAGGAGAGATCAAAATGGCATTGCTGATGAAAGCGAGAGAAATTGATAGCGTAATAGATAGAGAGATAAGTAGAGAGGTAGAAAGAAACGCAAAATTAGAAAGAGAGAAAGATAAAGTCCAGGCTTGAGATCTATACCTCTTATCTTTAAATAAGTGTATCTCAATATTTATAGTGGACCGGAGGCCAGGGGGATGGAACGTTAGCATTTCGATCCTATGATCGTGGTTCGAATCCCAGTTTGTCCAATCACTTTAGAAGTTACTAATACAGCTGGTGGTGGAAATGGTTTCAACATGTGGCACCGTTGAGAACTGACTGAAAAAAAAAGAGAACGGGTTGAAATTGTGTGGCTGAAACAAATCGTTCTGGCCTTCTTATCGCTGGTGATTCATGCCAGACTATGCAGTCTTCCTTAAAACGGTAAGAAAAAAAAACATTCATCACAGTTGCAGTATAAATAACATGAACCTATATATGAATAATAGTTTGCTTGAGTAGGCGTTTGCAAAGGGGATTCGCAGTCCATCCTAGCAGACGGGTATACTTGGATACAAGATATATTCAAGAATATGCTGAAATGTTCAGGCGAGCACGATGTCGTAAGTGATCGTGATCAATGAGCGGATTGGCCTTGTTCAAACTAGTGATCAAGTCAGATTATGCCATCTCTCCAAAAATACTCTAACTATGGTCCACCCTGCCAGTGTTGAACAAACACAAATAATCCTGGGCTGGCGTAGGCAATAGGGATTAACTAGCCACCCTAGCAGACAAACATACACTTCCTTATATTTTCAAGTCCCTCTTTGCGTACTTGTCCCTCTTTGTACATTTTAATATATACAAGCAAACGTGGTTATGAGTATTTTACTATCGTTAACAAACACAGGATAATGTATTTGAATTGCATATAAAATATTTAATTTACGTATAAGCTTAATAATAATAATAATAATAATAATAATAATAATAATAATAATAATAATAATAATATTTCGTAACTATCTGATAAACAGAGTTTTGATGAAATGCAAAAGACTGCACTCATAAATATTTCCCATATCCTTAGGAAAATTTTATCAATGTGACAGATTATGGACCTATAATACTAGAATTTGCAAGGTCATTCTCGTATAACCACTGATCTCTTACACTTTTGAAAAGATTTCTTCTTTGTATTTTGAATATTCCTCTGTGAATTTACTGAATTTTAAACCTGTGAGATAATTCGAGGTTTTCAGACTCTCCATTTCATCTGTTTATACATTTTAAATTACATAAGTTTTATTTCTGTATACACATACACATCATGATGAAAACTGAAGCTAATATACGCAATCATCCTAAACATGAAGAAAAATTATCCTGGGAATGTCAGAAACATATCCAAACAATTAATTCCTTAAGCAGTTCCTGCAGACTGTACTGTATCTTTGAAGATCTTAAAAAAAACTGTCAAAATAAAATGATCATTAAGTGGAAATCTGAAAAATAAGACACATTAAAACTTAAATAGTTCTAGTTGTGGTTGCGGCCCTGGATTTGATCAGAAAAAGCTTCTGATAGGCTCACTAAAGGGATCTCTTGCAGACCATACCTTAAAGGAATACACAGCTTACACCTTAAAAAGGTCTTCTTTATCAATATAAATGTCTGTGTTCTTGGGCTCATTTACTTGTATCTTTTTACTACAGTTTCAATAGAAAACGCCAAGATATCATTTCTGCCTCTAGCTCTCTGGTTGGGACCCGGGAGGAAATGAAGGGACATGATAATAATAATTATATCAAATAATAATAATAATAATAATAATAATAATAATAATAATAATAATAATAATAAAATACTTGTTACATTCTTTCTCCAGCACACATATATTTGAAACTGAAATGTAGTTTTCTAAAATATACCACTACGTAAGCAACAATATTTATCTGTCAAACTTGCTGCACTCAGTTCTTGGCAATAAGTGAGCTCGTCCAATGTACTCGAATAAATCTAGGAACCTGCACAAAAAGCGTGATACCTAAGGTATAAAATTATTTTAAAACAAGGAAATAAATCCTTCTTTAAACTTTGTTTTAGTTTTAATTGAAAGCTAAATGATTACATTTACTATTTCCAGTGAGCAAAATACTCTGGTGTATTTCAAATAGAATTTATATTGATAAGAATGTCAAGTTTTTGATCGCTTTCAGAAATCGTTTAAATTCAGGCATTTCTGACACGTTTGTAAACAAAAGTTAATTCTCGGTTTGAAAAATCTTCGAAAATCTCCCATGTTTTCTGAAACTTTATTTGAGGAATATTAGCTGATTGAAAGTATAGTTAATGTGACTTGAAAAAATATTATTTACTTTAAGTTTAAATAACAGAGAAAAGGATTTTTAAAACAACCAGTAGCGCGAGGTGCTGACACTTTTAACATTGTTCTAAGGAGACCTTATCAAAACATAACTTAAGAAAATGATGTTGTGAATGCTTTTTTATATAATTTTTAAGTATGTAGTAATCTTAAAAATTTTGGAAAATATTCCCCGTAATCTGATTTTAGTAATGTTGAATTTAAATTTACTATAGTCATCGTACTTAATTTATGATTATGTCGTATATGGTCGACCATATTTTCAAACAACGTTACGTATACATAAAAAAAATGAAAAATTCTTTTAAAAATCTTGGCTCAAAACGACTTATACTGACCTTTTCAATTTCTGATTTGTAAATATATTTTCCACTTAATTACAATATCACCTAACTGGAAGGAATAATATAGAATTTTAGAAGATTTAAATTATTATAAATTATTATAATTAAGTTTTAAAAATGAATACAATTGTTGAAAAATACCTTATTCATTCATTTTTTTCTTAAGACAATAGTGTTCTTAATAAAACTTATTTATAAAAGCAATTAAAATCTTTTCTAATTAAATAATGTCATAGTTTTATTGCATTTATTATTTTAAGATTCGGAGCAGATTTTGAGGAAAAGAGCAGTAATTTGAAAAAAAAGGATGTTTTACATACCCCAAAGAGTCTTATTTTTATCTAATAAAACGTTTTGAAAAGAAAATTTAATTTCTCGAAATTTCATGAAATTAAATAGATGTAGGGTAACATATTTTTACCAACATTTTTCTATAGGAAAAATTTAAAAAATAACTTCATTAATTCCTGAAAGTTTCCTTTAATCCGAAAATTATTTGATTTTTGCAAGAATTTCCAAATTAATGATTTTTTCACTGGAAAAAAAATGGAAAAACTCTAATTGTAAATTATCGTCGACCTCTGCTGTAAAAAACAGAGATTTTTAACCAAAATTTCAAACGTCCAAGAAAGTATTAACAAAATGAAAAAAAATAATTCAAAATAACTTTTGTCTTTCTTCGTAAAACTAACATAAACATTTTGGCGATAAAGATTTATTTTTTATTAAGTTTAGTGCGTTTTTTCATCATGCTATGCTGTCTTTTCAGCGAAAGAGTGGAGGTACCTAAGAAAACATAAGAAAAGTGTGAAAGCTAGAATTTTATTTCAGATGCTCAGCAAATTATTTGAAAATTTAAAAAAATAAAATAAGAAATTAAAAAGAATCTTGCACTTGAATTTAGCACAACTTCGTTAAATGAATTCTTCCAAAAATATAATTTCTTTCTGTTTCTCTCTGTCTCTCTCACCCCCTGTCGCTCTCTTTGGGAGCGTGTAGCGTGGGAACCTACAACAATATTGTTAGGTGTGGTCATACAGTTTGATATAAGAAAGCTCATCACTTAGTCAATTCAAACGATTTAATTACATTGTATATGACTAAGAAACATCGGATTGATGTTCTTCATATCTATTGTGGTGCTTTTTTTTCTGAAAAGGGTACATTACTTTTCAAGGAATTAAAGGCTTAAACTTTGACAGAACTGTCGCTACATACTTGCCTAACATTCTCTTAGTGATGAAATACAGTAACTACTTCCTATGAAGATCTATGAATTTGTTGATCCTTCACTCATACCGATCGGCAGCAGATGGGAATCTTTTACTCCAACTAAAATGCAACATTCATACGACGACATTCAAATCAACAATCAAAATAAAAGGCGCACTACACTCTTCCATTCCACTTGAATAATGTACTTTCTAAATTTGATATATCTAAATGGACTTGCAGATCAGAATATTCCAGAGTAGGTTTGCTGTCTCAATTAGTAGTCAGCCCGGTTGGAAATTTTCAAGTGAATACTACTTTAATAAACCGAAATGTTCCTATCGATTTTGTTTCGGCCTTCGACACGAGTGGTTTAAACATTACTAAGCCTTTGAATTAACGACCTTCCTTCTTAAACTTGACCATCGACCGCTCAACCTCACTTAGACTTGAATGCCAATCAAAATTCGATAAGCAAATGATATCTTGGCCACGTCCGAAATAAAAGACGAAAATGCCGCTAGAGTCTAACATTGGCCAATATCCAAAAAGCCTGAGCAGAAAATTAGTCGCCCCGAGGCGCTGTATTTTGGCCGAGAGGATAAGATGAAGAAGAAAGAAGAGGAAAAGAAGAAAAAATGGTAATAACACGATCTCGAAGAGATTTTCGTTTCTTGAGACTTTCTCCCACAATCATTTATAGGCTGCGGCTACGAATCACTTTTGCCTACTTTTGTGTCTAGACATGCCACAATACGAAGCGGTTCTTGCCACAATCTTCGTCCGAAAGCCTCCTATTCGCTGGCGTGATGCGATTTAGATACGGGAAATTTTTTCATTTACACCCTCGTGAAATGCAAGTGCATTTATTTTAATTATACCAGGCGACGTTGGATATAATAAAGTTTAAAACTCTCCAGGCCAAAAGGTTTTTATCGCGTTGTCCTGTCGCCGTTACGCATTGATTCGTTCGAATCTTGCCTTTTAAACTTGGAGCTTGAGGAAGATAATGTGCTCCTTATGTGTTTCTATAGTGGGTTTTCTGCAAACCCTCTTTCAGCTCTTTCTTTTCGTTAAGAAAGTTCTTATATACATTACTTCAGACAATGTTTCAATGGAATGATTGCTGATTCAAATGACCAAAGAAGAGATCTGGAAAGCAAGCGTACAGTAAAGAATAACACACAAAAAAAAAACACAATTTAAGTTTTTGAAGATGGATTAACTAGAAAGTGCAAAAATTTTCACTAAAGTTCAATATCTAGAAATGTGAATCACTAGAATTTTTGGCAACACGTTGGCAGTATTAATATTGTGGAAATGATCGCTAACGTTTTTTGTCGAGATTTACAAACTCTACGTTTATTTAAATATCGCAAACCAATGGAATAAGCTGATATGTCTGGAAAATACTTTGACAAAACCCTAACTCACGGTTTAATAAATTAATTTAATTGAATTTTATAGAACTTTATGGTAAACAATATTTTTTGAGAACATTTTTTTTATTTTTTTATTTTCAACAACGAAGAATAGATTCTTAGGATTTCTTATTCTTGAACATGCAACTTACAACTGAGTATGTGTAATTATTTCTTTCAGGAACCAAATTCCAACTTTTTGAAGTGTTTGGCCTTCTGATTTGTGTATAGTTCTCGCAAACTGGAAACTGGATTCTTGTATATATATTAAGAAAATATGTGCAAAACAAAAACTTGCATTTTTATTAAATAAATATTTGCTATTTTAATCATTAAATTATTTTTACCATAGTGGGAGTATTTTATATGTTAGATAACAACACTTAATTTTTTCCCAAAACGTTAACGAAAATTTATTTTACTAAGATCTGGATCCTGGTAAAACCAACTGTACCTCGTACACTCTTACCTGCTTGCACTTCTCCCAAAAATGTTGTTTGGATTGGTCAATGTATGGCTAATTTAGAGGGTGTGACAGGCGGACGGACTAAACGAGGTCATAGAATTTAGATGTAGATTTTAGCTTATACTCACTGGAAATACTTGGAAGAAAATACAGGAAATTAAAATAAACACATTTTTGGACACTCAATAAAATATGAAAACCATATTAGCATCATATCGGGGTGCTTCACATTCTTCTTATATGTTTCCTCCATCCGAAAAATTGGCTCACCACATCTTCCTTGTCTCCTTTTATTGGGTTGGTGCATAATTATCAGGCGTTTTTAAACAATATTTATTATGAAGAAAGAAACAACAATTCAACAATAACATTTTTAAATGATTATTCCGGAGCGTATGATTATCGCCACGCATTTTTATAAGCTGAAAATAAAATGATATTTTTATTAAAAAAGGAAACAAAACAACAATTTTTGCTAACAAATATCTGCCCTGCAAAACGACTGATAATTATGCAGCAACCTAATAATATCGTTCTCAGTCCCAATTATGCCTTCCATTTACACAAAATCCTTAGCGGGTTACGCTCTGTTTCCCTTACACAGCTTTCCTTTAAAACCTCCTGTGGGTGTCAAATTCGCTAAGCGAAGTGTCCCCAATATGAATCCCGGAAATCTCAACTCTCCCCTTTTAGTTATAAATACAAAAACATATGCCATTTTTTTTCGCCATTGATCAGCCAATGTCCCACCAGAATGGACATTTTCATTACAGTTGGTTTCCGAAGCTTAATCTCTAAATTTACCAAACCTACTATTAATATCTTGTAAGTTTAGCATTCTGCTTTTGGTCCTACGAACAAACTAAATATTTGAAGATAAATAGGCAGACATGATGATGAGTACAGTATTTACATTAGTCGGACTATTGTCCTCATCTTTGTCGTCATATTTGTCACAACGTTTCGGCCGTTGTACGCTCCGGCCTTCTTCAGGTGGTTGGAATTTCGAAGGCCGGAGCGTACAACAGCCGAAACGTTGTGACAAATATGACGACAAAGATGAGGACAATAGTCCGACTAATGTAAATACTGTACATAATCCCTCATCTCAGAAATATAGACAGACTATGATGATGAGTATTCTGAAGAGGAAGAAAGAGATCACCTACAAAGGTCAGTGAGTCAGTTATGTGCCATGCGTGATACAGGCTTAAGCGATCATGTATCTCTCGATACATGACTGACTTTGCCGTTCAAGTCAATAGAACACGGTCTATCCAACTATTTACTCATAGCTGGCGGGGGCAGGATAAGAGTATTCATACGTTCGCCAAGGGTATTTGCACGTAAGAGAATGGAACTGACTGGAATTCGAACTCGGATCTCCGATTTCTCAATACTAGCCGCTATTCATTACTCCACCGTAGGTATCCAAAACAAATTGAATACATTAACATGATGTTTGTATCCCGTAAACTAGTGATAGATAGATAGATAGATAGATAGATAGATAGATAGGAATAAAGTGAGATAGGTAGATATGAACAGTATGACATAGATGGAACAATCAGAGATAGATATATAGTTAAGATATAATGCGTAGTTGCATAATAATGATGTCGGGTGGTAAAAGAAGAGCCAAAAGAAATGTAACTATGGATTTTATTCTGCTAGAAGTCGGCAAATTCTTCGAGGCTTTAATCAATGCCGAAGTAGTTAAGCATGTCATCTCGCACGATTTGCTCTCCGATAAACAATATGGTTTCCGCTTTGCACTCTCTATCGCTGATGTGCTTACGCGATGACTGAATATATTTATTAACAAGCTCCTGATATTAACGGTGAAGCTCTAGCTGCTGCTCTAAATATATCGAAGGTGTTTAACAGGGTTTGGCAAACTGGCCTTCTACGTAAACTCCAGGGATACGGTGTTACAGGACGATTATTTGGTTTTATCCAATCATTCCTGTCTAACCATGAAATGAAGGCTGTCCTAAACGGGTTCTCTTCCAGTTCCTGCCATACGAACGCTGATGTTCCACAGGCTCTATCGTTGGTCCTACACTGTTTCTGATCTACAACTTCATTGAATCACTTGCTGCATCTACCACAAGGAATGTTGGTTCACTTTTTTTTTGTTTTCTCGTCTGAGTCCATTCTTCATATCTATAAATCTACCATTCGTCCATACATGGAATAATGTTGTCATATATGGTCTGGTGCCCCCGTTGTTCATCTCGAGGTTCTCGACAAAATCCAAAGACGGATGTGCAATGTGGTCGGTCCTGAATTTGGGTCACGACTCCTGTCACTTTTCACCGACGTAATATGTCTTCTCTTTGTCTTTTCTATAAATATTTTCATGGGATCTGCTCTGACGAGCTGTTTTCACTGGTGCCCCGATTGCATGACTTTAAGCGTGCTACTAGATTGGCATTTCGGTCCCACTCTTTTATTGTCGAAGCAGTTAATGTAACTGCCTCTTCTACTCCAATAGCTTTTTCGCTCGCACTTCCCGACAGTGGAACTCCTTTCCTCTTACTTGCTTCCCTGATAACTATAATGTTCAAAAATTTTAAAGTAATGTCAATCGACATTATCTGTTGCGTTGATCCAGGTTCCTCTTTTTATCCTCCCCCGTTCTTCTTTTCCTCCTTTCTTCAACCACACCCTATACTAAATATTTTTCCTTACTTACAATCTCTGTAGCCCCTTGCGTACTAGTGGCACTCCCGCCTTGCTTTGGGTGAGTTGCTTAAAAACAATAAATGTGAAACAGCGATAACGATGAATGATTGGTCTTTGAAATAAAAGAGGACGCTTAAGAGTGCGTCATGGTCAGGTCTCCTTCCGGAAATGTGTGTATACATTATAGAATGTAATGTTCAGTTAGAATGATTGGAAAATGAGTAACTACGAATTAAATCCAATTAATAGATCGTTACAGGGATAGAGAAAAAGAGAAGACAGCTACACTGAGATTTCTTGCATCCATGCAAGTGATTTCTTGAATTCTTACTGTCTAAATGAGTCATTGGCCCGAACACTGTCTAAATGAGCTATTGGTCCGAGCACTGTCTAAATGAGCTATTGGTCGTAGCACTGTATAATGAGCTACTGGTCGGAGCACCGTCTAATTGAGCTATTGGTAGGAGCACTGTCTAATGAGCCAGTGGTCGGAGCACTGTCTAATGAGCTATTGGTCCAAGAACTATCTAATGAGCTATTGGTCTGCGTACGTTCGACTAATATATTACCTATTATCAGGGTTGTTTTTTTTTTCTTTTTTTGTTTGTTATTTATTTGCTTAACTGAAAGTTGATGCTGAAAATTTATTTGCCCAGTCTATAATCTTGGTTGAGCATAGATATATATATATATATATATATATATATATATATATATATATATATATATATATATATATATATATATATATATATATATATATATGAACAAAGGTTTAGTTTATAAACTTCTTCTTCCCGAAAGTGGAACTCCTTGCCGATTACTTACTTACCTGATAGCTATACTCTTCAAAAATTTAAAGGTAATGCCAATCAACATTATGTGTTACCTTGATCCTCATTCTTTTTATCCTCCTCCGTTCTTCTTTTCATCACTTCCTCATCCGCTCCCTATTTTCAACCCATCACTATTTCTTAAAGATAAAATATCGATTTTTCACGCTAAGAACCTATCCTTTACATTGTACAAGTTTGGTCAGAATTGGTTGGATAGATATCGAGTTAAAAGGTATAACATCGACAGACGGAGACCCAAACATCCACTGTTTTATATATATAGTTTATTATCATTACTTTTTTTACCATCATTTCATCACTTCAAATATTTTTTATTATTAATTTTTATTAATCCTATCACTAATTATTTTTATGCAAAAAAAAAGTTACCCCTTGACTTTCAAACTTATTTTCGTAATAGACGATTTGGTTAGACAAACATTAAATTTTCTAATTTTTATTTTCAAATTTAAATGTAAGTCTGAACATAAATTTAAATTCGAAATTTGATTATAGTGCAATTAAACATTTAACAACAGTAATAATTTATTCAAACAACATCCCGAATTTGCGAGACCCAGAAATATTAACCAGAACAGTAAAGAAAGATCAGTACCTGATCATTGCATGAAAGTCTTAGTCGTATTGGCGGCGGATGTATTGTTACTAATATGTACTTAATAGCCATGTTATTTATCATTAAGCACTGTTTTTTTTTCAAACCAAAATATTATGTATTTGTATGTTAAAACTTACAGATACATTTATTTATATTAATTCATTTGATTACATTCATATATATATATATATATATATATATATATATATATATATATATTGGCTCCTGAAAATTAATTTCGGTTGAGCTCTGTGGGAAGGAAGCGTGGGTTTATAAACAGTGACTATTAAAGCTAATATAGCATGACTCTTCGGCAGAATTGAGTCACTGTCAGTCAATGTGTGTTTATCTAAATCTAAAAATAAATAGGCTAAATTTCACATACATCGCTGCCCTGCGCCAACGGCTTAGTGGTAGACTTTCCGACTGACGCCAATTCAGTCGGGTTTCGATCCTAGCTAAAGGCAACCGGACGTCTAGCCATGAAGACCTGTTGTACAGCGAATCAGTCCGTCAGTGTATGGCAATAATATATATATGTATATATATATATATGTCACACTTAATAAAAACGTATTCAATAATATTTTTTGCAATAAAAATTTGGGCCTAACATTGGGGTCTACTTTCAGCACCATATTATCATGCCTCTTATCAGAATACTTAGACTCTTGCCCATCTTATAATATGATACCCACAAACATAAGCGTAAAACAAGGCCGAATGTATGTGGCATCCCGTGGGGATCAAACATACTATTTAGTCGTAATTGATCAAGCGGGATAAGCTTGCTAACCATTACACATCGATGATGTATCCTAAGCGCTGCTTAGTTGAGAGACGAAGCTGAAAGCATGAGGAACCCAGTGAGGATCGAACACACTACTCGTAATTGAGAGTAGCTTGCTATCGGTTAAACCACGTCAAAGTGCCTAATTTCGCTATATAGATGAATACCTATTATTTACGCACAGAGCTAAATATGTTGATGGAATAAATAAGCAAATTATAGCCGAAACCTAAATACACATATGAAACAGAAAAACTTAACTTTTCTTGATTTTCTGTTAATTCAAATTCATACTAGTTTAAAATTAAATGTCACTTCAATCACATCAACATTAAAATAAAATATGAAATAATTATAGTTTTTTTTAAATACCTCTTAGGATTTGTAGCATTAGATTTCTACGTAAAGAAAATATTGAAAATACTTCTAAAATCCGCAATTATATGTGCTATATCATATATAATGTCATATATAATGCCAAAAGAAAAGCATAGACATCCAATATGCATATATATATATATATATATATATATATATATATATATATATATATAAATATATACAGCAACGAAAAATAGTCTTGTTATTATGAAATACCAAATCTACATACATTTAATAAATCAAATACATTTCTGAAATACGATGAATGTAAAATACAGGTAATTTTGCATCAGAAACAGGAGTCTACCGAATATAAACAATGCCTTCAAAAATACATCGGCGAAACCTCACGAAATTTAAAGAAAATGATATGCGAGCAGAAAAGGATTTAAATTTAAAGAAGGAAACTTAATGCGCTTGTGTGCATTTAAAACATTCCTGATCCCCATTTTAATCTGGAAAAAGTGAATTTAATTTTTAAAAAGTGGATGGAATTTATACAGACGAAGTTGCATTGAAAATGCTATGATTTGTTACTACGTGACGAACACAATATGACTGAGTGATCTATATATATATATTCCCTTTCTTGCTAAATATGTGGAATATCTAATCCAAGAAGAACTGAGATTAAATTTATTAAAATTTCATTTCTATGGAGAGACACGCAGTATTAAAACGCTTAACATGAATTACATTTTGTCTCGCAAAGGTAGATTTTGTGAAGTTCTTTTCACAATGATGCCGGATTACCATGAAAAGTGACTCTGTGTGCGCATGTGCTTATATGCGCATGCGTGTGTGAGTGCGCTAGTGTGCGCGTGTTTCTGCTAGTTGTAATATAGACAAAGACAATTCTATTTACGGAAGGAGAGCTAAAAAGTTAAAATAGCAAAAACAAAACAACAAAAGAACAAAAGCAAAATATGGCATCGATAAAAATTTAAAACGATGAAAATCATTTTAAAAACAAACAGAAAATGTAGATATTATAAACCGCAACATCTCATATTTCCTCCTATCGTTTCAATCTTCCTCCCCAAATTTCATCGGAGCATGACAATTCTATTTTGAAAATCATGCATCGATAAGCTTGCCTGAGGTAATGTTTCGCACATTTTATCAATTTCCGTATGCTGTTTTTCTTCAACAGATGAACATATGGAATGATAAGACCCCATTAGAACACATCCACTCGTATATACACTTTGATTCAAGCGTGTGCCGTAATTCAATCTTGCTGATAATTCTGGTGTGTACTGAAATCTTTCAAAGAAAACACGATTATGGAAAGAAAATGATACACACACACACACACACACACACACACACACACACACACACACACACACACATATATATATATATTAGCAAAATTTGGTATACGAGCTAGTACAGAAAAAAAAGATATCCACTCAGAGTGAGATGATTTAAAATTCAATAGACCCCAACGACTATAATAAAAATAATAATAATAATAATAATAATAATAATAATAATGA
This sequence comes from Acanthosepion esculentum, assembly GCA_964036315.1. Lineage (NCBI taxonomy): Eukaryota > Metazoa > Mollusca > Cephalopoda > Sepiida > Sepiidae > Acanthosepion > Acanthosepion esculentum. The sequence goes on along the minus strand of OZ038482.1, from coordinate 55,311,032 downwards.
TAATAATGTGCGTGTGTGTGTGAAAGACAAACAAACATTTTCTGATATATGATTGTCGAATTTGATGAGGTATTTTAATTTATTGCCTCTCTTATCTTCAAAAATAAAAAATACTTACACAAATTTTGTTTTTCATTTCAGTCTGAAGTAGCCGAACCCAACGATATGTCACGCTAGAGAAACGTGTCGTTTTAAGGCTTTTCAATTTTATATATATATATATATATATATATATATATATATATATATATATATATATATATATATATATATATATATATATATATATATATATATATATATATAAAAATAAAAAATGCCTAATTAATACATTTATTTTTAATCGCACATGTGTATTCCCTCTATATGCCTGTGAATTCGAGAAATCTCAATAACGAAAAAGTGGTCTACAGACGGTATCGAACCTACGACCCATATTGTAGGAGGCAAAAGGGGAAATAAAGCGTTGCTGGATTGGGCTACTCTCTGTAACCTAGCAGCAAAGCGCATTGGATAAAACGGGGATTTTTAACCTATAAAAAGGTGACGTAGTTTCAATTCCTGTCGGAAATCACATTGTCTTTATTAAGATTCTCGAATGCGTTGTAGAAAAGGCAGGCTTTAATTAACCTGTATAGCGTTTATAAACCGTAGAAATTGAATCAAGCAAATAAGCCATCGAATGCACAGGACGATAGGGACAATACACACCGTTTAAAATAAACATGAAAATGGATAGTCCATATGATAACTATGATAACGTTTTAACTAATATATATATATATATATATATATATATATATATATATATATAAACAGATGCGAAATATTCCTACTTTCACGCATGCTCGTTGTTTGTTTTTGATTTTGTAAAATGCACAGTGCAGTTGGGTCAGTTGGGCGCTGTCTGTGAGAAAAAGGGCCTTATGATTCAATTGAGCTGGCCAGAAATTTGGAAACGAAATGCTGTACTTCTTGGTATTCGCACCAGAAGCTCCAATACGAACATTTAAAGTGTTTGGGTGTCATTCTGAGGACAATCCTGAAGAGTTCAATGATTTCGAAGGTGTTTGGTGTGATCACTAATGGTTGTGACGTTATACCTCCATTCATCTTCCCACAAGGCCTTAGACTCAACACAGTGTCCTATATCAGGTGGTAGTGCAGCCCTGGGTCAAGAGAATAGCTGCTGAAAGGACCTATGTCTGGTAGCAGAAGACCGCACCATACCACACCAGCAGAAGAAACCACTCATGGCTGTAAGACAATTTCTGTGACCACATCACCCTTTACCTCTGGCCACCTAACTCCTCAGACCTAACCACTTTGATTATTATGTGTGGGGCGCAGTTGAGGAAGTGACCAACAAAACTCTTTGTAACACCAAAGATGAACTGAAGGAAAGGAATTTAGCGGCTTTCACCAACTTACACAAAGAGACCGTTCAAAAGAGTTATAGGAGATTCTGAAGTCGTCTTGAGGCCGTTGATGAAGCCGACGGCGATTTTATTGAATAAATGTTCTCTTTAGTATTTCAAGATAATTTTGTGTCATTTTGGTAAATATATCTGTTAAAATGAAATGTTAGTGTTATCTTCACTTTTGCGTAATTTAGGCGACAATTTATCCATCACACCATATATATATATATATATATGTGTGTGTGTGTGTGTGTGTGTGCGCACACACTTTTATGGGGATGATATCGGTTATTAATATATAAGAACAGATAGAAAAACATAAACTGCTGTCAATCTCTCTTCTCTTTCTCTCACCAAGCCACTGTCTGACTTTTTGGTATACGTATATATATGCACGTATGCACACAATCTCACGTACATTTTCCCCGAGAATTCTAGAACGAGAGGAAACGGAATGTTAGTGAGCCATGTTCTGATAGTAAACTGTTGGTCACGATTACAGATTCACATCCACAAAATATTTATGCGCGCTCTCACTTACTGTCTCTCAAATTCCATAGACGAGCATTTCGCACTAACAATGACTTGACAGAAGTCCACCGACGCTCGGATACGTTATTTATGAAGTTTCCGCTTCTCCCGGCTTTGTCATTTGAAGTTATTATTATTATTATCATTATTATTAATGTTAGTAGTAGTAGTAGAAGTAGTAGTAGTAGTAGTCGTATTATTAATAATTGTAGTAGTAGTAGTAGTAGTAGAAGAAGAAGAAGAAGAGGAGGAGGAGACACGGTGGAGTAATGCATAGCGGCTCGGACTGAGGAACCGGAGAGCCGAGTTCGAATTCCAGTCGAATCCATTACATACTCTTACGTGCTAATAACCTTGGGAAAGGTATGAATCCTCTTCTTCTCCTTCCAGATATAAGTAATTAACAGACCGGGTTCGATAGACTTTGATGGTTACTGGTTTACCGCAGAAAGAAATGACAACATAGCGCGGGAAAAAATCTGCCTCGTCAGATATGTATCGAAAGATACATGGTCGCCTAAGCGTGTATCACGCATGGCACATAACTGACTGTAGTAGTAGTAGCTGACTTACTCAGAGAACATTTATCGGTAGGGATACTGTTCTTACGTACTAGCATGATCCTGCTCACTATTTTTTCTTATTTCATATTGAATTATCCTGCACGTTATTATTTCAAGAATTAAGTGGGTACAATTTTTTTTAAAAGTGACATGGTTTTCTATTTCACTCAAGCAGACGTTAAATTAATGAGAGCGGCATTGTCTCCTCTAACTTCTCTTTTTTATTTCTTAATTACTACGTATATTTTCTTTTTTTCAGCAGGCCTCGGATATACCGGATGTAACAGCAAAATTGTCCCCATCGTGCAACAGCAAAATTGTTAAATTAAATTTTGAACCGTTGTATCTTAGAAATGATTAAAGATATCTTACTGGAATTCTACGAGGTTTTTATAACACTATTGGACTCTCCTTTTAGCAATAAGAATGTATAATTACTCTCCAACCTGAACAGAAGAATTGTGATGAAATTGATTATAAACGAAAATAACATGTTTATCATTAATTAATCATAGCTAAGGATTGGAAGCTCATGAAGTATTGAAATAAAGTACAATATATATATATATATATATATATATATATATATATATATATATATATATATATATGATTCCAGGATCACTATCTAACTTATTCTAGATAACCTTCGAACTTTCTATCCTGGAGTACGATTTCATTTTCAAGTCTTTTTCACCGCTCTTTGAACTGTCATAGCTGAAACTACTCTCTCACGTGTCAAACGTCTTATGAATTGAGTTGGATTTTTTCTAATTAACGCTACTGGACTTTACTTTGAACAATAAGAATTTTGCTCTAAGTTGAAATGATGATCCCTATTCCTGTTGTGACCTCTTGATCCAGTTTTCCTGTCTACTGTTCCCTCTTTTTAAGCTTATTCAGCATTCCGTTTTTGAACGGACATTGAAGATGAAAGCCAGATTATGAATGTTGGTATCATTACTGAAGCCCTGAAGGTTCTTTTTCTTCTCACCATTTGATTTGATTTTAAAATAGAAAATTAAACATTTATAAAATCATGGGCAAGATTTTGATAAAGATAAATTTCTTAATAATGAAGGTCAACTAAGCAAGTAATCCATCAGTTGATTAGTAATTCTTACTATAAATGAACACTTAAAGGAAGAGGAATTAATGTTAAAATCAATTTCCACACAAATATTTAAAAATCTTTCAATTAAAGAATTGAAAATAAGTATTGATTGGAGATTAAACATGAGTAATCCTTCTCTCAATTGATATTTGGCATTACAAATGGCAAATTTCAAGTATATAGGCAGGAGAAACAGGAACCTTGTATATACATTAATTTATAGTTTGATGTTTTAACATTATTTACACTTATCCTTTTCAGGTCTGTTAATGCACTTGATATGTCTAAAAGTGAAATGATCATGTTAAAATTGGGTATATGCGATGTAACACATTTGGTCACTTTGCATTTATGGCCTGATTAAAATGGTGTTCTCAAATACCTGGTACACTCTGTATATAAAACTCCAGATAGATATAGTGTTGTATTAATACAGCTGGAGGCTAAACAAATCCTAACCTTGAAGACAAAACTACTAGAGAAATAGTAGTGAGTACTTTTAACTAATTATAATTTACAACAATATGAGCTACATGTATATGATTAGATTATTACAATCGGAAAAATATACCTACTGATATTTATCTTCACGTGCTGGGGCTTAAGAACATAAAGCGTTGAAACATAGGTTCCCGTACGATCACCGAACTTAAGCAACGTTGAGCCTTGTCAGTACTGAGACGGGTGACTGCTGGGGAATAACATGTGCTTTAAGCTTGGATGTGCCGGTGGTGTAATGGATAACAACTCAGAATTGTTAATCGGAGAGACGAGTTCCAATTCCCGTTGGTTTCGTTATATTCACTTACGCGCTAATACCTTTGTGAAAGGTATGACTCAATCAGATATAGGTTAATAAGTAATATACGTATCACTGAATCATTATTATCTGCAAAAAGTTCCTACAACATAAAAAATATTTTATAGATTTAAATGACCTGTAATGGGTTGATAAGCTATCGAATCAATTAATTCACCTGCTGAATATTTACTGAGACCAAACAATGGATATAAGTACAGTTAGACGTTGTGCAACATGTCTCAGTCTTGGCTATACTTATATGTGTCCCAGTCAATGTTCTAATCGCGGAATGAAGCTTGTTGGTCATCGTTGCCAGAAAATGCATAGCTAATTGTGTTTCCATTACGGGAAATTTGAATTTTATAACTAATATTTTAAAGTGTCAAACAATGTTCAACAATATTAATTTACACACAACCCATTCTTGTATTTTCTGCAGAAATAATTAGAAAGTGTAACGTTTGCAGCATTCTTCATTAACTAACCTTTTTCTTTTTTATCCTCAACTACTATTATTTTAATCATTATTATTATTATTATTATTGGTGGTGGTGGTGGTGGTTGTGGTGGCGTTGTTGTAGTTATTATTACTGGTGGCGGTTGTGGAGGCGTTGTTGTAGTCATTATTATTATAATAATAATGACTACAACGACGCCTCCACAACCACCGTTGTGGAGGCGTCGTTGTAGTCATTATTATTATTGGTGGTGATGGTTGTGGGGCCGTTGTGGTAGTTGTTTTTGTTGGTGGTGGTTGTGGAGGCGTTGTAGTCATTATTATTATTGGTGGTGGTGGTTGTGGTGACGTGGTTGTAGTTATTATTGGTGGTAGTGTCGGTGGTTGGGGTGGCGTTGTTGTAGTTATTATTGGTGATGGTGGTGGTGGTTGTGGAGGCGTAGTTGTAGTCATTATTATTATTGGTGGTGGTGGTTGTGGAGGCGTTGTTGTAGTCATTATTATTATTGGTGGTGGTGGTTGTGGAGGCGTGGTTGTAGTCATTATTATTATTGGTGGTGGTGGTTGTGGAGGCGTGGTTGTAGTCATTATTATTATTGGTGGTGGTGGTTGTGGAGGCGTGGTTGTAGTCATTATTATTATTGGTGGTGGTGGTTGTTGAGGTGTTGACGTAGTCATTATTATTATTGGTGGTAGTGGTTGTGGAGGCGTTGTTGTAGTCATTATTATTATTGGTGGTGGTGGTTGTGGAGGCGTTGTTGTAGTCATTATTATCATTGGTGGTGGTGGTTGCGGAGGCGTGGTTGTAGTCATTATTATTATTGGTGGTGGTGGTTGTGGTGGCGTAGTTGTAGTCATTATTATTATTGGTGGTGGTGGTTGTGGAGGCGTGGTTGTAGTCATTATTATTATTGGTGGTGGTGGTTGTGGAGGCGTGGTTGTAGTCATTATTATTATTGGTGGTGGTGGTTGTGGAGGCGTGGTTGTAGTCATTATTATTATTGGTGGTGGTGGTTGTGGTGGCGTGGTTGTAGTCATTATTATTATTGGTAGTGGTGGTTGTGGAGGCGTGGTTGTAGTCATTATTATTATTGGTGGTAGTGGTTGTGGAGGCGTTGTTGTAGTCATTATTATTATTGGTGGTGGTGGTTGTGGAGGCGTTGTTGCAGTCATTATTATCATTGGTGGTGGTGGTTGTGGAGGCGTGGTTGTAGTCATTATTATTATTGGTGGTGGTGGTTGTGGAGGCGTTGTTGTAGTCATTATTATTATTGGTGGTGGTGGTTGTGGAGACGTGGTTGTAGTCATTATTATTATTGGTGGTGGTGGTTGTTGAGGTGTTGACGTAGTCATTATTATTATTGGTGGTGGTGGTTGTGGAGGCGTGGTTGTAGTCATTTTTATTATTGGTGGTGGTGGTTGTGGTGGCGTGGTTGTAGTCATTATTATTGTTGTTGGTGGTGCTGGTTGTTTTGGTGGCATTCTTTTAGTTATTATTATTGGCGGTTGTTGTTTGTGGTGCTTTTTTGTTGTTATTCTTATTATCATTATTATAATTATTACTGTTATTATTTGTATTATCTTCATTTTTGCATGTTATGTTTGCTGATTAGTATCCTCTAGTGCCGGGTCTAAAATATGGTCTTTAGGCCCTATAGGAAAATTCTTATTTATTTGATAACTCTTTTCTTATCATAAGGGATTCTCCTAGTAGTGCGATCTTCTGGGAAACTTGTAAATTGATGTTATCTTGGATTATGTTAGTAAAGTTACTCATTCCTCTACTAACGAGGCCCAGAGCACCGATTACTATTGGTACAGACAGTGTTCCTTCTCCGCATCCTTTTTATATCGATCTCCAGGTCCTTGAATATGGAAAGTTTCTCGGTAATTTTCATGGAAGTATTTTTTTCAGATGGTACTGCTGTGTCAATAAGCACACACTGCCTGTCAGTTTGAATTGGCATGTCCCAGAGGACAGTGACATCGTTAGTGTTGGTAACTGTGTCTGGTTGGTATTCATACCATCTCTCAGTGGTTTTGATTTTGTGTTTCTTCCATATCTTCCAGTGCACATACGTCGTTACCTTGTTATATCTGTGGGTATATTTATTTTTTGCTAGTTCCGCATATCCTGAGATAATATGATAGACAGTTTCATCATATTTCCGTAGATCCTACATTTCGGGTTTGTTCCATCCTTGATTATGTCACCTAGTGATTATGTGACCTATTATATAGAATCTGGTTGCGAGGCTTTGGTCCTGCTGAGCCACAATAATTAGGCCACGTGTTTCGTTTTTTCTTATGTATTTCTGTTAGTCCACACGTGCTCCTTTCGTTCTTTTTAGGTATTTGCCATTCAACGCCATGTCCTCCCAGTTTCTTATTTTTGCAATTGGTCAAGTTGTTTTGCTTTCTGTTTTATTTGCTTGCCTTAGATAGTATTCGATTAATGTTTTGTTGATAGGGTTTCAGGCATATTAAGCTGTTTCTTGAAAAGTGCAGATTCTTTGCTGATGAACTGGGTTTGTTCTTTTACTTTTTGTAGGTGAGGGTCCTTGGTATTTGCGAAGTATGCTTCCAATCCGATTGTTGTAGCTTTCACAATTAGTACGAGTTGGATTAGACGTCAGCGTCCCAAAGTTCTTCGTACGTACAACCCATCAACATCCGATTTCGAGTAGTGCATCCTCATTTGGGTAAGCATTTTTATGGTCTTAGCCTGCAATCTTTTAATGTCATTCAACTTCTATTTAATAATGTGAAGCTGCATGTTACTACTATGTGTTGATAGCCTTCATTTTATTGGTACCATAAGTTCGTTTATTATTATTATTTTTGTTTCTTTTGATATCTGTCGTTTACACATTTCTTTCCGGGTCCCGCTCAGGGACCTAAGGTTAGAAATGGCATCATGACACTTTCCACTGCAAAAAAAATAAATAAAAATAAATAAATAAATAAAATAAAAAAGATAATTACATAGATAAAGCCCTTCGTAAAGTGTGGGCTGTACTTGTCAGAAAAATTGTTTGTATCCCTTTGAGGCATGGACTTCCAGGGATCCCTTCAATCAGCCTACTGGAATCTTTTACAACCAGTCCAAGGGATCCAACTACAACAGGAATTGTGCCACATTTTTGAGATTTCGATTTCAAGGTCCTTGTATTTTGACAGTTTTTCGAATATCTTCAAAGACACATTGCAGTCTGCAGGGACTGCCATATCAATAAGGAGGCACTTATTTTGTTTGTGGTCTTTAATAACAATGTCTGGGCGGTTGGCTTTGATTGTTCTGTCAGTGTGAATTGTGTAGTCCCATAGAATTGTAACAGGTCCTATCTCCGTAACCCGGTCAGGGTGGTGTTCGTACCAATTTCTTCCAGTTTCCTTCCCATAGGAGTTGCAAATTTTCCAGTGCAGATATTGGCCCACTCTGTCATGCCGGGTTTTATAATTATTATTATTATTATTATTATTATTATTATTATTATTATTATTATTATTATTCCGCTACCATTGGTGTTGAAATAACTTGTCATTATTTTGAAATTAGTTCCACTATTTTGATTTTTCCTGTAAAATATTTCTTTTGTTATTCGTCTTGATCAGAACGATGAAATTACGACAAAAATACATATCACATATGACAAACATTAATTTTTATTTTACTGGAAAATTTTACAAATACGGAACGTTATATAGAATTTTTGTTTCTTCTATTATTCATCTCCAGGGGAATTTAGAGAATCTACTTTTATTTTCATGCGATATAAAATTGATCGATTTACTCTGTGCCATCACAGATAAAACTACAGTGTTTTTTTTATTTTTTTGCATTTGCATTTGCAATTAATTATCATATCGAGAGATTTCTATCATCAACTTTTTGTTCTAAGGATGCGGTGAGTTTGGTAATATAATTAACGTATTTTTTTTCATTTTGTTTATCATCAAAATAAGTATATAATGACTTTATAATTTCGGAATCTCGACAAATATCGACAAAGGTCGATCATTAATTAAGCAACCAGACACAATTAACACATTAAATTCGATCTGAAATTTTTCTCTAAGTGAACGAAGAAGAAATGTTGAGTGACGTTTTGTTAATTTCACCGAAACCAAAAACAACAAAGCCACCACGACTCAATTGCTTACTGAGTTTGAAAGAATATCAGAAAAAGAAGAACAATAAGAAACGTTATAATTAACAAGGCAGACGATAACGATTGGCATTGCATTTAAATTTTTGAAGATCAAACTTGATTAACAAGCAAGAGGTCGGTGGAGAGTTCCATTATCGAGAAGTCTGAGAGAATAAACTGTTAACGTAAAACTTTCAGTTACATGTGAAAGTTTCAACTGTAAAAAGACGAGATCTTGCCGTCCTCCTTCTTCTTCTTCTTGCAATGTCCCTTCATTGTTGACCAGGGCTCTCCGTAACTTCATGTCCTTTGTAGCTCTCAGTAAAATATGTCTTCTCACCGTCCATTCCAGTCCCTGTACTGTGATCAATTTATACAAGCTTGTTAATAAAAAAAATACCATGATTCTACACCAGGCAGGTTTTATAAGGCTGCTCATCTTGGTCCTGATTCGAGGTATTCACGTGCACATATATTCATTTTTGCTAGTTTCGTGCATCCTGAGATAATATAATCAACGGTTTCACTATATTTCTCGTAGATCTTGCATTTTGGGTTTGTTCCATCCGTTATGACAGTAATAGAATCTAGTTGCGAGGTTTTAGTCCTGAGCGGCAATAATTAGGCCTTCTGTTTCAACTTTAAACCTGACTCTTCTCAGCCACTGATGCGTTTTCTGTTGGCCCACATCTGCTTCTTTCGTCCCTTTTTTTTGTATTTGCCATGCAACGCCTTATCCTCCCAGGTTATTTCTTTTTGTAATTTCCTTTGTCCAATTAGTTTCGCTTTCTCTTTTACTCGCTTGGCGTAGATAGTATTCGATTCGTTTTTTGTTGATAGGGTTTCAAGTATATAACGCTGTTTCTTGAAGAGTGCAGCTTCTTTGTTGATCGAGTGGATTTGATGTTTTACTATTTGTAGTAGTGGGTCATTGTTTTTGTAAGACAGACTTCCAATCCGATTGTTGTAGTTTTTAGAGTTAGTTCAAGTTGGATTAGACCTCAGCCTCCCAATGTACCTTTTATATACAGACTATCAGCATCTGATTTACAGCCTTGCATCCCCATTATTATTATTATCATTATTATTATTATTATTATTATTATTATTATTATTATTATTATTATTATTATTAGATATATGATAGATTCATCAGGAATTTAAAGTCTCTCTTGTCCGAATTAAAGTAGTAATTTAGTTCTGATAAAGGTACTCTTATAGTGAATGTATACCCCTTAGAGCCTGATGCACTGTACCTCTCTGTTTATCATCGTCAGTAGGGGAGTAACGTTCTAAATAGAATATTTTTAAAACTAATAAAATTCCGTTGTTTTATAAGGTAATAATGGTGTAAAAAGAAATAAATATTTTTGATATACACCTTTATTTTCTCCTGGCCCAATGTTAAACTTTTCCAATAAATAAATAAAACAATTTCTTTCCCGACATTTCGTTTTCCGTCCTAGCCAAACCATCAAAGCTTTCTTTGACTAAGTCAAACGAAACAGTTCGTCCCGCCCAGATATCCATTGTGAAGTGTTGCATGGACGTGATCAAATAAATGATCGTGTGATATTTCGCCATAGGTTAACTTTAAAGGTACCGAGGACAATGTCATTCAACATACATCCATAAGCAACTTTCCGTTGCGAGGCCTAACATCGTATTATATTTCATAACACCTTTTCAGCACAGCTTTATTAATCTTCAGTTATATATAAAATATTAATAAATGCTCTTATTTTTATAACTAGAAAAAAAGCAATTAGGCACCTAAATAAATTATTATATCTTTTACTTGTATTTCTATTTCCTTCAGCAGAAAAAAGAAGCCCAATTCACTAAAGAACGTTTAATAATAGTTGAATAGTGGCAGAAATATCAGTCGGTATAAATATTTTATACTAACGACTGCTGGTTCCGTCGACTTTCATAATTAGCGAACTTCTTTCGAGTTTTATTTTCTCGGGGCGTTTTTTCCGTCACGCGATGACACAGTGTTGTTAGGAGACACAGAAAGGAAACTCCAAGATCTCCTACAGAAGGTAGTGAAGGAAAGCGAGAAGAAAGGACTAAACATCAATTGCCGTGAGACAGAATGCATGGTTGTTAGCAAAAGGGACATGTAAATTACAAATTGGAGATACCAAATAAATTAAATACAACAATTTTAAATATCTGGTAAGTGTTTTTACAGAGGACGGAAAATACGTCCTCCTATATTGCAGAAGATGCTCCAGGGTTGGCCGAACTTGCTTAAAGTAAGAGCCACATACGTTAAAGTTCTAATGTTTGAGAGTCGCAAGAAATGAACAAAATGTACACATACGATTTTTGTTACATATATTATGGTTGTAACCGAGGGAAGTTTACTGAATAGAATAATTAGACGAAGGTTGGTAATGAACGATAATATTTTGGACATGAACAACACATATCAGATTCGCCAGTGGCGCGTAGAAGAAGCAGCCAACTGCTAGAAGTGAGTCTAGTGAATTCCACAATGATTCTACAGCTGCAGGATATCTACCAACCGCCCCACGCTGTCAGATGTAGCAAAAGGCCGAATTTAACGTGGAGTATCGGAGCCCGTAGACGCGACAAAAAATTTCTCGTAGACCCCGTATAAAACTGTTTCCCAAAACGGGACTCTCCCCTTCGACATAGCCTCGTCTGGGGACCCTCTCTGCCTGGATGCACAGAGAATTTGACCAGCACAGTTGGAGAGGAATCTCCAACTACAGCATATCTACCAATCGTTCCACGCGATCAGATATGGCACAAGGCCGAATTTAATATACGGTATCGGGCAAAAATTCCCTGTAGATCGCGTATAAAAGTGAGTCGGGTAGCTGTTTCCTGAGACGAGACTCTGCCCTTCGACAGAGTCTCGTCTTGGGATCCTCTCTGCCCGGAGGCAGAGAATTTGACTAGCACAGTTGGAAACGAATCTCCAACTGCAGGATATCTAACAACCGCCCCGAGCGGCCAGATGTGGCACACGGCCTAATTTAATGTGGGGTATCTTAGCCCGTAGGCTCGGCCAAAAATTCCCCGTAGAGCCCGTATAAAACGGGGACGCGTAGTTGTTTCCTGAGACGAGACTCTGCCCTTCGACATAACCTCATCTGAGCATCCTCTCTGCTCGGAGTCAGAGAGTTTGACCAGCACAGTTGGAGACAAATCTCCAACTGAAGGATATTTTCCAACCGCCACACGCGGTTAGATGTGGCACACCGAATTTAACGTGGGACACCCAAGCCCGTAGGCACGGGCAAAAATTCCTCGTAGACCCCGTAAAAAACGGAGTCGGGTAGCTGTCTACCACCGTAGACGAGACTCTACCCTTCGGCATAGCCTCCTTTGGGTTCCAGTCTGCCCGAAGACAGAGTTCGACTTGCTTAGCTGGAGACGAATCTCCGACTGAAGACCAACATAGAGTATTTACTAATTTATTTACGTGAATGAAGACATACCCATTATCGTTCGTGGGCTTTAAACAACGATTAAATTTACATTTTAATCCAAAGGCGTTTCAAGTCATACCCAGTAATTAACGATAAATCTTGAAATTTTCATTTACCTTTTATATTAACTATGATGAAAAAAAATCAGCCAACATATTTCCACGAGCAACATATTAAATGTCAAGGAGCCTCATGTCTCGATTCCTACCCTATGAATAATTATAAAACTTGATAAAAATGAGCTGAACGAACATATTTGCACGACCTGCGTTTTAATGGTTAAAGAGATGCACCTGGCTTGTGAGCAGCGGTTTAGTTCCTCCTGTGCTAAACAATCTCCTCAGAAATGAAGAAGAGAGTTGAAGCAATAGAAATAAAGTCCTAAAAATAGATGCTGAGAATTGCATGGACTGAACATATGAGAAACGACGATGTTTTAGAGAAAATGGAAACAAAATGAACACTTATATTTATCATCAAAAAGAGACAGTTGAAATTTCCAGGGAACCTAAAGAGGAAAGAGGGTTTGGAAAATTGATCACTCACATGTTATATTGAAGACAGGAGGGACAGAATAATATAGCGTATGACCTACCCAAGAGGTTTGTGCAAATGAATGGCAGAACAAGTTTTAGGAGAAATAGAAAAAAAGTCAAAATTTACTAACCGCTACACGGGACAAGAATTTGTGGAGAACCATGATTGCCACGTCATGAAGAGACTTGGCACATAGAAGAAGGGCATCAAAAATAGCCTCATCAGAAATGCTTCATTTTTTATTGCACCAAAATAATTGTGTTTTCTCTTATTTGACTTTGTCGTTGAATTGTTTGGACTGCTGTCCTCATGTTTATTGTCATATTCACGACGTTTCGACCGTTATACGCTCCGACCTTCTTCAGGTTATTGGAAATTCGAACTGAACATTTTATTTCGTCCGCCGTGGTATATTGTTCTAGTTCTACGTGTCATGCCTCTTCCGGGTGTCTCAGTTATCTACCTTTAACTCAACTCTCCAAGTTTTGCTCACCATTGCAGTAGCCAGGTATTGAACTCACAACTCTTTGGGTCAAGTCACTAGATCCAGGCTTTTATCCACTGAACTATGTGTCCTTCACGCATTAAAGATGAGGGCAACTGTCCGAACAATGTAAATAATGTAAATAGTATCCATTTTAATTTGAAATTTGTAAAACTTCCGTGGTCGTAACTAAAAGGTCTTAATCTCGAAAAATTGATATATTTTCCACACGGAAGTACAGAGGAAAATACAGCGGAAAATTTTTAAAAGTTCTCCCCAAAATTACGTGATATTTTTTTATCATTTTGTCACAAACAAGGCAATAAAGCCATTTAAACGCATGGGGCTAAATGAGTCTGAGAAAAATAAAACTGAGAGATAACAATAAAAGAGTAATTATGAAACCAGAAGATAACGATTGTTATTACATTTTAAGTTTTGAATATCAAACATGAGTGGAAAAGAAGCTGGAAAGGATTTCCACAAGCGGGAAGTGCGAGAGGATTAACTTTTAGCATAGAACTTCATCTTACATCTAAACATTTCAACTGTTTAATAATGAGACCATGCCGCCAATCTAGCAATGTTAAATTCATAAAAGCTAGACACGAAATACATCCGTAAACAGAATGTAATTATGACACAACCAAATATATTGAGATGAGCATAGAAATTTCATGTGCTAATTAATATGTGTCTTATTAATATTTGCAAGAATAATTGCTGTACGATAAAATCAATTAAAAGCAAAATATATGCGGAGAATTCAGACAACTTGTAAAAGATTTATATTAACAACGCGCATCGCCTTCCATATGTAGTGATTTCAGGTGAGAATGAAAGACAAATATGTGTCCTTTTATATTATGTTATATATATATATATATATATATATATATATATATATATATATATATATATATATATATATTCTGACCTGAATAGGCCTAACGAGAGCGAAAGACGTTGTGAATAATAGGCTTTTTCTACCTTCCCTTTTTCTTCTTGGCATTCTCTATCCTACCAACACGCATATATATATATATATATATATATATATATATATATATATATATATATATATATATGCGTGTTAGTAGGATATATATATTTAGGTTAAGGTTAACCAAAAAATCTGCTGACGATTAGATTTGTGAAAAGCCATGAAATTCTGAGTGCACATTTAAATATTTCAATTATTTTATTCCCGTTCGTTTAACGATAGCTGCATTATATTATTACACAAACTCACACACGCACGCGCGTGCTCACACACACACACAATATATATATATATATATATATATATATATATATATATATATATATATATATATATATATATATATATATATAGACACACAATGAGATTACGGTGCTCAGAGTAAATGAAAGAACCTTGATTCCAATCGGCGGAAAACATTCAGAAAATGTCGGCGCCCGACTGGGATGACGTCTGTAAATATAATTCCTGCAGCCGACCAGACGAGATGTGGCTTCTTATGCAATGTTCTACTCATTAGGAGTGGAAAAGAGTTCACACAAATGGTTGGTAATCGCTATAATTCTTCATTGAAGCTGAAATATATGATATGTATATATATATATATATATATATATATATATATATATATTTTTACTTTTCTTTAGACAGGTAAGTTGTTTGGAAATTTTGCATTATTTGTACTAATAGATGTATTGAGTAAGTTCCAGATATTTGAAGAAGAAAGAAACTAATGGCGACATGTTGACTGATCATTTATATTTTTATCTGAACTGAATATCCAATTATAAGCATTTATTCATGCGCCCGCACACACACACACACACACACACACACACACACACACACACACACACACACACACACATATATATATATATAGATATAGATATATGAAGAAACAAAAGATAGAGTCGAGGTTGGATCCTAAACTGATGCCAAATCGGTCGGGTTTCGATTGCGGCTTGAAACAACCGGACGTCTAGCCACACTGAAGAGCTGTGATACAGCGAAACAGTCTGTCTGTGGATGACTATACATACATACATACATGTATGTATATATATATATATATATATATATATATATATATATATATATATATATATATATATATATATGTGTGTGTGTGTGTGTGTGTGTGTGTGTGTGTGTGTTTCTCTGTGTGTGTGTGTGTGTGTGTGTGTGTGTGTGTATGAAATATCGATATTGGTGTTTCTTCTATGTTATTTTTGTGACAATTATTACAGGCAATCGAGTAAATTGCTTCTTCAAGTGTTAGATAATTCTATCACATTTGCAATCGATAGGAATCTATACGAACACAACATAAAAGTTGTTACTACTACATCCAACTCCATAAAATACTTAGTTAATACTAACCAAACAATAAGCTAATTGTCTGATTGGTTTTCCTGCTTGTGTGGCATGGTGCAGAATCCTGCTGCCAGATATAAGATCTCCCAGCGGCCGTTTTCTTGACCCAGAGCAGCACTACTTCCTCAATGCATTTGATGTAGGCCACCGTGTTCAGCCTGAGGTCTTGTGGGAAAATGAGAGGAGGCATAACGTCACCATCACTAGTGATTACTCCAAAAACCTTCGTAATCACCATTAGATTCATCCAACTTTATTCGGATCTTCTGCAATATTCACAGATTGACACACTCTGAAATGTTCGTATTGGAGCTTCCGCCGCGAATGCCAAGCAGTTCAGCATGTCGTTTCCAAATTTCTTGCGGAGTGAATTGCGTCATGGTGCGCTATTTTTCGCAGACAGTCCTCAACTGATCCCACTATACAGTGCAGTCGACAAAATCAAAAACAAGCAAATCGCAAACACGAGATTACAAATATAAAAGCGCGACAATTTAGCGACCGCACACTGTATATGTCTTTTAAATAGGAAGTAGTCGGAAATGAAACCTGCAAGTACAAAACGGAAGGAAAAATGGTATTTTCATCGTAATTGCTGACAAAGACGATACCGTTAAAGATGTAATCATGGCACAGTTCATATAGGAGAGTGTCATATATGAAGTAAATGAGTAACTGCCGACACCGATGTTCGAGTGTGACTTTCTAGACTTACGTATATGTTTTCTGCCAGGAGTATAAATACCGGTGTCAGGCTACTGACTGCAATGATTATTGGGTGACTATTAAGTGGAACTATCCAGTCGAATTATTGTGCGTCGATGATTTGGATTTTTATTTAGGATTTACCGGACGTTAAGCTGAGACGCAATACTAACAAGGTATTCACTGAAATGGTTAATTTTCTTTGGTTGACTTTTACTTCTTTGTTCTTGCTAAGTATTTATTTGCGGTTGTAATTAAATACTGTTTTATCTTAACATTGAAGTCTTGAGTTATACTTCATTATTAACGGCCACCGCACGTCAAAAAAAGAGTGACTTGCATAGTGAAATTGTGTTTTCAAAACAGACAGAAGCAAATGATGCTAAAAAAAGAAAACATTTCCTTATGAATGAATGTGTTACGCGGCATTATAGATTTTTTTGAAAGAAAGCGATATTTATTGGTGAATTTCATTTATCGCACACATGCATGTCAAGACGCGCAAGCGTACGGAGACAGAATTGCACAGGTACAAACACATAAACATCGTATATATAAATGTGTATATGTATGTTTACTTATAACTGTTATCCTTTTCGTGTTAGTTCTGCCTCTGGTCTGATAAACAAAAGAATGGATTCTAATAGTATCATTAAATATTTTTACCCCAA
>OZ038482.1:55218749-55283749 GCA_964036315.1 Acanthosepion esculentum | reverse complement strand
GCAAATCTTGTTTTTTATTGTTTTTTTGTTTTTTTTAAATCGGACCACCTCTACCTGAAAATCAACTCTGAATTGTAACATACAAAACGCAATAAAACAAAGATATTATATAATTTCAGATGCTTTTAGTTGTTTTTATGAATATGGATAATATTTTCTGAAAGCAAAAAACTTTTTCGATGAAAAATTAATTTTTAATCAATTATTTGTTATTTCTTAAATTGTTTTATTATTTTTACTTTAAAGTTGCTAAATATTCTAAAACTTGTGAAAATGGTGTACAGTTTAGTGAATGGTGTTATTAAGTAGATCGATCTTTAGAGATTATAAATTATAAAGCTTATTAAAATCAATTTTGCATGGATTTTGTGTTCAGAAAACGGCTGTAATTAAAATGTACGGAAGACCGTACATGAAAACAATAAAACGTCACGTTATTTGAGGTAAGTTCTCCTTTGTTATGGCCTTTATTTATGCGAATTGTTCATGCGAAACACGTGCGGAGAAGTTAATTTGATTTTTCAATTTCAACTGAGAATGGTACCTACAAGTATTAGGACCTCTCTTATGAAATTTAGATGATCTTATTTTTTATATTATCTCCCCTATGATATTTTTCCATAGATGAGATATCAAAATTAATAATAAAATGAATGGAAATACAAATAACAATAAAATGTGATAGACGTGCATAAAATTATAGTATTTTATGCCCTCTTCTGATAAAATTTCATAAGAAAGGTACCTATAAATTAATTAGATAACTTTCATATGAAAATTTATCTCACTGTAAACAGTTTTCTTTTTAATTTTTATATATTTTCCATAAAGCATCGTAAACGTAAAGGTGAAAGAAAAACAAAAATTAGAGCGCTGAAAGTTTTCCTTAAAAATAACGATCTAAAACATTAGTTCACTAAAATCTATATAATTATGTCACTTCTGTCCTTCCGTACTATAACTTTCCCTCGCGAAAGCTCTCAATACATGATGAAATCATCATTTGTCAAGTGACACTAAATGTTAAGACCTGCATTGTTTTATTTTTAAACTACATTTTTTTCGGTGCAGAAATTAAGTAATGTTTGTTTCAAAATATTTTAAATGAACTTTATAATTTCTAATTTTCTTAAAATAAATTTTGAAAAAATTATAATTTATTTTTAAAAGAATTTTAAACGGAGATTTTAATTTTTGCTTATAAAATTAAAAAATGGTTGACATGATCGATTCTCTGTCAATTTTCGTGACTAAAAACAAAGAAAAGTTTTTAACGAAAATTTAGGACGTGCGAGGAATGATTATAAAATGTAAAAAATACCCTCAAAATATTTTGATCTTTCCTCTTGATTTCATAAACATTTAGACAGAGAAATATTATTTTCATCATGCTATACACTTTTTTAGAAAATTTTGCCGAGGTATCTAACTATGCTAGTATATTTTTGAAAAACAAAAAAAACAAGTTTTTGTGGGAATATAAAGTAAAACAAAAAATTATAAAGAGTGACAGAAAAATAGCGAAAGTCGTTGCTAATTAAGATAAGTTTGTAAAAGAAATAAAGAAAAAAGAAAGGAAGGATGGGGAAAGAAAGAAAGAAAGAAAGAAAGAAAGAAAGAAAGAAAGAAAGAAAGAAAGAAAGATGGAAAAATAAATAAATATCTAGGAAGAATAAAGAAAAAGAATAAAAAGGGCAGAAAGGAAAAAGAAAAAGGAAAAGAAAGATAAAAGAAAGATAAAAGAAAGACAAAACGAAACAATTAAGACATAAAGAAAGAAAAGAAAACTGACTGAAATAATCTAAACCAAACATTCATGCAAGACAATATGTGTGTCATATGTAATTTGCATGGCAAATTTGGAAAGTATCGGGTGAAAAACCAGGGAGTTATGGCCGAAAAACGGGCTTTTTAAAAGTTTTTCCTGGTTTTTCGTTATACGCAGGAAGCGAGCCGGACTAAAAACACACTGTCTTATTTATTGAATGATGGTGAATGTTTTGCGATATGTTTGGAGAAAATCAGATAAAAAATGAGGAACTTATTCAAGTTTTTATTTTTTCATGTGTACGCAAAACACGATTATTTCAGGGTTATTTTTTTGTGTGAAGCCAATGTCCCAGGCAAACTATCAGACTCTCTCCATGGAACATGAGCGATGTTTTGCATTAAGTGCAAAGAACATCCGCTCATCCTGTAAAGATTTTGTTTGCGTGTAACTTTGCCTCGCTATTTGCAAAAAGTCGTACCCACCTCCAGTTTTATCAATTTTTCTACCAAAACCGGCGGGCCTGGAGATTAAAAGTTTATCTTGACCTCATATTTCTAAATTTGCAACAAGTGTGTACAACGTCTTCGAAATCAGTCCAGAAATGTGGACGTGGATAAACAGCACACACACACACACACACACACACACACACACACACACACACACACACACACACACACACACACACACACACACACACACATATACATATCATCGGTTTTATAAATATAGATTAAAAAAACAACAGAAACGAATTCACAATAAAATATTAGGTCAGCATCATTTTTTTAGCTTTATAATTATTAAGTAAACTATAAGTATTTTTTAATACCTTCATCTCGTATATGTTTCGGCCGGATGATGATGGTCATATTTCAGTCTCTACCAGCGACCTACTGACACGACACTACATAGCCTATCCCAATTAATGATGCTACCTGCGAACTCCGAAAGATACCGGATATTCCCAAAACGTCATGCAAAGCAGTAAGGTTTTTGGTGAATATTCCTGAGTGCGCTAAGCAAAGGTACATCTTCAGCTGCTTCTTGGTAAGTATCTCCGATTTGCCCTGTTAGCACTTATATATTACTTTACAACAACAATAACAAGATAATCAAGGTGCGTCATGATATAATTAATTTTTGTCCCATCATGTTTAAATTAAAATTTATTCGGTTATAAAAACTATAGTGTGAATATTTTCTAAGGCATATATCGTTTGGATTTATTTATGAACTAGCTGATAAGCCACACTTCGTAAGGACTTTTAAGCGAGTTCTTGAAAAAGGCAAATTGGGACTCTGGCCCAAAGCTAAACGGTCCTCTGGTCCAGCTTAGAGAACAGCAATGGTAATTTTGAAGAAATAACTTTATTTCCTCAATATACCCCATAAAACTTCGAAACGTCAATTTAACTCTGATTTGGGCTATAAGTCCCATTCCGACCAAAAGATTGATTTCGGCCGAAATTTTAATTTAGGCCGAAAATTAGGCAGAAGTTTTAAAAATCACAAACTCTGCGTAACTTCAAAACGTCACATCACGAAATCTAACAGTATAAATCTGATTCCTTGGCATTTTGAAGAAACAAAATTGATTTTCTCAATTCACAAAAATTTTGGAAATATTTTAAACTGAATTTAAAACACATTTTTAAAATTCACCATGTTTTTGTGTTATTTTAAACTCAATATAAATTAAAAACTTGAAAAATCACCTTTTTTTTCAGTTATTTAATTTTTTTTTACTTTTAACTGTTCTCTCCTCATCCAGACAACATTCCAATGCTAAATGTTCATGCACTAGATAATGGGCAAACATTCAATCCGGGGATCATCCTGATTCTAAAAATGTATAATGCCTATGTAGAGTTAATGTACAATGCCTGCGGGTCGAGTTAAAGGGGTTTTAGACACACGGACAGAAGGACAGAATTTGCCGTTTATTTATTTATATAAAACACTTTCATGTAGTTTGTTTATATTAGATCATCCCATAAGTTCTGTCCGAATTTTAACTTTTTCTTAAAATGAACGAAATTTAAAGAGTATTTTATAATGTCTAATGAAGCTGAACACTATATTTATGTTTAGATGAATTTAAACTGATCAAACCTTATTTCAGAGAACAATAAAATTAAATTTTGTTTGATTAAAACCCTGCTAACATGAAAGTACCCAAAAATCATTTGAGGCACATAATGCTTTATGAGTTCAAGAAAGGAAACTCAGCAGCCGAAGCAGTTAGAAACATTCACAAAGTTTATGGAGAGGAATGAATGATGGAACTTGCAGAAGATGGTTGGCAAAATTCAGAGGTGGAGATTTCACCCTTGAAGTTAATGATCGAACCGGACGTCCAGTTGAGTTTGATGAAAAGCTTCTTGAAGCAGCTCTCGAAGAAAATCCTGCTTTATCAGTTGAGGAATTGGCAGTGGTTCTCAGTTCAAACCATACAACTGTTCACCGTCATCTTCAACAACTTGGAAAAGTTCTTAAACTTGGAAAATTGTCTGAAAACAACCTCAAATCCCGAGTTGACATCTGCTCTCCTCTCTATTCTCGCCAACTTGTTTCACCTTTTTTGGATAGACTTGTCACTGGCGACGAAAACTGGATCTTTTATCGAAATGTTAAGCGTCGTATACAGTGGCTTGGTAAAGGGGAAGGATCCCAGCCACAGCCGAGAAGGGAACTTCATGGGCAAAAAGTTCTTCTTTCAATCTGGTGGGATTGTCAAGGAATAATCTATTTTGAATTCTTACCACCTAATGCAACAATTAATGCTCAAATATACTGTCAGCAATTAGAGCGTTTGAACCAAGCTTTTAGGAAAAAAGACCTGCTCTAGTGAATCGAAAACGGGTGATGTTTCATCAGGACAATGCGCGATCACATACAGCAAGATTCACGTCACAAAAGATCGAAGAACTTGGGAGAAAATTCCTCATCCACCTTATTCTCCCGACCTTGCTCCTTCAGACTACCATTTGTTTCGTAGCTTACAGAATCATTTGGAAGAAACAGCTTTTGTAACACAGGAAGAGGTTAAAACTGACATTTGTGAGTTCTTCGAATCAAAGCCAAAAGAATTTTACAGTAATGGAATTAGTAAGCTTGTTAATAGATGGAAGGACGTCATAGATAATCAAGGAAAATACATTGTTGATTGAATCTGCAATTAAATGTAACATTTGGTCACTTGTTTTCTTTATTCAAAATTCGGACAGAACTTATGGGATGACCTGATATTTGAAAGCCATATCTTAAAGCCTTATCTGTGAAGATAAACTTAAACATATTAACATGGACATTTTCAGTAGACTCAATTTCAATTCATTTATATTTACATGTAATCTATGGAGGTTTTGAAAAAGAAAATTATTAGTTTATCATCAGCTATCACACAAAATTCTGAAGTGCTTTAAGTGTCAAATTTTAATAATGTGTTATATTATATATGATTTCTCAGACATACATCAAAATGTTCCACCATTACAGAAAGCATAAACGAGTGGTTTACGCGTTTGGCTCAAGTGACGAATTTATTTCAATAGAGAATCAAGTAGAAGGAAACCAATTGAGAGGATGGTTTTGCGAGTTATCCGGATAAAATTAGCCGTATAGTATCTAAATAAAAGGAGATCAATTGAAGGAACATACGAGAAAGAGGAAGAGGAAATGCCAAGAAAGAAATAAAAGACTTTACATGGAAAATAAAAATCAAGAAAAAGAAAATACATTGGGGACAAAAGAAAGAACACAAAACACGCGGTTTAAAAAAAAATAAAAATAAATAAAAAATATGGTATTAAGAAATAAGGACAAAGAAAACATAAAGACAAAATTAAAGTTTATTAATATTATTATTATTATTATTATTATTATTATTATTATTATTATTATTATTATTATTATTTCCTTTGGTTTCTGATGTATACTCATTTCTTACCTGGTCCAGATCAGAGACCTTAGATCAGAATTCACATCATGACATATTCCACTGAGCAATTTTAATTTTTTTTTTAAATCACACATAAAGCCCTTCGTAATTTATGGGTTTTAATTTCCAGTACCCTTTTTTGTATTGCTTTTAAGCAAGGGTTACCAGGGATTCCTTTCAATCAATGCGAGGGCTCCAACTCAACAGGCGCCACATTTTTGAGATTTCGATTGCAAAGTCCATGTGTGATGAAGATCTTCAAAGATACATTGCATTATGCAGGGACTGCCATGTGAATAAGGGAGCACATTTTGTCTTTGCGTTCTCTAATCACGATGTCAGGGCGATTAGCATTGATTGTTCTGTCTGTGCGTATTGTAAAGTACCATAAAATTGTTACAGGTCCTACCTCCGTAACCGTGTCTGGGTGGTGTTCATAGCAATTTCTTGCAGTTTCCTTTCCGTAACCGTTGCAGATTTTCAGTGCAGATATTGGACCACTCTATCATGCTGTGTTTATATTCATTGGGTGCCAATGCCACGCAACCTGATACGAGATGGTCAGTTGTTTCTAGATATTTATCACATAATCTGCATTTTGGACTAACAGAAGTTTTCAGTATGTGTGCTTGGTAATTTCTTGCTAGCAAGCATTGGTCCTCTGCAGCAAGGATAAAACCTTTAGTTTCAGTTTTTAACCCTGCACTACGTAGCCACTGCTGGGTACAGAGTTTGTCTACATAAGCCTTTTTGATACGGCCAGAGTTTTGACCGTGAAGCGGTTAATCTTGCCATCGTTTCTGTATCTGATCGATTGCATTTGCCTTTGCTTTATTTTTTAATTATTTTGCAGCATCAGTCGGTGCATTATGTTTTACTTTTATTTCTTCACCCAACTGAAACTCCATTTTGAACTTGTTGGATTCCTTTATTACTAAATAAAACCTCTTACTGCTTTCATGCACTTTGACACAAATCATCATCCAGTCTTCTGTAGTTTCCAGGTATCTTCGCGGGCCAATTTTTGTAGTATTGTAAGACAGTTTTAGGTAAACTAATTCTCTGCCTTCTTAAGATCTGGGCACATACAGACGATCAACATCAGCCTTGGGAAGATGCATGCAGTGGCAGGTGAGAAGCTTTCTCGTTTTGGCGCCCAATCGCTTAATATCCGCTATGGTCCAGTTAAGAATATTGAAACTGTATTGTATGATATTATGTTTTTTTGGAATTTAGCTCGGTATTCAATACCAGACGCACACACCTGTAGTACTCATTTCTTACTTTCTCCATCATTTGGGTATACTATATTCCATCTCCTTCGCTAATGTCTTGGTACCGATAGGCTTCTTCCAGTTTCTTAATCTTTGTTCCAAAATCTAAATCTATTGAGTGTGTTTCTGTAATTCTTCCTTTATTGAATGTTACTTTTGCACATTTATCTAATCCGAAATTCATACCTATGTTGTCACTGAAACATTTTATAGTATTGAGGAGATCCCTCAACTCATTGTCGTCTTTGGCAAAACGTTTCCGATCATCCATGTAGAGAAGGTAATAACCCTACCTACATGTACTTTCTTGTTTGGTTTATAACCATAGCTATTATTGTGTAGATCATGTGTAAGGGGAATTAAGGACATATAAAACAGAAGGGATGACAGGGAATCTCCTTGAAAGATTCCTCATCACTTTTCACCCGGTCGGTTGGAGATTGCTGTGTCTCTGTTGCGATTTAGATATAACGTGGTTTTCTACATTTGTATGTTGTGTCTTTAAGAAATTTATAGGGGAGACTTTGAACATTTCCAAAGTCTTAACTATCCAAGAGTGTGGCACACTAAAAAAGGTTTTACGGTAATCTATCCATGCTGTACTAAGATTTCTACATCGTCTGTTGCAAATTTCTAGGATCATTTTGTATATCAGTAGTTTATTTTACAGCTATATGAACCTCTCCGACATTCCTTCTGTTTCAGTGGAAGAATGTTGTTTGTTTCGAGAAACGAGTAAGTACGATTCGTCAGGACAGACGCGATCAATTTATACGTGGTGGACAGAAATTTTATTGGACTATAATTTTTTGAGTCTTCTGTTTCACTTGTTTTTGTTATGAGATATGTAATACCTTCAGTGATCTATTCCGGAATTTCATTGGGATTATTAATAAGCATTGATAGTGTTTGTGCAAGGATTTTATGGATTGATGATACATGATAGAGCCAGAAATTTGGCATCATGTCATTTCCTGAGGATTTCCATTTTGGGGATTTCGTTAGAGCTTGTCTAACATTATTCGTGATTATATTTTCCCACTGTTGTAGGGATCCAGCATTCTTTCTTCTTCATGTTGGATCCATTTTGCACTGGGGCTATATTCCTTTGGGGTGCTTCAAATATTTTCCCAAAATGTCTGCACTTTGTCAACAGATAGTGGCTTGCTGACACGTATACTTCCTTTTCCAATTTCCCTGTAAAATATCTTAAAATCCGTTTGGAATATGTTGTTTTGGCGATAGAATCTACAACGTTTTTCGTATCTCCTTTTCTCTATGATTTTAACTGCAGTTTCTGTTTTCGCATTTCCTTGATTGATGGAATTTCATTTAGTGATTTAATTTTATATTTCTGCTTGATCTTCCTGTATTTTCGTGATGAGACATTTGAGTTTCTAGTGAACGCATCCAGTATCGAAATATCACATCTGATTCTCTTTATTTCACGCATCAGTTTTGCCTTTCAAGCTGGCTTTTTTTGTCTGTTGATTGATCATTTCATTGTCTTGATACCAATCTTCCCAGTAGCTGCAAAATCTGTTGCTTAAATGATATTGGTAACTTCTGTGATGTTTCCCAGTGGTTTGTCCGTTAATAGATTTTTTTTCCACTGAAACGTTGTATATTTGCACATTGTGTTTATTGGACTGTCATATGCATTTTTGGGAGCCAGTTTCTTTCTGACATTTGTGTGAGAGTTACTCTGCTGAGTACTTGGACGATGTGGTTCTTCGTTTCGATGATTTTCACCACTTTGGTTTTCAAGGGATTCTATCCTAATGTAGTTGGACTCATCTTCAGTGACATTGTCTGGATAAATGCAGGATATGTTACAGGTAGATTCTTCAGCTTTATTTCCTGGGACATTAATATTTCGTATCTCATTTATTTAAGTTTTTACCTCATTCTATGTCATTTACTCTCATCTCTTTACTGTTTGAGTGATGTATTATTGTATTCTGTCTTATATCTAGTTTTATCTTATCTATCTTTGCATTTGAGAGTCTTTTGTTTCGCACGATATCCCTGCGGAATTGGCGATCATGTTTCGGTTGAGATGAGATTTCATTTCACTTCTTACCATAGTTCTCCATATGTGTTATGTCTGATTCGCGGTGTTCTTTTTTGGATTTCCGGGTACGGTGAAAAAGGCTGTCATAACTTGTTGATACATTTCGCGTGAATATTTCGTCCGCTTTCTTTTTATTAGCTAATTTGGCATTGAGTCACTTAATCCAGGGTTGGAAATAGTCCGGGTTTGGTAAACAAGGGTCTCTTCGTTGCTGGAAGAATTTGTTCCAGGGACAAATTTTTCGTTCCCAGACTGGTTCCACTCTGAGTTACGCCGCCGTTGTGAACTCAGGTGACCGCCGATCCAGTATGAAGACTTGATTGTAATCATTGAGATTTGTAATTTTTTGCGTTTTATACTTGACCACCAAGTTTTGTTCAAGGTACCAGCTCTAGGATGACTGTCATCTAAGACCAAATAGCTCGACCTGCCTATGAGGTAGGACCGGGGATTACATTCAGATTATAGGAGGGATTATTATTATTATTATTATTATTATTAATATTAATATTATTATTATTATTATTATTATTATTATTATTATTATTATTATTATTTCTTTGATTTCTGATGTATACTCATTTCTTTCAGGGTCTAACCAATGACCCAAGGTCAGATATAGAATCATGGTGCATTTTCTTTTAAAAACAGCAAGAAAAAAAAACAAGAAAAACAAACTAGGATCATACATATTTTACATAAATAAAACCCATGGAACGTGTTAGCTCTACTGGTGAGTACATTTTATTTGTTTCTTTAAGGCATGGGCTACCAGAGATCCCTTCAATGAGTCTATTGCAAACTTTCCCAAGCAAACCAAAGGTTCAGACTACAACGGGCATTGCTGATGTCCTCATGTTTCACATTTATGAGATTTCGCTGTAAACGCCCGCATATTTTTTATTGTTTTGGAAGACCTTCAACGTTACATTACAGTCTGCAGGGAATGAGATATCAATAAGATGGCATATCCTGCTTTTGTGGTCTTTGAACACAATGCTTGTGCGATTAGCTTTGATTGTCCTCTCTGTGTGTATTGTAAAGTTCCATATAATTGTTATAGCTTCTGTCTCAGCAACCACGTCTGGCTAATGTTCATATCACTTTCTTGCTGTTTCTTTTCCATAAATGTTATATATTTACTGTGAGATATTATCTCTATCATGCCGGGTTTTGTATTCAGTTGGTGCCAATACCGTGCAACTTGATACAATATGGTCAATTGTTTCTTGATATTTACAACAGAATCTGAATTTTGTGTTTAACACATTTTTCAGTATGTGAGCGTGATAATTTTTATTTCGAAATGATTGGTCCTGTGCAGCAAGAATACAACCATCAGCTTCAGCTTTTAACCCTGCACTACCTAAACACTGATTGGTACGCGGTTGTCTAAATTATCTTGTTTGGTATGGGTAGAGTTTTGACCATGAAGAGGCTTATCTTGCCATCGTTTTTGCATTTGGTACATTGCATTTGCTTTTACTTTCTTTTGTAGGTTCTTTGGCGCTGCAGTAGGTGTATTATGGTTTCCTTGAAGTTCTTCACCCCCCCCTTGAAATTCCCTTTTGAATTTGTTGGCTATTTATTATTATTATTAGTAGTAGAAGTAATAGTAATACTAGTAGCAGTAGTAGTTCTTTAGATTTTTGGTCTACACACATTTCATTCTGCGTCCCAACCGGAGACCTTAATGGCACCATGATATTTTTCACTGACCATTTTTGTAAAAAGAAAAACAAAAAAAAACTCAGCTCACACATTTTACAGAGATAAAGCTCATAGCATTTAGTGAGCTGTATTTGCGAGTACACTGTTTTGTATTTCTTTAAGGCGTGAGTTACCAAGAAGCCCATTCAGTGAGTCTATAGGAACCCTTCCAATCAATCCAAGGGCCGTAACTGTGACTAAAATTCCTAATTTTTTTATGCGCCATATTTTTCAAATTTTTACTTCAAGATCATTGTATTTTGAGCTCATATTTAAAAAAAAAAGAGTTTGTAAAAAACTGAAATTGAGTTATTTTAATGCTGTATTTTAGCACGTGTCTGAGAGTGCGAAGCCAACGTGAAAAGGCGCATCGGTTTAGCGAAATATGTCTGCCAAATGATAAACAAAGTATTAAGAGACAGGACATTTCGTTAGAAACAAAGGAAAAGTGTAGTGAACTATTACGTAATATCAGTGCTCCTCTGGACAATATCCCCACAGATGAATAAGAGACTTGAAGCAACAGAAATGTGGTTCTACAGTAGGAAGCTGAGAATACTATAAGTTGAACAAGGGAGCCACCCCGAAATTTTAGATCAAACGGAAACAAAATTTAACTTCAGAAAAAAACAGTTGAAATTTCTAGGGTACCTAATGAGGAAATCTAACATTCATAGTATATATGTATGGCAAAACGACAGAGGAAAACTACGCATAACCTACCTAAATGGCTGACAGAACATGGTGATAACAAAAAGACGAAATTTACTAATACCTACAGGGAACAGGACATTTTGGAAAGCCATGATTGTCAACGTCCTGAGGAGAAACGGCACATAGAAGAAAGATATATAAAGATAAAAGAAAATCTGATATGACATTTACTTTTTGCTACCGAGTATTCTTTTGTGTACTCTTTTAACGCTCGCGTAGAAAAACATTATGCATACGACTACACAGCCGGACAAACATGTATTTCCCTCTCTGCATATACGTGCGCGCTCAAACGGAATAATCCGCCTGCAAAAACATCCATATATACTCACACATGTGTGAACAAACAACAATTAAAAATGATGACGCCAGAGCAATCAAGACGGAAAATTTTAAATGAAAAACCTTAGAAATAATAATAATAATAATAATAATAATAATAATAATAATAATAATAATCGAAAATCGATACACGAATTGTTCCGGGTTCATCTATCCAAAATGATTGGGCGCTTTTAATGATTTCTGTTCGGATCAATGAATGAGATTTATTATTGCAAGTACAACTACACACTTCACGTCTTCGTCCGCTTTGAAAGGATAATGCAAGAAAGCTTCGATATTTACTCGTACTGTACAATTAATACCATTCTTTACTATACATTTTACTGCCACCCGTCAAAGAAGAGTAAACATTAATATTAGCATGGACTTTCTATACTCTTCATACTAATTCCTTCTGAGAGAACTGACTTAAGACGTGTCTCGTTTGATTCTTCTCGAAAAGGGATCCCAGATTATGGAACAAACGGAAAGTTCCAAGAAATATTCAGAATCACATGGAGTTCGATCACAAGATAAAAACAGAATAATAGTGTTTACAAATGTTTACAAATGTGTTTATCTCCATTTAAAGACATATAAAGAAAGTTATATTTTAAGTAATTACCGAAGGAAATATTGGTATGTTTCAACATTTGGAGGTGTCATTTTAGCAGCCCAGTATAAATCAATAGATAACATGTCTATATTGATATGTCGAGTACAAATTTCAACGGAAGCCATTGTGTTTCTTTCCAGAAATAATCGGGGAAATGATGCATCCATCCAAATATTCACTCGTGCAAGGTAGTAATATCAAGGAAGACTGTGTACTAGATGTTTGTAGATGTCTCAAAGAAAGAAGGCGCTGGATTCAAAACCAGTTGCTCTTGGAGTTACCCTTATTTCAATAAATTTGCATTTAAATAAAAGCGTTTGAATTCCTGCAAATTCGTTAGAATTTCAAATTTGCTGAAAAACTGAAAATATATAGATTATATTTTTTTTACTCATGATGTGTTCATATAAGCATTTCAGATTCCCATTTTATCTGTGATTTATCATGACGTATTGTGCTAGATAGTGGAATGACTTTCCGTTGCTTTCCTTTTTTAGAATAGCCCTTATAGACGAGACTGGGCCATCTACACTTGGGTCTATAATTGTCCAGTCTACCCCACTATTTTCAAACTATAATGCTGGAACAGTGGGTAGAAAAAGCCGTCATTTCATATACAACGAAATGCCAATACGTAATAGCCGAATAACATTTCACTGTGCATTCACCCACAGGATTTATCGACTTCCACATGTCTTTATATCAGCGCATTCCACCCGTAAAAAAAAACTTGCTTGGTATAAGCAAAGAAATATGTAGAGTGGTTAAACAAGCGACCCATTAGTCCACAAATAGTTAAAGATAGAGCTAGTATACAGCGAAGCAATCCTGAGTGAATTGGAAACTCAACCGGGATTTAGTATCAGCGACCACAATCTTAATAAGATACGCAGATGACACAGTACTGATAGCAGACACGGAAATGAAATTACAAAATCTCCTACAGAAGGTAGCGAAGGAGAGTGAGAAGAAGGGACTAAGCATAAACTACAAGAAGACAGAGTGCATGGTCATCAGTAAGAGGGTGAGCCCGAAATGCGATCTGAAGGTCGGGGACACTAGAATCAAGCAGGCGCGGAATTTTAAATACCTGGGAACCGTCTTGACCGAGGACGGTAAGTGCGACACTGAGATCTGCAGGCTTATTGAGATGGCCAAGTTCAAAAAGTTGGGAAGAATACTGCGAGAAAGAAGGATATCTTTGATAACAAAGAAATGAATACTGAACTGTTACGTGACATCCGTCCTTCTTTACGGCAGCGAATGTTGGATGATTTCCACAAAGATGAAGAAGAGACTCGAGGCGTCAGAGATGTGGTTCTACAGAAGGATGCTAAGGATATCATGGACCGAGCGTGTGTGAGCAACAATGAAACCTTAGAGAGGTTGCAAACAAGGAGCAGGATTATACTTAATATCAAGAAGCTGAAGTTTCTGGGACGCATAATGGGGAAGGGGGGCTGGAGAGTCTGATACTCACGCGTTGAATAGAGAGACAAGAGAGACAAGAGACTGGCGGACTTAAGCAAGTGGACGATAGAACGTGGCCTGGGGATGAAGCAGAGGGAAGGAACTTTCTGAGAGCTGCAAAGGATGGAAAGAGTTGGAGAGCCATGATCGCCTACGTCCTGAAAGGACATGGCGCGTAAAAAGAAAGAAAGAATAAATATCACTGGCAAGATTAATTAAGCATGTATTTCACAGTCCGCGCATATATGTGCGATCAACCGGGATAATCTGTTTACAAAACAGTCATACAAACACATTTATAAAAATACACACATATATGAATAAAAAAAAAACAAATATGTGAAAATGTCCATTCACTAGAGTAACTTATTGCGCCTTCTGGGCCTAAGGTTTCCCGCTGATATGAAGTGGAAATATGATATTGTTACGTTTGCTTGCTAGGAAAGTTGATTCACTGTATCGTGCCAGACAATTTTTCTCACTCGAATCTATCTTGCATAGTTATATGTCTACCATTCGTCCATGCCTTGAATATTGCTGTCACATATGGTATGAAGCTCCTACTATGTAACTAATGATTCTTGATAAAATACAAAGAAGAATATTTAATATTATTGTAATACATTCTATTCACCTGTATTGAAGCACGCGTCGGAAAGTCTCCGATGATTTACTGGGCAGAATAAAACCAGAGATACTGGTCTCTATTGTATTGGCATTGACCGGATGAATGCACTGTTACTAAGAATTTCCGCTTCGAAATCGCTACTCGAGGGAAATGAGCTGGAACTGCAAACAAGTGGAAAGAAACAATCATATATGAAATGATTCATTTAAAAAAAATAGAAAACTCTTCGACAGTTGAACTCATATATGCAGATTTTATATTCAAAGTTTGCTATTATTTTAACTTTTATGTCATTATAATTATTATCAAGGGAAGGATTTATTAATGTTAATGTCGATATAACAGAGAAGAAATCCTCGGCGTTTATGAACCGAAAAGTTAGCGTTATGTTGCTTGAAATTTTTAAAAAAATATTTCTCTTGAAACTGTTTTTCAAGGAAAGAGTTTTTTCAGGTTTAATAACAGTTATCGCTAGTATTGATAATTGTTTTCTTCCTAACCCTTTGTTTAATGTATTTTCCCTTCTAATTTTATTCAATATCCATTTTAGTGGTTGCTAGAGTTGATTTATGTAATTCGAATTTTGTTATCTGCTAAGAATTGTTTAAATTGTTTATAAGGATTGTTTCTAGAGAAAATAAGATGCACTTATAATTGTGGCATCCTTTTCAGTAGAATTTATTTCACTTCCTCTATATGTAAAAGATAGTATAAATAAAGATAAAGGATATGAAATTTCAGATCGATAATGCCTGGGCATCCTTGAATAAAATGGATGCAATCTGGAAATCTGATCCACTAGATAACCTCAAACGGATATTCTTTCGATCCACTTTAGAAGTGGTGTTAATGTATGGTGCCACTGCTTGGACATTAGCCAAATCCCTACAGTCTAAACTTGATGGAACCTACACTCAGATGCTGAGATGCTATAATTAACATCTCTTGGAGATAACATTTATCACAGCTCTGATAGTTCTACAATTACACGCGAACGCAGAATGCGCTTTTCAGGACACTTCTGGCGAACTGTTGTAACCTAAGGAAGGTTACTGAATGGAATAATCAAATGAAGGTTGGTAATGAACGATAATACTTAGGACAAGAACAACACATATAAGATTCGCCAGCGGCGCGTAAAAGTAGTAGTCCGCTTCTAGAAGTGAGTCAAGTGAATTTCACAATGAATCTCCAACTGCAGGACCACGCGGTTAGATGTGGCACAAGGGCGAATGTACTGTGGGGTATACGAGCCCATAGTCTAGGCTAAGAATTCCCCGTAGACCCCGTATAATACAGGGTCGGGTAGCTGTTTCCCGAGACGAGAATCTGCCCTTCGACATAGACACGTCTGGGGATCCTCTCTGCCCCGATGCAGAGAGTTTGACCAACACAGTTGGAGACGAATCTCCAACTGAAGAGCAACATGCAATATATCCTAATGTGGTCATATAAAGGGGGACATTATCATCCGTAGGTATTATGCTACAACACGAGCAAAACAATTCTCCCTTGTTTAATGTTATATGGAATGTCAATATCTTGATTATATCATCATTTTCCATTGTAATGATATTTGCTATACATTTTAGTTGTTGCTGCGGTTGATTCAAGTGTATTCATTTTTGATATCTGCTAAATATATTTTAAATCACTTAATCGGTGTTATTGGGTATATCGTCAGTTGTAGTACATTTGCAGCAAAGCGGTTGACCATCTTTACTCAGGTGAATTGAAATTCTGAACTGTACTGATCTACGGCCTACATCCAACTGTTACACATGACCCCAAGAAGTCGTATGGGCATTGCAACGGCCACACTGCGGTCAACGGCATCGACCTGCCGGCTAAACTGTGTGAAGGTCATCGGAAGGGTTTCCCGACCCGGTGAAGGAAAACACTTCCCTCCAACCAACCCATCCCAAGCATATATCCGCCCGTCGCGTAAGAGCTTCTCTCAGATATCAACGACTTTACCAGTGAGTGGAGCAATTTCTGAGAGGAGGTATGGTTGAACCTCAACATTCCCGATGCAAAAGGGTCCGACATAC
The DNA here is from genome assembly GCA_964036315.1 of Acanthosepion esculentum. Lineage (NCBI taxonomy): Eukaryota > Metazoa > Mollusca > Cephalopoda > Sepiida > Sepiidae > Acanthosepion > Acanthosepion esculentum. The sequence goes on along the minus strand of OZ038482.1, from coordinate 55,267,174 downwards.
CATTGCACTATTTTGGCTAAAATGTCACCATGGTTTGGTTTGGTTTGGTTTGGTTTGGTTTGGTTTGTTTTACGGCATATCAACCTCAATGTGTTATTTAATGCCGACAATTTTTATTGCTGATAATATTTTTTCCTTCAAAAATGTATTGCTGGTAATGGTTTTTTTGCAAAGTATTTCTGGTATTAAAACCTATTTTGACATTTTCATAGTGTTTTGACCCTAGTTTGTCGGTTAATTATTTGCCCAAAGCTGGGATCATAACAGGTGTTACCACCCCGCGTCAGGGTGGACCTGGGAACACCAGAAATTAAGAGGTGGTTCCACGCTCCTCAAAACCTCCTGATCAGTGGACTTTCTGTTGGACGTAGTTTATCGTCATACCCAGGATGGAATGTCACCATGAAACACAATTATAATAGAGGAAGTGATTATCACGGCGGCGCAAAATGCGCTAGCGTAATGAAGGATGACTGAAATTTGGTATTATTTCAATCCTCGATACGGAAAGAAAAATGTAATTTATATGATCATCGCCAAACTAATTTTAATTTTAAAACTAATCTTTCCGTATTTATTTTAATCATTTTCTACAATACAATGGCTTAAGCAAAGGGATGGTAGAACGTCGTCTGTGGGAGTTGGCAGAAGCATGAAACTTATTGAGAGCTACAAGGAATATGGGGAAGTGGAGAGCCATTATTTCCTACGTCCTGAAAGGACACGACGCATAAAAAGTAAAAGTAGCTGCTGCCATTGCCGTTGCTATCAATTTTGAGTTCAATCTCGAAACTTGGTCGTACATAGATAGACTCTACACTATGATGGAACATCCCGTACACTTGGGTATACAAGTGGCTGTAAGTTTGGATGTGCGGGTGGTGTAAAGGATAATGACTCGAAATTGATAATCAGAGAGCCGCATTCCAATTCCTGTTGGGCGCGTGATGTTTATTTACGCGAAAATACCCTGAGTGAAGGTACGAAAACACTTCATCTGACCCCAGCTATGTTTTAATTAGTAAGACTTATATAACTAAATTATTATTATCTCTTCTACAAAAAAAATACAGTCAAGAAACATTTACAAAAAACATTGTCTTTTTTTAAGCTTTTCTTTATTTTGTGTGTAACTGAACAAAGAACTATCAACCACAGAATGAAGCGTGTTTTCTGCAACTCTCTAACCCTCACAATGCCGTCTTCCAATTCCAATCGGATTCAATATATTCACTTACGCGCAAAAAAGGTATGGATCTAACTATTATCCCCTCAAGTATGGGTTAATTAGTAGAATATTTGTCAGTAGAAATCATTATTATATCTTAAAACTACATACAATCTAAAAATATTTTCTGACTTTAAATAAGCTGCAATAGATCAATAACCCGTAAAAAACAAATTAATCAATCAAACTTTCCCTCTTGACAGCGGTATGACCTCTGAGTGTTAACTTCTCCCATTCTACTTTCCTCATTATGTTTCCTAGAAATTTCAACTCTATCTTTCGGACTTTATTTATAAATATCCTTAAAATATTTTTTATAATATTCGTCTGTTCTTTGTATGACGATAAACGACATCCGCGTCCTGGGTAATACGATAAACTACATCCAGCAGCAAGGCCTCTGATCAGGTTTTGAGGAGCGTGGAACCAACTCTTAATTGCTAGTGTTCCCAGGTTTACCCTGACCCGAGGTGGCAGTACTTGTTAGTGTCCCAGTTATGGGCATATAGTTAACCCCCAAACTGGAGTCAAAATACTATGAAAGTGTAAAAATAGGTTTTAGTACCAGAAATACTTTTTAAAAAAAATTATTAACAGCAATAAATTTTTGAAGAAAAAATTATTATCAGCAATGCATTAAAATTTTTTACCAGCAATACAAACAGCTATACATTTTTGAAAAAAATATTACCAGAAATAGATTTTGAAGAAAAATATTACCAGAAATAGATTTTGAAGAAAAATATTATCAGCAATAGATTTTGAAGAAAAATATTCCCAGAAATAGACTTTTACGAAAAAATATTACTAGCAATATATTTTTGGAAACAAAATATTGCCTGCAATAAAAATTTTGTCAGCATTAAGTAACGCATTGAGGTTGATATGCCATAAAACAAACCAAAACAAACCAAACTATAATATTCGTTTCATTTTCCTTAAATCATCCTAAATATGCTTATGTCCAATACATTGTATTCTCAGCCTTCTTTTATAGAATCCCGATTTTGCTTTTATCAGTGAAGAGTTTGTCCAGAATTCGCGTCCATATAGGAGATTTGATATTGCGTAACGCGTTTACATTCTTTACTTTGCTTCTAACGAAACTTTCCTGCTTCTTAATAATTTGGTTATCATTTTGAAGTCTTTGTTTGCTATCTCAATGGGCGTTCGGACTTCGGTATCAGATTTCCCTTCCTTTATTAACACATTTCCTAGATATTTAAATTTGAGCATTTGCCTGATTTTCGCATTTCCCATTCGTTGTTCTCATCTTGTATTGTTCCTCTTGCTCCCATACAATTTATATTGTATATCTTTTTTGACTCGCTTTCCGTTACTAACTTCTCTAAGTCTTCCTGCAGTTTCTGTTTTGTGCTTCTTATTAACACTGTGACATCTGCAGGATTTATGCTAAGATAATGTCCACCTCTTGTTAGAACTCAGTTCTCTCAGGATTACCTCACTGTAAAGAGTTCCTTTTTCGATTTGCTCCTAGTATGAGATCCGGGTTATTTTATTTTATTGCCCACAAAAAATGAAGTTCTTCTATCAGTTCAGATATTTTTGTGTGCGTCATACTTTTAGAAATTCTTAATTTTTCTATCAATACGAACACAAATCGTTGACTGATGTCGAAATTGTTTCGACTTTTAGGGGTTCCTGTTCCTACTTAATCTATGCAGTGTGGCCCTTCAGGCCGTTGACGATCATGGCTCCACACAATTCCCTATCCTTTCTTGTACTTAGTATATTTTATCATTTTGCCTGGCCAAGTGCTTAGAACGTTCGTTATCTGACCATAAGACCTGAGTTCGAATCCCACCATGGTCGATTTGTCAGGAAGGAGACTTGCTGATGTTATCGGACTGGATCGTGCGGCACCTGTGTAAAGTGGATTCACAGGCGGTATGTAGAGACATTTTTAGGATAGTGAGATCTGATTTTAGTTCGGAGTCTCCTTCTCCTAGATAGGACCTAGTCGCTATTTTACCCATAGCTGGAAGGGGAGAAAAGATGGATTCATTCCCAAGGTACATAAGGGAATGTAATGAACTCGAAGTCCAAACTGGCTCTCTGATTCCCCAAACCGAGCCTCTAACCATTACTTCCAAGTGACTCTATAACACTGCAGATATTGCAAAGTTTCATTCTTTAAGCAATAGTTCTCGGTTATTGCTTCAGCCGTGAACAGAATCGTAAATTATCTTGACATGTCCAGTATTATATGAATCATTGCTCACAGATAACTGTAATTAATTAAAACCTGTTCGTTTTATTCGTTTTTTTGTCTTTTAGCCTTCTCTGAACGCATCAAACCAGAATTAGGATTCGCCCAGTGTCAATTATTTATTTAGAGCTATTGTCTGAAATGAGCAGGCTGTTACATGGCAGGCAAATAACAAAGAAAGTTAGAAGTGTTACATTCGTGATATGAATGAGAATTACGCTCTGGTCGAATACAAATTTATTTAAAATTATTTGCGACTTTCTATGAATCGTCAATATAGTAATTTAAAATTGACGATTTTATGAAATATTTGCTAATGAGTTGGTTATTACACAATATAGTAAAGATGTAGAAAAATTTGAAACTGACAGTTAAATAAAACGTGCTGCGCTTAAGAAATGCCAATTTTCAGGGAATCAACAAATATATCTATCTATCTATCTATCTATCTAAATATCTATATATATATATATATATATATATATATATATATATATATATATATATAAGAAGAATTTAAAGATTCATTTCGGTTTTAATTTATTTCGTAAATATCTATATATTCATCACTTCAGAACGAAATCTATTTAGTAAATAGAGACAGTTCTACGAACTGATATATGAGATTCGAATCTAAGATATTCACAAAATAGATTACAGCCGAAATGAATCTTTAAAGTTATATATATATATATATATATATATATATATATATATATATATATATATATATATATATATATATATATATATATTAGAAATTGTTAGGAGGATTTGATAAGTATAATTATGTAATTCATTGAGTATGAAAGAAAACTCAACAGGATGCAGAACGCACTGGACGGACGTTTCGTCCTATATTTGGGACTCATCAGCAGTGCGCATCAAGCAAACGCCATACCAACTGTTCAAGTGACGAAGAGGTAGCAAATCAGACTCAATATAGCGCCGCTCGCTCACATATTCCGTGGTGGAACTCAACTGAAATTCTCTGTAACCATAGGACTGTGCCCCCGGGAGCCACGACTACTATCACCAAGCCGCTCAAAATGAACCATTAGAAGCCGGAGCGAAGCAATGAGATACACATGATAGAAATTGTTAGGAGGATTTGATAATTATAATTAAGTAATTCATTGAGTCTGACACACACACACACACACACGCACACACACACACACACACACACACACATATATATATATATATATATATATATATATATATATATATATATATATATATATATCCCTCCAGCTATGGGTAAATAGCAGGACAGACTGGGTTCTATAACTTTTGATATATTAATTGATATACACAACGCAAATGTGTAAATTGCCGCCATATTTTATATTTTATTTCGCGAATGCGCTTTGTTTGTGTTGATTTTCTTGTCTGCACAGTATAGTAGGGTTGGTTGGGCACCATGATGCAATTCACTCCGCCAGAAATTGGAAACGACATGCTGTACTCCTTGGCTTTCGCGCCGGACGCTCTAATACAAATATTTCGGCGTGTTTGGCTGTCAATGTGAGGACAGTGCAGAGGATTCGGAAAGAGTTAAATGAGTCTAATGATCATTACGAAGGTGTTTGAGGCGATCACTACAAATGGCGATGTTATACTGCCATTCTTCTTCCTACTGGGCCTAAGACTCTACACGAAAGCCTACATCAAGAGCGTTGAGGAGATAGTGGTGCTCTGGTTAAAGAGCGTGGCTACTGGAAGGTCCTATGTCGGTCACCAGGACTCTGCACAAAAATCCTTGTAAAACCAAAGATAAACTGACAGGCAAGGATTATGGCAGCAATCACGAATTTAAAGAAGGAGACCATCCTGAAGAGATGCAGGAGATTCCGAAGTCGTCTGGAGGCCGTGGTTGAAGCCAATGGCGATTTCACAGGATATTTTTGTGTAATATTGGTAAATATACCTGTTAAAATGAGATATCAGTTTCATTTTTGTGTGATTTAGGCGGCAATTTTTCTATCGCACTATCTGCGCGCGCGCACACATACAAACACACACATATATAAATATTAAGATATCTCATATTGAATATTTTAGACAAGTTTGTCTATTTTATATTCAATATGATCCTCTCTCATATTCACAGATGTGCTTCTCAATATCCTTATGAAAGGAAGAGAGAAAATTACCATATTGATACATATTCATTTATTCCGAGTACTTTCGACATTAGCACAATGTCATCATCAAAATGTTTTATTAACTTAAACTAAACTTCTAAAAGTTATCTATATTAAAAAATTGAAACCAACCTTTAATAAAATTAATTATAAATACTGTATAAATGTTTTAATTGTTTACCGTAGACAGTTTAAAATATCTAGGCTCTAACGAATAGTCTGTACGTTTTTGTTTTAAACATCGGAACATTCCAGACCAAATTTCCTCCAGTAACGTTAAGTAAGTGTCACACATGATAAACGTATGCCCGATCATACATCTTTCGAATTTTCCCGCAGTAGGTTGCCGTTTCTTTCTGCGATAGACTGTTTGCCAACCAAGGCTAAAGAACCCACTCTTTTCTGCAATTCAACCAAATGCAGGAGGGAAAAGAGATGGATTCATAACCATTAAAAATGTATTTATACGTAAGGGAATATAACAAATTCTACAGGAATTTGAACACGGGCTCCGCATTGTCATTGCGAGGCGATATCCATTAAAGCACAACGCACATCAAACCGATGCCCATTACATACATACATACGTCTAATAAAATAAATAGAAAATAGGAAACGTATATCAATCTAAAATGTTTCACTTTTGCTCTATCTTTGTCAGAGATTGAGAGAAAACATTCTACCTTTATGTAAGTTTGGAAAGATTCTCGTAGGTCTAAGTGGGCATCAGATGGTAATTTGTATTCGTAATTGTATATGAATTTCTGTCTAGTGGGAGTTCGGATGTCTTAAACTTTCAGCGCTCAGTCAGTGCAGCAGGGTGTTACATGATTCTAGTTTATGTCTGACCTATTTAAGCATGTAATCATTGAAGTATATATATATATATATATATATATATATTGCTGGAGATAGTGTATATGCTATTATTGTGTACAATATCCACAGTAAATCTGCGTCCATGTCGTTACAAAAATTTAACTTTTCTTGACAGATATTCCGTTATCTCAATGGGAAATATATAATCAGAAAAAGCGAAATATAAACAAAATAAAAAAAGAAACAGAAATAATTTGAGTAGACTATATACCAAAACACATAATAAAAAATTTAAGTTAAAATTCTTCAAATTTCAGCGGCCCCTCTCCTTCTTGCGCACGCGTAGTCACGTGAACATAAACATCACTAACCATCAGTCCGAAGATGTCCTAAATGACGAAGCGCATCAAACGAAAAAAGGTTTGCATTTTGTCATTATTTTAATTAACATATATCTATCTATCTATCTATCTATCTATATATATATATATATATATATATATATATATATATATATATATATATATATAGTGTGTGTGTGTATGTGTGTTTGTGGGTGTGCGTAATGTTCAAACGAATATTGGAATAATTATCCAAAATTTAATTCATAACCATTTTAACCATTTACCAACGCTATAAAGATTTTTTTCGCGAAAATAATGTTACGATCAGTTACAGCTGCGTTAGTAACATCGATAAATCTATGTCTCAACATAACAATATTATATGAAACAGATACATGTCCTCCAATGACAACATTGTTATCTTTTAACAAATAAATGCAACTGCCGAAAAAATACGATCTGTTTCTTAAACGGACATTGTATAACTGATAATAGTGCATGCCGAGATAGCAGACATTTTGGTAAGGATTTCAAAATTGAATTTGGTTCTACTGAAAATCGTTAGAAATTTCGTTTCTACCATCATCGAATGACTTTAGGCAATATAAAATAAACAAACAGCATCATTTTCTCAAAACATTTCTGGCAATTAAGCTGTAGTGGTTATAAACACATAATTACATGGGATATTATAGTTAAAGCTAAACTGTACAAAGGGAAAGCCGATAGATCTAATTTATGCCTTGTTAAAAATTAGTTATTTTAAAACACTTTATTAACTCTAGCTTATTAGACAAAAGAAATTAACTGATGTTTACATGTAGGCATTAATATAATAATATATCCAATCAGTCACGTGAACATAAACCAATATATATATATATATATATATATATATATATATATATATATATATGGAGAGAAAGAGAGAGAGAAAGAGAGATATGTATTGTATCTACATTAACAGGAAACAAAATAAGAACATATTTGGTTAAAGAAATCTGTTTATCGTGTAGTTTTCTGTTCAATTATTATTACACCTACTCAAATTAATCTAATCAGTCTTAGTAAGAAACAGCATCAAAAGAATCGGTTGAAACAGCATAATTATCTACCATATATATTAAAATTGGAATCATTTCTGTAGATGGAATTCACCATTCCATTCCAAATACATAGAAATTTACAAGATAGGACGGGCTTCTGAAGAACAGAGTGTATAACGACCGAAAAGATGGTGTCATCACTATAAATACTTCATTGTTACTTGTCATGCAACTGGTAGCAATAAAGTTAACATTGTTTATTAATATATTTAAATGAATAAAAATGTTGTTTATTGGTTACTTATGCTCTACTGTTGTTGGAATTTCCGGCAATTCGATTTTATTTTTTCGTAGTTTGACTTGCTTTTTGCAAGATTTCATTTGCTTTTCGTAACAGTATTGTAACAGTAAAATTCTGTGAAAAAAAGTGTATATGCCTGTTGAATGACAAATGTCTACATTTTTCTCAAAATGGCTGTAACAGGACACATATACAAAATCACACATGCGTAAACAAAAGTGTATTAAATTTATTTCTTTTTCTTTTTCCAGGTTAATGAAATGTACTAAACTGAAGATTATGTCTCATACTCCAATCACGATAAACAGCTGCTTTCTCACTGAAGCTCGTTCTAATCTGGACCCAACTTCACCTCAAACGTCAAGTGTAACTCATCCGTACGTTCAATCGTTAAAGTTATTGGTGAAATGGTCGCTTCACAATCTTCTACCGCCGTAGATTAAATAAAGGGTTCATTTCGAAATTCCATTTTCATTACTCGGAGCAATATACACCTGATGAAGTCTGGAGGGCACAAAGGCCGAAACAGCAACAAATATACTTTAAATAATATCTTAGACTACTTAAAACTGAGCGTTTTAAGAGTAGCGATATGAAAGAAATACTGCAAATGGACGACCAGAAGTTTCGTATATGATCACCCGAGATCTGTCCGAGGTTCAAGTAGCATTAAATAGTTCCATGTGAAAAGCGTTACAGAAAGTTAAAAATAATGAAAACAGCTGTCAAGTTGTGAAAACCGACATTTTGTATACGCTTCAGTATTAAATTAATTTTCAGATTAGTTTTTAACTCCATTTTTATTGTTAGAAAATAGTCGATCATAGGATCAACTGAAGCACTTCAACGAATTCTATCAATGCAGCACCTGAATATGTAATGGTAACGTTAAAGGTAATATTAGCAGTTTCCTTATAAGGAAACATTCAGAATTCATTGAGCAAGCAGCCAGTGTAGCTGTCAGCTAACAATTTATAATTATTTTTTATCTTAAAATAAGTTTTTCAACAAAAAGGTTTTCTTAAGTAATTATAAGTTGTTATTTTTTTTTTTAGTATTGGTGGAGGTTTCCTTCCTAACTTTTTATTTGAAGTCGTGTGAAACTTCGGTATCTTGATTATGTCTTTTTTTTTCTTCACGTTACACGTTATATTCATTTTAGCTGTCGTTATTTTGTAAGTCCTCAAGTGATGTTCGTTCTTTTATTTGGTACAGTTCTTTGTTCGTGATTCTGTGGCACCGGTCCACAATATTCGAAGAAGAATAGGCTTTTTCACAGGCCACATTTGCTCGAAACCATCTTTAGTCATTGGTATTTGAAAGATGATAGTTTAGATATTTCTGAACGGGTTTGGCGCCATTCATAAGGTGAATATGAAAGTCTCGATAGAAAAAAAAAATCAAATGTAAGTACATTAAAGTATCACTGTAACTGTTTGAGATGTTTGAATTTTTCTAAAACCTCTTTCACAGATTAAAAGAATGAGAAATCAGAGGATTAACTGACTCGATTCAGATCACGGCTGATTAAATCAATTGAGTTTCGAAAGAACAATTTTAAGAAAAGCATAAACTTGCTGCTGGAAAAATGACGCCCAGGTATCACTCGAATAAAGCTGGAAAATTGAAGAAGATAGTCTGGTTATTTGACAACCAGTCCCATTACCCTTTATGAGTGAAGTAGGCGACACTATACTCTCGCCTCAAGATAATTAGAAGAAAAAAACCTGCAAGCTGTTGCATTTACCAAACGGGTTTTGCTCAGAGCTGTGCCGTTTTGCAAAATGTTAAGTGTTTTAAAATCGTGTTATGAATATGAACATTGATATATGTTTGAGTGTCAGAAGAAAAAATCCCAGTACATTCCAAATGTCAAAATGTCGCATCGTGCAAGGCCACTCAAAAAGACTGATAATTGACATGTTTGTTTATATGTGGGAAAATCCATACATTGAAGTTTTCTGATTTCCTAAGTTGATAAGCAGACAAAAACTATATATTCTTCCATGTGATAACATATCTATAGACGACAAGGGGGTAATTATGTATGATATTTTACCAGTGGTTGCAAATTTAATAATTAATATAAAACAGTAATTATTAAAAACAAAACGGTAGGGATTAACCTCTACAACCCGGTCAAAAAGAGAAAAAAAAAGAAACTTTTATAGTTCCTGGAAATGAAAAACAAAAAAGGAAAAAAAATATGCTTAACCATCTTTCATTCCTCTCTCGTCAGAACTATATAGAAAAGTAAAATACAGAGCGAATAAAACAGGAAACAATAAAGGATGAGGGTTTAGAATGTTCGCATTCTGACAATGAGACCAGGGTTCGAATCTCACCATGGTCGATATGTCAGGAAGTTGAATTCCTGATGTTATCGGAGTAGAGGGGTCGGTCCCAGCGTGCGACACCTTTAGAAAGTGAGTGAAAACCATACCACGGGTTGACCCAAGCCTTGCGAATGAAATTGTGTAGACAGAACCCTGCTAGCACAAAGTCACAAGTCATCGAGGCCGAAGGCTTGAGCGTTCTGGCCTGGTTCAAATTGTTATTTAAGCCAGATAACACGCCTTTTCCCAGAAACTGTAACTAAGGTATGCTTAGCATCGTTGTATTATAAACCATAAGTGGGCTTTGTGGGTGTTGAATAAACACAAATGCACCTGAGCAAGCTTCTACAATAGGGATTGGCTAGACGCCCTAGTAGACCGGTATCCTCGAATACGAGTAGCCAGCTACACACACACACACACACACACACACACACACACACACATATATATATATATATATATATATATATATAAACAGAAGTTTGACACCAGATAACTTATTTTTATAGATTTGAAAACACAGTGAAGCATTCTTCAGAAGGATACTTTTGTAAATATTAAATTGACAGAATAACAATTCAAGTTATATATATATATATATATATATATATATATATATATATATATATATATATAATCAACAGTTGATAACATTCAGACTGAAAATCCACTCCGACTCAAAGAGGGAGGGCTGGAGAGACTTAATATATATATATATATTCTATGATCTGTAGATGCAAATTTGAACTGACCTGATCTTGTTCATGAATCGGCACACTGATCGCCGAACGACATATATTGACGCGCCTGTGTAAATTTATTTAAATTCCTTTTCTGAACAGTGGCTGGTACATTTTGATTAATCCAGTTCTAACATTTGACATGTATATACTTGTATAATCAGCGTCACTTAAAAGGGTAAGCTGCATAACTAGAATAGTGAATAGACAGTACGTATTTTGGGTCAATTTGAAAATTGGTTGGACAGTAAAAACAGTCTGGCAGACGAATACGTTCTTTAAACTCAAATAGAGATTAGTTTAGTCAACCTTCCACTTATGATATGAAAACATGTTATGCGCAAATAGTCATTGTATATTTGTTGTTCAAATAATTTGTTTTAAATTAAAAATGTAAAAAATTGGAATTTTTATGTGAAAATTATACCATTTCTTTATCATTACCGTTTATTAATTGATTCGTCGAGTATCAGGCTACTATATTCGAGAGCCTTGTTCTGGAACTGTCATATTCGGCAATTTTCGTAACCTTTCGATTGAGAGGTTTATTTCATCTAGTCGGTTAGAAAGTACACGTTTTTATTGTGGATAAAATGAAAAGCTTCTATTTGAAATTTCCAAATTGTTATCGAATAAAACTAAGCTTAGCAAAGAGTCTTATTTGGGAGCGCTTATGAATGTCAAATCTAGATGTCGAATGCACTTCATAAATGCAAGCTGTGATGTATTTCTATACGTGGCGAATGTCTACAGGGCTGGTTGGCAACAGTGACTGAGATATTTCATTGATTCACCGGGGCGAATGTGATCGTTATTTTAGCCCGAGTAAAAGGTAGTCCATCAAATCCTGACTTTTGCAGAAAAGAGATTTTAAACACATGGCGAATTGGTGCAACACAATCCTTCTAAAATCCCTACTAATTATGTTTCAGTGACAAATGAAAGCACCCAGATTTTTCTGCATTTATATGTATCTGTATTTTGACGCATATAGCAGGCCACATAGAGAAGTGTTTTTGTTCGCTAGATGAAATTTGGAGCGTTTAATTTTAAATGAGTCGAGTTCGTTGCAGTAACTAATACCCTTGGGAAAGGTACGAATCCATCACTTCTCCACACTATGAGTTTAAATAGCAGTACAGCGTGGTACCTCAAGCCGTGCTTGGCAACCAGACTAGGAGAAGGACAACTCTGACTTCAAACTGTATATAACCCCGACGTGGCACATCATCGGATATAGATCATCTCTAGATCATCCACAACATTTTCAATTTTCGTGGCAAAAAATTATCAATGTTGGGATAATTAATAAAAAAAATAAGCGATAAAAATAAAAACAAAAAGAAACCGAGAAAAAACACATGTTAAAAAAATTAAATGATTTTAAACGTTTTACATTTTAACTCTCCTCCACATTCGTGCGCATGCGTAATGACATAAACGTAAATATCATTTTCAATAATAACGTTTTCAGTTAACATGTAGTAAAAAGAATATATTGAATCAATTGCTAAGTCTATACCTTTTATGGGAACTTACCCATAATAGTAATGGACTATCCCGTACACCATAAATACTGCGCCTCAAGAGGAAGCAGTAGTGCGAGTTCAGTTCTTTTTGGACGTCTCACCTATCAGGTCGAACTCTCTGCCTCTGAGGCAGAGGGGAACTCTCTGCCTTTGGGCGGGGAGGAACTCGGACGAGGCTCCGCCGAAGGGCAGAGCCTCGTTCGAGGTGGTTGACCACCCCGATCCCGTTTATACGGGTTCTACGGGCAATTTTTGCCCGAGCCTACGGGCTCGGAAAGCCCACATTAAACCGGCCTTGTGCCACATTCGACACACGTGGGCGTGTTGTTAAACATCGTGCGAGTTCAGTCCTTTTTGGACGACTCGGCTAACCAGTCGAACTCCCTGCCTCTAGGCGGAGGGGAAGTCTCTGCCTCTGGGCAGGGAGGAACCCGGACGAGGCTCCACCGAAGAGCAGAGCCTCGTTCGGAGAGGTTGACCAACCCGATCCCGTTTATACGGGTTCTATGGGCATTTTTGGCCGAGCCTACGGGCTCGGTGAGCCCACATTAAACCGGCCTTGTGCCACATTCGACACACGTGGGCGTGTTGCTGAACATCGTGTGAGTCAGTCCTTTTTGGACGACTCGGCTAGACGATCGAACTCTCTGCCTTTGGGCAGAGAGGAACCCTGACGAGGCTCCGCCGAAGGGCAGAGCCTCGTTAGGGGAGGTTGACCAACCCGATCCCGTTTATACGGGTTCTACGGGCATTTTTTGGCCGAGCCTACGGGCTCGGTGAGCCCACATTAAACCGGCCTTGTGCCACATTCGACACACGTGGGCGTGTTGCTGAACATCGTGTGAGTCAGTCACAGACTGAATCGCGTCAGACGATTACTGTAAGACATTGGAATAGTGATACTGGTCGAGACAACATAGTTCTCTCTAACCTAAATCTAACACTTCTACTTCTTTTGTACATATTCTGTTTGTGATATATCTGTGTTATTCCATACCTGTGTTCGAGTTATTCTTCATTGGTTCTACCTTGGACCATCACCGTGGTACAAGGAACCTGGATCATAACAATGCCTAAGAAATTTGGTTCAGTATGTCGTGTTAGAGACTTTTTCTCACCAGAATCTATCTTACATATTTATAAGTTTACCATTCGTCCATGCTTAGAATATTGCTGCCACGTCTCGTCTGGTACGCCCGCTATATATTTAGAAATTCTTGATTAAATCCAAAGAAGAAACTGCAATGGTATTGGTCCTGACCTGGTATCTCAGCTTCTCGCTGTAACGTAGCATCTCTGTGTCTTTTCTATAAATACTTTCATGGTAATTGTTCTAATGAATTTACTCTATGGTACCGAGATTTTATCTATTTAAGCGCAGTACTAGATTGTCGGCATGGTTTCATCAATTTGCAGCTGAAATGGCTAGAGGTAACCGTAAGTTCTATTCTAACAGATTCTTCCATCGCAATTCTTGCTTGTGGAATTCTTTCAGTTAAATTTGATATAAAAAATTTTGAGTGCAATTTATAATTATTAAGTTATGCCTTCTTAATTGTTATTCTTTTATTGTCCCCTCTCCTTAATAGTAGTTTATTTTCTAACACTCAGTAACCACTTGCATCCTAGTGGATTTATTGTCTTGAAATGTTTTTAAAAATATATGAACTTTATGAAGAGCGAAACACGTCACACGAAAAATTCATCAAATGCGTTCACCGAAAAGATTTTGAAGTTCATGGCGACTGTATGATGTCGACCATGATTGATAATTCAACATAAACTCATTACAAAGGGTTGTTTTTTTATGAGAGTTGAAATCAACGTAACATAACCTAGTTTATCCGTAAAATTTTTGATCCATCGAATGTAACAGTTCAAATTTTATTGGAAAAAAAATCACACTAATATCAGTTTTCACCTCGTCGCAATTAATCAGCCGTTTTCCCTATAAAACTTGTAACGATTTTGAAAGAAGATAGTCAGATGGAGTAATGGCAGGAGAATATGGAGAATGAGGCAAAACCTTTATATTTAGTGCTATAACCTTTTAATGGGTGACTCGTTCAATATACAATTTTGCATCATCGTGTAAGAGCAGCACGCCTTTAGGATAAATCAAGTATGGGCTCTTTTCGGCACATATTTCTGCAATGCTTCAAGTTGACGTAAATATTTTCTGCATTAACTCTTGATCTAGTTTAGTACGTTCCATCAAACATACAGAATAATGATTTTCGGGTGTAGTCCTGGTTTAGGAAATGATTCTCCTTTTTCAGTAGATGCTAACCATTGTCATTTTGATAGGCTTATGGAGAACACAGTTTTAATTACTGGAGAAAATTTAATATTCCTTTTCAGTTTTTAATAATTTCACACCAAGCAAGGCAATAAAGCCACTGAAACAAAAGAGTATTTTGAGTGTGGAAGAATATGGGAAAAAGAAAAACATTATTAAGGAGAAAGAACAATAAAGAGAGAGAATTAAAAAGACAAAAGTTAACGATTAGCATTATATTTAAATGTTTGAAGATCAAACTTTGACTGGAAAGCAAGAAGTTGGAAAAAAGAATTCCACAAGCCAGAAGTGCAAGAGAATAATCTGTTAGCATAGAACTTATGGTTACATCTTGTCTTTTCAGCTGTAAAATGATGAGACCTAGCTGCCGATCTAGTATTGCACTTACATTCGTAAAGTCGAGGTACTAAAGAGGAAAATTCATCAGAAATATCACCGTGAAAATATTTATAGGAATGACACAGAGAAGTTACGTTACAATAGGGTTGTGGGGAGAGTGTGACTGCGGCCGAGATGACGGGTCAGGACTGCTGACATTGCATATCAGTCTTTAGATAATATCAATAATATTTAGTACATAGCAGAATCACCTGACCAAATGCGATAGCAGTCTCATTGATTAAACGCTTTGATTAAATTGAGGAAGAGATAGATGATGTAAGAGACATTGATCACATTTAGTTAATTTTCCAGCAACATGGATTTGATTTGAGATCGAAGTGTAGTTTAAATTGAACTATTGTGTTAAAACCTATGCGATCTGTTAAGGATTTTCCTTCGATACTAAGAATTGACAACACTTTGTCGTCCAAATCATGAATTAACTTGGAAAGAATTTTCCGATTGATATATGCCAAACTTTCGTTGTCGTTTTTTGGACACTTTAATAAGATTAATTTTCGAATTCAGATGGATTATTTCTCGCCGCTTCTATTGCTGAATAGGCTATTTTTTATTTCATTGGGCTTGCAGTGTCTGCTATGACTCTGATCTAAATTGATTATAAAAAGTTATAATATTATCTGATATAATGTAATCTGTACATATATAGACAAACAATTGAACATACAAATTAATGTTGATGGATGGATGGCTACACGTATCCGAGGATGTCATTCTACTATGGCAGCTAGCTAATCCCTTTTGAAGACGCCTGCTTATGTTGAGCGGGTCTTAGATATAGTTTCTGAGATAGAGCGCGTTATCTAGTGTGACCAACCGTCTGAACAAGGACAGCACGCTCAGACTCTCGGTCATGATGACTTGTATCTTCGTGTTAGGATCCTCATCGACGGCTCCCAAAGGTTTCCATCTACCAATTTCTCTCATAAGTTTTGGGTCAACCCTTGGTATGGTTTTCAGGCACTTTTCAAAGGCAACTCGCGCTGAGATTGCCTCTTTCTGAAAGATAACATCAAGAAGTCCCCTTCCAAATCGACTATTGAGATTGCTAGTTAATCTGCCGTAAATAGTGAAATAATGTTCGCAAAATGATCATGTCAAAAATGAAACTGGAATTTATTTCCAGCTTCATAGCATTAAATCTATCAATGTAACAAACAATGTCGTGGTCCTCATCATTTTAACCCTTATCATCAAGGCAAACAAGAAAGCCTCGCTGCTTACATTGGTATCAATGCGTGTCCGGCCCTGTAAAGCCGATATCCACTTGCTTCAGGCCGAGACGTTTGAGTTAATTACATTGGCACGAATTTGATGTTGACTACGGCTACTTTTCAAATGAATCAAGCAGGGTTTGCTATTAACAACTGGAAGCGTTCTTTTCCTGCGCGCCTAGAGTTTGGAATCACGTTTCTCATTGAGATAAATACACACACAGACCAACGCATTGGAGAAAAATACATCTGAGACTACATCCAAGTAAATTTGGTGAGATCGGACAAAACTGGATGAGGTTGCGAAGTAGAAAGAAAGAATGAACATTTTACGCCAATATAAAAACCAGTTTACTTCGTCCATTCGGATGCGAACATTGGAAAGATGAATATGAATTAATGATAATGGTTCAAAACGGAAAGAAACTGAGACAATAATAATAATAATAATAATAATAATAATAATAATAATAATAATAATAATAATAAAGAAGCTTATCTTACAAAATTTTGAAACAATGGCAAGATAAACCTCTTCACGGTCCATACTCTGCCCGTACCAAACAAGCTGATGTGGACAAACTTCGTACCCATCAGTGGTTACATAGTGCAGGGTTAAAATTGAAACTGAGTGTTTTATTCTTGCTGCACAGGACCAATGATTGCTAACTAGAAATTACCAGGCACATATATTTGGAAATTGTGTTAACCCGAAATGCATATTCTGTGATAACTTCCCAGAAATAATCTTGTATCAGGTTGCACGATATTGGCACACACTGAATATAAACTCGGCATGGCAGAGTGGCCCAATCACTGCATTAGAATATCTGCAAGTTTTATGCAAAGGAAACGACAATAAACTTGTATGAACACCACCCAGACCCGGTTACAGAGATAGGACCTGTAACAATTTTATGAGATTTTACAATGCACACAGACGGAACAATCAAATCTAATCGCCAAAACATCGTTATTAAATACCACAAACACAATGTGTTTTCTTATTGGCATGACAGTTTCTGAAAATTGTAACGTATCTTTGAAAGATCTTGCAGTGGATATGTCAAAAATGTGGCGCATGAAGGCATCAATAAATCCAGTCGTAGTTGGAGCCCGCGGATTGATTGGAAATATTACGATAGACTCATTGCATGGATTCCTTGTACCTCACGCCTTTAAGAAATACAAAAAATCGTACTTACAGCGCACACATTATGAAGATCCTTATCTATGTAGAATATATGTGATCTTAGGTTTTTTTTATGGAAAATGTCATGAAGCCATTTCTAGCCTTAGGTCTCTGGTTGGGACCCAGAAGGAAACGTGTATACAACAAAAATGAAAGGTAATAATAATAATAATAATAATAATAATAATAATAATAATAATAATAATAATAATAATAACAGTGTGAAAAAAAAGCAGATGCAAAAGAAAAAGACGAAAGTAGGCAAGAAAAAAACGGCAAAGAAGGACAACAACAACAATAATAATAACAACAACACATGAAAAAATCAAAAATGCCTGTTGTAGTTGGAGTCCTCGTATTGGTTGGGAAGGATTCCAGTAGACTAATCGAAGGGATTACTGTAAATCCATGCCTTAAAGAGGTACAAAAAATTTGTTCTCTCAAGTACATCTATGTACTCTTCATCTTTTTTTTTTTCTAATTGATCAGTGGAAAATGTCATGATGCAATTTCTAACCTTAGGTCTCTGGGCAGGACCCGGAAAAAATGTGTACACACCAGAATCAAAGGAAATAAAAATATAATAATAATAATAATAATAATAAAGCAATATTAAATGACAACTTTAAAAGACAGCATGTCAGATTTTTCTCATTATTTTTATTGTTATTGATACTCATCCAATGGCCATTTTGCAAGATTGCCATTTAACATTTTTGGACATCTCTGAATCAGAAATAATAAAAAGAAAACTGACGTAAGGAGAAGACACTCCGTCTTTTAAGCTTCGGAGGTGGCCATCATTTAATATTGACTTGAACACGCAACGAATAAATAAAAATAAAAATTATAATACTGAAGTATTAACATCATGCAGAGACAGTCATAAAAGGTCATGAAATCACTATTACTCGGGGCCTTGCCGTGCACCCTGACAAATACATACAACATTGGGATTAAATGATACAAACAAAAGATACATTTCTCATACATAAGGACATGCTATCAGATGAAAATATATGTTAACGAATATGACAAAATGACTAAAAGTAATGACCTTGAAAAAAGGTGCTTAAATCTAGTATTCTATCTATAATAATTAAAGACCTGGGTACTATTAAAAAAGTTACACAAAATCCTTAGCTGATCATATTTATACGAGATTCAGACAATTTTCCTGGGTATTATTAATTTAATTTTCATTTTCCCTGGGTATTAATAATTTATTATTTTAATATAAACACATTACCGTGATCCTTCATTTAAAAGGCGTAAAATAAACTGCTATTCCTTGAATAAAAAATCAGGAAGCCGAATGTATATATATCCACACTCTCCCGCCTTGATAGAGTTCAAAATCGTCTCCACCCTCCACCTGGATGTGGCAAGCCTCTCGCTGCTCTGTTGCCACTTTCACGGAAAACTGCTCGGGCGAACTACATTCTCTGGTCCCACCAATTCACAGCAAGGACACGACATGCCACTTACATAGTAGCAAATCACCCACATTTCCTCCCTATTCCATTACGGAGTTGTTCCGCTCGAACAGCTTCTTCTCGCGAACCACTGCCTTGTGGAACCGACTCCCAAGAGAATGTTTCCCCGATCACTACAATCTTAACCTGTTCAAGTCTACGGATAACCATTATCTTCCATTCAAATTCGCATAAATTGCCTCTTAACGTAACCCTATACCTCGAGTGGCCCCCGGGCTTTGTATAAGGGATGAACCTTCCTATAAAAAATACAATTAAATATTATTACAACGGGTAATGGTAGAAATAAATGATGAATGATATTAAGTAAGTTGGGATAATATATGTAAAAAGTTTTACCATGATTTTCTAAAAAAAAAAAATTGAAAAATAATTTCATTCATTTGTGAATACGCCCTGAAAGCGTTAGTAAAAATCTAAGAAGTTTAGGAATTCCCATATGAATGTGTTTTTCACTGGAAAAAAAGGCGCTAATTTATTACTTAATCGTAAATATTACGTCGACAGTTGACGCAAAAAAAAAAACATTTTTAACCAAAATTTCGAACTTGCTAGAATGGATTAAAAAATAAAATAAAGTAATGAAATAAATACTTTAGTCTTTCCTCTTAATAATAACATAAACATTTTGACGATAAAAATTTGTTTTTATTAAGTTTGTGGCTTTTTTCCACCTTGCTACTTTTTTTCAGCGAATATGTGCCTAATATACTATCATTTCGCATGGAAAAGAAAAAAAAGAACGGTAAATTTAGT
Source organism: Acanthosepion esculentum (assembly GCA_964036315.1). Taxonomy (NCBI): domain Eukaryota; kingdom Metazoa; phylum Mollusca; class Cephalopoda; order Sepiida; family Sepiidae; genus Acanthosepion; species Acanthosepion esculentum. Next base: position 55,247,089 of record OZ038482.1, on the reverse strand, counting down.
CTAATTAGCAAAATCTTTCTCGAGAACCGCGGCAAGATTAAAGTATTTTATTCATTATTGTTGGCGGATTGTGAAAAAAAGAAATAAAAAGATTACAAAAAAAAACATAACGACAAAAACAAAATCGAGTCTAACTGAGTACGATATATCAGGAACAACGGAGACATTCCAAGCGCCAAAATTGTTGAGTATCTGAGAATATAGTGAGAAAGGTATTTGAGATTTGAGGGGACTAGTTCTTTCCAGCGATTACTAACAGATGAGAAGTTGAACGTGAATGAAATAGTTCTAATGATAGGAGTAAACAAATTATGAGGAGACAAAGGTATATCTATGGATCAAACTTTAAAATAGGTACCTACATTAACGGTGTCTCAAATGGAGATATGTCATTTGACACCGCTATAAAAATATACACACTCGGAAAATTTTATTGATTTAAAACTCAATAAAACTAATACACTTGAAACTAAATTCATGCATTCGCCTCTTTCACGAGAATTGACAAGAAATGTATTAAACTCTTTTCTTGCAAATAAACAGATTAATAAATAAATAAATAATGTTTAACATTCGTGTTGTCATTTCTCTGGAAAAAAAAGGGATAAATCCAGACACTACAACATATTGTCATATTCACAAGGTTTCGACTACTGTACACTCTACCATTCATCAGGTGATATACTTTGTAATTTTGAACCGAACCCTTTATGTAGCCAGGTACACAACTCAAAAGTATTTGGGTCAAGTCACCGGATTACTTCAATAAAGCTTTAATGCACTGGGCCATGTGTCTTTAGGGACTATCTAACCCAATGGACTAAATAAAGGGTTCGTTCGAAATTCCAGCGTATATCACCTGAATAAGGTTGGAATATACAAAGGTCGAAGATGAGGACAACATTCCGAAGAATGTAAATATTTCTTTCTTATATATTAACTGTCAACATTATTTACATTATTCGGACTGTTATCCTCATCTTCATTGCCATATTCACAATGTTTCGGCCGTTGTACGCTCCGACCTTCTTCATGTGATTGGAATTTCGATTCGAACCCTTTATTCCACCCACCGGGGTAGATTGTTCTAGTTCCACGTGACATGTCTCTTCCTGACGTCTCAGTTAATTCCCTTTAACTCAGCTCTCCAAGTTTTTAAGTTAACCAATGCTGTAGCCCGGTATTGAACTCAACTCCTTGAGGACACATGGCCCAGTGAATAAAGACGTTGGTTAGATCCAATGATTAGACCCAAGGAGTTGCGAGTTCTGTACTAGGCTACAGCAGTGCTGAACCCAAAAAACTTGGAGAGTTGAGTTAGAGGGAAATCACTGAGACATCCGGAAGAGGCATAGTACGTGGAACTAGAACAATCTACCCCGGTGGACGAGATAAATGTTCGGTTCGAAATTCCAATCACCTGAAGGAGGCCGCAGCGTACAACCACCGAAACGTTGAGAATATGGCAATGAAGATGAGGATAACAGTTCGAATAATGTAAATAATGTAAATAATCATAATACCTCATCTCAGAAATATAGACAGATATTAACTATCAAATAAAATAGATAACTTTTATAACTTTTGTTGTTATTGTCTAGTAAAAAGAAATCAAGTATTAAGTTTCATATGTTTGTAATTTATTGAATTTCTAAAAGTAGATCTTTGGGGAAAGAGTAAAAAAATAACCATGGGCATATACAGGAATACCAGTTTCAGAGAAAAACCGCCCTTTTGGTACATTATAATTCTTTTGTCGGGTAGAAATATTAAACTTTGCCACATATAGAATGGAAATGTTAGAAAGTAGAGAGAAAATTGGAAGAAAATCTCCGACAAATATAATCAGAATAAAGAATTGGAGGTGATATTAACTTGATCTTTCCGAAAACATTTGAATTGGGAAAAGATGGTGGTCAATAAATATTGAAAAAAAAAAGGTGACTATAAAATTTAAGAGAGAAAAATCAAAACGTAAGTCTTTGCGAGACGATTCTCCTAATCATTGAGTGAGTGAAGCTTGAGGGTCTTGGCAAAGACCACCCTTCTTTGAACCTAGTAGACTGGCGCTACAGATTCACAAGCAAAGAACTGTAGCAAATAACAGAAAGCACATTACTTAAGGACTACCAAGAGTCGTAACAACTAAAAGGGAAAGCACATACAACTGAAAGAGAAAAGAATTCCATAATAATCAAGCTGTGGACATTCCACACTTTTCAAATAAAATGTTAGGAAGGAAAGCCTAATATTGGAAAGAGTGCTAACAGCTACTGGACGTGAAAAGCCTATTTCCTTAAAAAGAGAAAGATTTTATTAATTTCAACCAAAAGCAATGAATTCCAAATGTTTACTTGTAGGGAAACGGTTTTTATTACCATTATCGTTACCATTGAGATATGTCACTATATATATATATATATATATATATATATATATATATATATATATATATATATACACACATACACACACACACACACACACACACACATACACACACACACACACACACACACACACACACACACATATATATATATATATATATATATATATATATGTATATATATGCGGTCTACATATATCCGTGCCTATGCGTGTGTCTGGGCGTGTGCATGCGCATGTATGTATTCTTAAAAAATATATCAAACTAAAGACAATAAAATTAATTAACTCCGAAACCAGTCGGGGAAATTATACATTTAGCCCATAATACGTGTGGTTAGAATGTTAAATATAGTCAGATACATAATTTTTCCATTCATATATCAAATCTACCCTTCCCATCTTCCGATTTGCTACTTACCTCTCTATATCCTTATTGTGCCTCGGTCTGCATCCAACACATATTCGTCTTCCTTTCACCAATCGTTTCTCCCTCTCACGCTCACTCACTCACTCACTCACTTTCTCTCTCTGTGTCACTCACCCCTCCCCCCCGCGCTCACTCACTCACTTAGACGACCAACGCTTTCGCGCAAAACTCTACATCGTAGCGTATAACATGTCTTACAAATAACGCCCATCTTCTTATCACGATTTGCTAGTTATTTTTTCTCTTCTCACAATTTGCTGTAATTCATAGACACCACAAAATTTTCGGAAAAGCAAGGAAAAGAGTGTAAGAAAGAGAGGCAGACTGAGAGAGATAAAATTGAAGAGAACGTAAAAGAGAGAAAGAGAGAAGAGGAGAGACGAGAAGAGAACTGTAAAAGAGGGTGGAAGTGATTGCACAGCAAATGAGTGAGAGCAAATTATATGTATATTGTTTTAATGCTTCATGTACGCGGCGCGCACGTTCGCGTGTTCGTGTTCGTATGTGTGTGTGTGTGTGTGTGTGTGTGTGTGTGTGTGTGTGTGTGTGTGTGTGTGTGTGTGTGTGTGTGTGTGTGTGTGTGTGTGTGTAAAAATGATCTCCAAAAACAAAACTAACTTTTGAAGCGAAAACATATTTTTCTCTTTCTGGTTTTCCGGCGCAAATGAAACCCAATTTGGCGCCTAAAACCTCCATATGGAACTTAATTCATAATTTGCACATTATTATTATTATTATTATTATTATTATTATTATTATTATTATTATTATTTCTTCATTTTATTCTTGTCTGTTTTTTGTTTTTTTTACTCTTCAAAACGCCGAACAAAACACAAACTAATATCTATCATCAAAAGTTTTAGTCCATTTCGACGATTTCCATTTTATATTTTATCATAATTCCTTTTTGAGTGTCTTTCATGCTCGCATGATACAACTTTATTTTCTTTTTACATTTTTACAATTAATTGTCTGCTTGTCATCTCGATTAGTTAAGTAAATTGCAGTTGCGAGGCCGTTTGTTTTGCTTGCTGTTGTTGTTGTTGCTGTATTTCGTTTCCTTATTGAATTATGTATGCTTTTATTGGGAATGGTTTTAGAGCGAGATATTAAAACTAAAATGCGTATCTATGATGTTAATTAGACAAGAATTTGCATTTCCCTGAAAAAAAGTTTTATTGAAAATGTTGTCTTGTAACTTCCCATCCGCCCATCCTAAATTACCTACCTACCAAACCCTTTACCTATCTACTTGCCTACCTTACTATCTATGTAAACATTAATCAATTACAATATAAAATTGATTTTCAATGACGGCATTTCCATGAGATTTTACATTATCGCAACTAGTTAAATTTAATTAGGAAGCGAAAGTTCTCATTTTATATGTAATTGGACTACCAATATTTATATATTCAGCAAAAGATCTTAGTTAAATTATAGGACAGTTATTTTTATAATGAGTAGGCGCCCTTTTCTGTTTTAGCGTTTTGGCTAACGAGTCTAGATTTAGTAAATAAATCGTTTTAACAGCATTGCTTCTTGGTTGTGCTAGCTTGATATGGCAAAGAAAAAGACATTGCCATTTTTCTTCTCTGTGCCTTCAGAACACGGGCAATCGTGGCTCTTTCTATACCTTTTTATTTACTTTTGCCAAAACTCTCACACCCCGTTGCGCCACCGATTCACCCAAGGTCTTCAGGTTGGTGGTACGCTGTCTTCCCTATCTACCTTACACTGAATTATGAGGGTTAATGTTTCCAAGCCGTCTTTCTCCAAGCTGGAAATAAATGGCTATAAAAGTACTGTCGGAGATTTGTCATAAGCGTCGCAATTTGACTTTCGATTAGATACTCTTCAGTACAGACTAAACTAAACGACACCCCCAAAACCTTTTCTTTTGCAGGCTATTCCGTTTCAGGACGTTGGCAATCATGGCTCATCGCAATGCCCTATCCTTCGTAGCTCTTAATAAATTTTGTTTTTTCTTATCGATCCATAACCATGCCCCACCATCCATTTACTCATGGTCGCTAAGTAGATTATGCGTTGTTTTCATCTGTCCCTCTTGCCTTCAGTCTGTCCGGTGAGTATCAAATGTTCCAAGCCTTCCTTCTTCATTATGTGACCGAGAAATTTCAGCTGTCCCTCCCTGATGTTAAGTTTTATTGGTTTTTTTGTTTCAGTGTTATCTAAAACTTCATCGTTGCTCACACGTTCAGTTCATGATATTCTTAAAATCCTTCAAATCTCTTCTTCATCTGTGAAATTTTCCAGCATTCCCTGCCATAGAGAAGGGCTGTTATTACGTAACAGTTCGTACAATTTTATTTGTTTCTAACGTTTTTTTTTTTTGTTTTTTGTTTCTTAACACTTTGCTTAGAATTGGAAAGGTATCTTCAGCTATCCTAAAGCATCTTCGGATTTCAGTGTCGGACACACCCTTCTTCAATAAGACACTTTCCAGATATTTAAGTTACTGTACTTGTTACATTTTGTTATCGCCAATTTGGAATGAGCATGTTGGGCTGGTTCTTTGCTAACAACCATGCATTCTATTTTCTTTTTTTGCAATGACGTCCTTTATGCTCGTTTTCCTTTACTGACTTCTCTAGGAATTATTGTAATCTCCTTTATGTGTCTGCTATAAACATTGTCTTTCCTGCATACTCAAAACACGATATTATCAAACAAGTCACAATACAAGTTGCATTGGACACTATTACTGTAGTATATCTAACGTTGTTTGTAAGTAGCACTAAGCGTTAGTTTGTTTAAAACAGAAACACTAAGGACTGATATTACACAGTGTCTTCCAAACATATAGACCTTTGCAGGAGGCAATATAATTTTCATATAAAAACTTCCTGGAATGCATACAAATATATACACATATATATATATATATATATATATATATATATATATATATATATATATATATATATATATATATATATATATACACATATATATATATATATGTATATATATATAAATATATATATATATATTATTATTATTAGTAGTAGTAGTCGTAGTAGTAGTAGTAGTCTTATAAGTATAAGAAACTATACTCGTTCGGAAAACCTTCGGTGTCTTGATTTGCAAGTAATCAAACCAATACCAAAGGGAAAAAATGTATAAAATAGGAAGAACCAAGAACATGTAGGTTAGCTGAAAATAATCGTCTAGCATGCAAGTCCAAAGCCCAAAGAAATAAACCCCGATACAAGTACGCAAAATAACTAAATAAAATGCTCAATACAGTAAGTAGAGCAGACCTAGTTAAACCTAGAGAGCCAGACAAACCTAGCAAATTTTCACCTAAGCTTTCCCTGCCGATCCGCTTAGGTGAAACCTTGGTAGGTTTGTCTGGCTCTCTAGGTTTAACTATATATATATATATATATATATATATATATATATATATATATATATATATATATATATGAGTGTGTGTGTGTTTCATTGAATAATATAGACAAATTGTGTTTATTTTTAAAATGATCCTTTCCTTTCCATTTGTTTAATCAGATTTTTGGTTTAAGATGAAATTCACCAAGGAAGGCGCCGTAGATTTTATTAACCCAAGTACATTCGAACTTTTCCTAGATCATCTTCAGGGGTAATTTACAAATCAAAATTTATTGTAACTTGGAGCGTTTAAAACGAAATCGCCTACACATTTTTTTATCCAGTAAACTGACATATAAAAAAATAAGAAAATGTATTTACTGTATTAAAAAGTAAATTTCATTACGATTTATTTCATTAAAAATAATTAAAAACAAAAAAAACTGTTTCATTTTGTTTTGCATTTTTCGATTTACTTTATTAAAAATTAGAAAAAACAATTTTTTTTATTGAATTATTTTTATATGTCAATTTACTTTATTAAAAAATCTTTACTAAACTTTGTAAAAAATAATTAAAAACAAAAAAATAGTTAATATTCCACATAATACCTTTTCAATGCCTTATTTGAAGAGAAGTATTCACTGATCAGGTTTTTAATCCTTAACAAATTATCTTTATTTCATGACAAAAAGGCTATGTTGTTCTGGTGCCGTGTTGTCTCAGTACTGAGTCAGCGGTATTGAGTTGACCCTTCTCGATGTATTAAGAAACAGAAAAAAATCGTTATAAACAAAGAAAACTGTATTATAAAGTCTATGCTCTATTTGTTTTTTATTTGTCCTAGAAATTTTGACTCTCTTTCTGACTGTAAATATACATTTCCTTGTTGTTCCTATTCTCTCTTGATCTTCAAATTCCTCGACATTTTCATTATAAGAAGACAAAATGTACGGTTGTCAGTGAGAAGAGCCCAATATATGAACTACGAAAACGAGATACGGAAATCAAGCAAGTACCGAAAAGATAAGTATTTGAAAAATATATTAACAGAGGACATTTTGGTTTGGTTTGTTTTTTGTTTGGTTTGTTTTGGTTTGGTTTGTTTTTTTGTTTGGTTTGGTTTATTTTGTTTTACGGCATAGCACAGCAATGTGTTATTTACTGCTGAAAAGATTTTTAGAATATGTTCGTATGGGTAGAATATGAATTCTTTGAAAGAAATCGATTTGTAGACCAGGTTTCATTGACGCATTTTTGCCAATAGTAATTTTGTCGAGAGTCAAATACATTGCTGGTATTTTTTCAAAATGTATTCCTGACACGTCTACTATAAAAATTTATTTTTATACTTTTCATAATGCTTTGGCCCTTGCTTGTCGGGGGTAACTATTTTTCCATAGCAGGTACCCTAACATCTGCTACCACGCCGGGTTAGGGTGGACCTGGGAACAACAGCAACCAAGAGGTGGTTCCACGCTCCTCGAAACCTTCAGATCAGAGATCTTGCTGCCGGATGTAGTTTATCGTTATATCCAGGACGAAGCAGAAGACCGAATGTATGACTTTGAAAACAGAAGGCACATTGGAATAGGGAAAGATGCCTTCCAAAAAATGCCTATAAAGCGAAACTTCACTATATAAATCCCCAGAAAGACAAATTCCTGTCACCAATCAGCATGGCTGAAGCTAACCTTCAGGAGAGCAGCTTCTTGCTCCTTCTCGGTTTAACATTCCCAGTTGATATGAAGCGGAAGGACTATATTGAATCAATTTACAAGTCTACTATTCGATTTGAATACTGCTGCCACATCTGGTTGGTGCTACATCTGTATATTTAGAGATTCTTGCTAAAATCCGAAGAAGAATCAGCAATATTATCGGTCCTGACCGGTAATCTTGGCTTCAGTCACATTTCCACCGCCCTAATGTAGCTCTATAAATAATTTAATGGTAATTGTTTGGGTGAACCTTTCGCTATGGTACCAAGATCTTATGAATATCAGCGTAGTACTAGATTGGCAGAAAGTTTCATCAATTCACAGTCGAATTGGCTAGATGAAAAAGTTTCTTTTTCGCGCACTTCCACTTTCATGATTTCAAGCTAACCCAGATATTCAAAAATATAAATGCCAATTATCCTGTCTTAATTAATCTTCTATTCTTCTTGCTCCCTGATGTTAATGACATTTACATACAGGTTCTTACACCTGAAAATTCCGACCGGGGTGGGGCGTTATTGGAGGTCCTGCCATTTCTCTTTTTCAGCACTCTTTTATGGCCATCCGCCATTTTTTAAAAATCATTCTTAAACTGAACTTATATTGTCAGCTATCAACTAATAATATACATCATATATCTGCATGGTCGGTGCGGTGTGAACTACACAGTAATCTCCGACAAGGTTGGAACCCCAAAATGTCGAGTTTCAGTAGCGATTTGATTTTATTTGTTTTTTTATTGCTTTTTGTACTTTTTACTTTTTTCGGGCTAGGTTGTATTGTCAATCATCAACTATAATAATTCACAGGGCCGCTGCTTACCACCTCGAACCTCTCAACCGTGTGGGAGCTCCATGCCTACTGAGGAGTAGGGGCAGCAGTGCTAATTTCAGTAGCTCTTATGTTTTTTGTAAAAATTGTAATTTTCTTTCTGAAGTTATTTTCATTCAATTAAGAGGGTGATATATTCCGGTAAAATTTTTTATTTCGAGATCATCCACTAAGGAGTATTTTTTTACTAACAGTAATACTAACAAAAAGTCTACGCAAAAGTCTAATCAAAATAAAATTTCTTATCCCTACTTTTAACATTTCTAGAAATATAAAACCGACAAAATGATTGCTTAAAAAATTAAAAAGTTTTTAATATCTCAACACACGAAGATTTTTTCAAATACTTAAATAATGTTTTAAGACAATTATTTAGGAGAATCTCGTTTGAGTTGTATTGGAATTTTTGTAAAAAATATTTTCAGCGGAGAAGCGTAGTCGATTAATCTTTATGGAAATCTAAAAATTTGTGACTTAATCATTTTTTCCAGTAAAATTTAGTCATGAAAATATTGGTGGTTATTACTGTTGAGGGGTCTCCCCTTATTACAAAAATGAACTCACCCAAGGTATACATATACTACTACCAGTGAATGCCCGAACAGGAGTAATAACGTAGAGTAGTAGTGGAACATTGAGTCGGTCGGTAGAATAACGTAGCGGCAAGAGTCACAGTCACGATCACTTAGACTCAGTAAGAAGTCATACAGCGATACGTCGATATCAAAGACTATATATATATATATTTGTCAACTAACCCCACATTCCTGGAACAACTAACCTGTATTACCAGTTTGTATTATTACGTTAATACATCTATTTCCTATATTCATTCTTGCCGTCTGCTATTATTTGATTCCGGATTTCATCCCGGAATCCACAACAACTTGGCGACGAGGATATCGAACTCACACGGGAAAGGAAAAAGAAAGAAATTCTCCCTTGCCGGCCACAACAACTTGGTGACGAGAAATTGGGACCTAAACGGAAAGAAAATTTTTCTCTCTTCTCACCACAACAGCTTGGACGACAAGTATTTGCACTTCTCGTAGGCTCAAAAGAAAAAATTGCCTTTTTTTTGCAAGTATCCACAACAACTTGGCGACAAAGATTTACGAGGATTAAAATACGGTAAATCGAGATTTCGTAAGACTCTTATCATGGAGGATTTTAAAAGTATTTTAGTAGAACTTGTAAAATACCAAAATGAACAGCAATTACAACTCCAAGAAAGACAAAATGAACAGCAATACCAATTCCAAGCAAAGCAATTATTACAAAAGCAGAAGGAAAATCAAGAAAGGCAAATGCAAAATGAAGAAAGACAAATGCAACACCAAGAACTAATATTAAATGTAGTGGGTAACAAACAATACAATATCGAAAAAGAGGCGATTTTTCCCCAAGACGCAGTGTGAAATACGATAGAAACATTCAATTACTCCCCAGAAGAGGATAAAAATTTCGGGAATTATTTCAGACCTTATGAAGACATCTACAACATCGATTGTCAAAACTGGACAGAAGCAAAGATGCTTCGCCTGTTACTCAGAAAATTAGGAACAGAAGAATACACGAAATTTGTGGATTACATCTTGCCAAAAAAGACAAATGAGTTAACGTTTGACGAAGCAGTTACATGTCTTTCAGAGCTTTTCAGTCCAAAGACGTCACTATTTCTCAAAAGGTGGAAATGTCTTAACCTCGTAAAGGACGAAAAGGAAGACTACTCCACGTTCGCCGCAATCGTGAACAAACATTGTGACGACTTCAAGTTGGCAGAATTAACCCCGGACAATTTCAAGTGTCTTATTTTTGTAAAAGGGTTAGTTTCAGCTTAGGATAGTGAAATGCACAAAAGAATGCTTTCAAAACTGCAAAATGAGCCTGGATTAAGACTACAAAAATTATCAGAAGACTGCCAAAAATGCCTAATTATAAAGAAAGACTCGAAAGATATCGAGGAGTCAGGAGTAGCTCATATACGTAAGTTGAACAAAAGTTTACGGTTTTCACCCTCCCCGGAAAGAAAATAAAAATTCTATAATAATGAAAAAATATTTTCACCCTCCCCGGAAAGAAAACAAAAATTCTTTAATAATGGAAAAAAGTATAACGTATAGGACAAATTATGACAAAAATCTAAGCAAATATAAGCCCCCCCCCATCTGCATGTTATCGATGTGGAGGACTACACTGGAATAAGGATTGTCGTTATAAATATAAAAAATGTCTAGCGTGTGGAAAAATGGGTAACAAGGCATCCCAATATAGGAACAGAAAATTTATTAGTAAGATCAGAGCTACTAGAATGCACGACGAAGACAATATTAACATAAGAAAATACGTGGAACTTGAAATTTAAAAAAAGATGAAATTACAATTAGACACAGGTACGAATTTAACGATAATTAACCTACAGACATGGAGATAGCTTAATAGACCGACCATGATACATACGCAGAAAATTGCTAAGTCAGTGACAGAGAAGCGTATAAAATACGAAGGAGAAGTTATATTAAATGGGAAATTCCACGGAAAAACTAAAAAAACTCAAGATATTCGTAATGAAAGATACAGAAAATCTGGTGGGCACTGACAAAACTGTTTACATGAATTATTCACGAGATTCGGCGTCGTGGATTGCTTGGTAACTGATAACGGTACACAATTTACCTCCAGCGACTTCAAAGAATTCTGTGAGACGTACCAAGTAAAGCATATTAAGAGAGCTCCGTACCACCCACGGTCTAACGGGCAAGCTGAAAGATTCGTAGGCACACTAAAGAGAGCTCTAAAAAAAGCAGAGGATACAGAATAACACCTAACAGGAACACACCATCTTGTCTTTCACCAGCGGAAGTTATGTTTGCCCGGAGAATACGGTCTGTGTTTGATAAGTTATTGCTGAACAAGAACAAAAACTAGCATACACCTATGGTACCCAAGAGATCATTTAATCCAGGAGAACGGGTTTACTTCAGGATGTAGAGGAACAATATGGCTTACTGGTAACCTGGCACAATAATTAACAGGCTAGGAAATGTGATGTAGACAGTACAAGGCGAAAAGTTTACCCACAGAAGACATATTGACCAAATACAAAAAAGACGTTTTGAGGAGCCAAGTTTGTCACCTACAGAAAATGACGATTCAATGGATGCAATCTTTGAAGCTTGTGAGATTCAAAGACCACAGGAAGACACAGAAAGTAGAAGGTCAAACAGGAAGAGAAAATTTACCGAACCTCTGATTATCGACCATAAGAGAAAAAAATACTAACTCCCCCCACCAAAAAAAGGGATCTAAAGAGGGGGTGTTGAGGGGGGTCTAACTTTTGACACAAATAGACTCACCCAAAGTATATATATACTACTACCAGGGAATGCCCGAACAGGAGTAATAACGAAGAGTAGTAGTGGAACGTTGAGTCGGTCGGTAGAATGACGTAGCGGCAAGAGTCACAGTCACGAACACTCAGTAAGAAGTCATACAGCGATACGTCGATATCAAAGACTTTATATATATTTGCCTACTAACCACGCATTCCTGGAACTACTAACCTGTATTACCAGTTTGTATTATTACGTTAATACATTTATTTCCTATATTCATTCTTGGTGTTTGTTATTATTTGATACCGGATTTCATCCCGGAATCCACAACAATTACAAAAAGGATAAAATTTTCTCAGACTTATTTTAAAATAAAAAAAATAAACTATTCATTATAAAAGTAAATTGTTAATGAATAAGTACTGACATTTTCATTTAAATTGGATGATTCTCTGATTTATGGTAATTTAAAAAATCGCTTCCTTTCCCCGCCAATTTTCCTTCGAGGGTTTGTGGCCCTAAGGTTGGGAGATTTGGAAATCGACATATACTAGAGAACGGGGAACCCGGACTGAAGTTTCTGGGTTGGAGGCGAGACCCTAGAGCCGGCCTTGTTTATACATAAAACAGAAAAGTCACATCGGCCTGGATATAAAGGCTGGATGGACAGAGAAATGTCGCGAGTAAGCTATAGGTCGAATTAATGGAAATAAATTCTCGGATGAATAGTAAAATGCCTAAGAGGGACAAAGATAGGAAGTTGTGGAGAGCTATGATCAATTACACCCTAATGTCAAAGGACACATAAAGAAGAAGTATAAGAAGAAGAAGATATGCTAGTGGTTTGTAAGGGTACTGAACAAGTGTAAATCATCAACCCTTCCTCTGCTCAATCACCTTGAATATTGTACCCTTCTGCTGAAAAGGCAGAATGCTTTGCTCGGAAATTCTCTTCAATCTGCACTCGCGTGTTGTTGCCTGATTTTGCTCCCAAGAACGGAATCTGTAATGAGAGATAGGAAAACAAAAAGATATCGATATTGCAATAAAAGATAATCTTTTTGTCTCTAGAACTTCATTTTTTTTTATTTAAGTAAAAGAGATGCAATTTACTAACTCGAAAATGTTTAGAAAGTGCTTTAAAAGCTAAATCATCGAGAGTAAATTTACGCCTAATTTCTTATCACAGTTCGCCTATCTTGATAGATCTGTTATCACAATGCGAGATATTTAATAACAAAACCAATAGTAACATGAACAAAAAGCAAAAGAAACTAAATGAAATCGATTAGTCTATATACCCAAAATAGGTACTTAAAGATATTAAAATTCTCAGTATTCCGTTTCTTTTGTGCGTTTTTCCAATCGTATCATCGTGTTTCTTTACTCTGATGAAGTCCTAATAGACGAAACGCGTCCTACGAAACTTTTTTCACTTTGTCATTAAAGGTAATAGATCCACTGGTATATAATCCAACTGGATCCTAGTAATATAAAATATTAGAACTGATTCACAAAAAAAGCTCAATTATTACAGAGATTACATTATTACAGAGATTACATTATTAGAACTGATTCACAAAAAAGCTCAATTACTACAGAGCAAAAATGAATACATAATAAAATCCAAAATCACCTCATATGGAAATAAGCCGGGTTGAAGTAAGTTTATTCCCATATGAATTGATTTGAGATTTTATTGTTTATATATACACATATATATATATGTATATATATATATATATATATATATATATATATATATATATATATATATATATGTGTGTGTGTGTGTGTGTGTGTGTGTGCGTGTTGAATTTCTATTTGAGCCTTTTCCAATCTATCTATCTATCTATCTACCTATATATTCATTTATCTATCGAAGTGTTCGCGGTAAAGGAATCATGTTGAATTTTTGGATGTGTCAGTATTTGCGAACGATATAAAAACTGTGGAACTTCACTATTCAGTGTTAAAGGATCGCAGTCTTTGCCATAACTAATTTTTAGCTTCTAGATGAAAAAGATAATGTGAAAAAAATGTAACTTCAAATAAAAATCTCCGAATAGAAATTGCAGGTTACTCATTTATTTGAAATGTCAGCGTGATCCCTCGACGAAAATGCTATTTGGAATTTTTGCATTGAAACAAATGTGTTAGGAGGTAGGGAAGAAAAGCTTCTTTTGAAACACTGTTGAAATTTCAGCAATGAAAAGGTTAAAAGTTTAGCGCGGATTCAATATCTATTAATGCATGTTTAAGTAAAGATCCAGAATCGCTTGGAAAATTTGCTACAACTTTTAGGATACAGATTATTAGATAATAAACAAAAAGGAACTATCCTGCTTAAATTTAATATGCATATCGGGGAAAGAAATTTACACGTCATTCATAATTATGTAATAAGAATATCAAAAGATGATAAATATAGCAGGAAAATTAAATTCATGACAGATATCAATGCGTAAATATATTTAGAAATAGACCTTTTTTTTACATAAAACAACACTGTTTTAGCAAAGACTTACTTTGGACCTAGCAAAAAAATAATGTGTTAAATAGGAAGTTTTTTCCTGTTCTCCCTTATACCATCTGCTATCCCAGTAATTTGTATTGCCTTAAAAGATGTTTGTAGAAATTTAATTCAGTTAAATAAGCCACAATTTTTTTTTATAATGAACGAAAATAAACAAAAAATCAATAATAAATTATAAATTTATGAAAGTGGAGGGTATGTTGTTTTTTTTATCATGGTCTCTTTTTTCTTTAACAGTCATCAAAGAATTGTAAAAATGATCATTGCGCTAAATTCATTTTCGACTAAATTTACTCGTCATGTCACTAGTTATCTGTTTAAAAACTCTGGACTTAAGACCAGCCATAAAATTCCTTCCCCCAGTAAAAAAGAAAAAAGAAAAGAATCAGCCATTCGCTTTTTTTATTTTTATTTTTTTATTTTATTTTATTTTTTTCGTTGTAGGAAAAGTTTGATTATAACTGTTTTCTCATTCTACAAATTGAATAACAAATAACATGAATAAAGTGAAAAACACTTGTATTGTATTGTCAGTTTGCAAACCGAAATAATCTACTGAAAAGAACTTATTTTCGAATTTGCTTTTTACGTTTACTGTTCAGTATTGGAATATAAAAACATTTAAGAATTAATCTGAAATGTTGCAAAAGTGGCATTAAAGATTGTTGGCACAAACACACTACAGGCCTAATATGGCTGACATAGTTTCTAGGTTCAACTTCTCGCTTAATGACCAGGTTTTTTGTCGTTATCAGAACAGTAGTTGGATTTCATTTCAATAGGTAAATGAAATACATTTACTTACCGTACGTTTTCAGTGATCCTGCTTATATTTAAATTAATCTGTTGTTTTAACTTTGGTTACATTGATGGAAATATAATAATAAATTCCCGAGACTGACTGGAACTATATATTTATCAAATTAGAACATAGTTTATAATTTCCACTCGATGCAAATCACATATATAAATATTTTTAAAAAATACAGTTATTTCGTTATCCAGTTGCTTATGATTAATTAAAGTAATTAACAAATGACTGATAACGAAATGTTTCATCAGAGGAATTCTGACAACTACAAACTATCGATTTCATTTCTAATATTATAAATAAAAAAAATAATTGTTGTGGTCATTTTATTTAAATGATTATGGTTGAAGGTGGCTTTCGATCGTAGTACGTTAAAAAACCGGTTCTCGTACGATCACTGAAGTTAAACAACATCCGGCTTGTTTAATGGCTAGATGGGTGATCGGCGTTTTCCAATTTCATTTAGGTTTGTAATATTCATTTACATGGAAATACCGATGCTTTTGTGCCTTATATTGGGTGAACAATGAGAAAAACTAAATAAATGACTGTCGGATTTATACTAATCAAATCAAACTGTACAAGAGAATAATCTTTCCTAAACAGCTTAATGAAGCAGATAACTGAGGTTGTCGGCATTCTGATGAATAGCGTACTTTGAAGAATTTTGGCAGAAATATTGCAAGAATAATGTTGTTACCTCAAAGAAACTGAAACGAGAAATGTTATCATTATGATCAGAATGATTTGAAAGACAGCGTTACAAATGCATGGCATATACCGATATTTCATAGACTAGGCAAAAGCATTTGACTAAAAAAACGATCTATTTGAACTGTTAACAAACTTAGATGCTTATGAAACAGTAATTAAAAAGTATTGATAATGAAAAGTTTTCAGAGAAATTCCAAATCATCGATTTCATTTCTAATTGTACAAACAAATAAAATCATTTTGTTGTGTCATTTTAATTGTTTAAACAATTAAAGCTGAATGCGGCTTACGCCCACCGTATGTTGAACGACCGATTCTCGTACGATCACCAGAGTTAAGCAACATCGAGCTTGGTCAATGCCTAGAGGGGCGACCGCTTCGCAATACCAAGAACTGGAACCCTGCTTTCCGATTTCAAATCACGAGCTTTTATGCAGGAAACAAATTGCTTATCCAAGATTACATCACCTGGTATTCCGAATCTCGATACTGACCAGTTTTGACTTTGTGTTGTGGGACGTATGATCAAGAATTTTATTGTTAAACTTTAGACGACTTCAGAGTCTGTCTATATTTCTGAGATGAGGTATTATGTACAGTATTTACATTAGTCGGACTATTGTCCTCATCTTTGTCGCCATATTTGTCACAACGTTTCGGTCGGAGCGTACAACGGCCGAAACGCTGTGACAAATATGGCGAGAAAGATAAGGACAATAGTACGACTAATGTAAACACTGTTTAGACGACTTGTATAATAAAATCTGACACGTTGTTCATATTCTACAAGAAAACTTTGATAAAATATTAACTAGAAAGGTAACCTTTGAAATCAGACACCGTATGTTTTATCGCGCTTACACTTATAATATGAAAGTCTTCTTTGTCACTTCGGGGCGTCATTTTTCTCCTCTTCGAAACGTTTTGCGACGATTGCGGATGGTAATATTTGCTTGGCGTAAGATCAATTGAATATGATGTGTTGGGTAGAAGAGAAGAACCGAGCTCCAAAATTATATTCTTGCTGTATGCGACCTTGCGTTGATATTGTAGAGAAAAAAATTTTACAGCCGACGAATCAAAGCTTTATGGAGATGTTGCAACTGTTGAGCATAAAAATGTTCATTTAATGTTTGATCGTCAGTAAATTTAATGCGGTTTCACCCGTTATCTTCGGTCCTCTATATTTGAGATTGACCAGCAGTGCGCATCCAAATATAAAGACGAACGGCCGTCCAGTGCTTTCGGCATTCTGCTGAGGTTTCTTCTAGACTCGAGGAATTACCTAATTAGAATTATCTCAAATCCTCCTAATAATTTCTATCACTTGTATACCCTTGTTTGAACCGGCTTCTAATGCTCTGAACTGAGCGGCTTGAGTAGTCGTAGCACGTGGAGGCACAGTCCTATGGGTAAAGAGAAACTCGGATGAGTTCCAACACGGAATATATGATCGAGCAGCGCTATACCGAGTCTAATTCCTTACCTCTTCGTCACTGAGGCCCGTTTGAACAGTTGGTTATAACGTTTACCTGAGAACGTAACTGTCCAGGTTTGAATTCTCGGTAGTGGATGTGCATTGCTGATGAGTCCTAAATATGAAGATGAAACAACAGCCCAGTGCTTTCTGCATTCTGTTGAGGTTTCTTCTAGACTCGATGAATTACTTAATTAGAATGATCTCAAATTCTCCTAATAATTTCTATCATATATATATATATATATATATATATATATATATATATATATATATATATATATATATATATATATATATATATATATATCATAAATGCTAAAATATTGCTTTAAAAAGTCTACTATATATATATATATGTATTGCTCGATATCAGGAATAGAGTTTATATAAATATAAATGTGAACATTGGGGTCAACACCCAGAGTTGCCAGTCTGTTTCATACTTAAATGAAATCGTCAGGCTTTATATATGTATGTTTCATTAAAAAACAGCAGACAAGGTACTACAATTAAGCTTTTTATTAATTTTTTTCTAATGTAATTCTAATTATTTTGATATTACATGATTTAGCAGTTTGGAATTATGTCAAATACATTAGAGTTTTGAATACAAGCGAACTTTACGATTACAATTTGCCCCAGGATATAGCACATTTCAGCCTCACCCAAGTATCCGTGTAACATTCAATAATATAAAGGCTGGAATATTAGAAAATGTAGCCAACTCAAAATAAATACGATATATATATATATATATATATATATATGATGCTAGGCTTGATTGAGCATGACCTTCATGTAAGAATTAAGTCAACAAAAATAATATTCAATCTTTATAGCAAATACAAGATCAAACGCCGACCTGTGTAAATGAAGGAACCAGGTGCCCGAGGCATAGTTGAAGCCCAGATAACGGCTATTAAGTCCCTACGTAAAGGCCAACCAGTCATCAGGTTAAAATTGAGAAATATATATCGGATGAGCCACGACTCGTTCCGCACAAAAATGCTGAGTAGGTCAGGCGGAAGGATTCTTCGTAAGCGAAAGACCAGTAAGGACAGGTGACATTTTTTACCACGTGGTTGAATGTCAACCAAAGGAGCAGAAAGAAAAGGAAGAAGACCGGTGCACGAGAATGAAACGTTAAAGGACATTGAACTGACCTTCAGTTTAACGAGGCTTGAGATTTTACAAAAGAATACCTGCATGCACATGCACCCAACACACACACACACACACACACACAGACACAAACACACATATATATATATATGTATATATATGTATATATATATATATATATATATATATATATATATATATATATATATATACATACATATATACATATATATATATATATAATATGTATATATATACATAAAGAGAGAGATGCTATATATATATATATATATAGCATAACTGTATGTATATACTCATTGTTAAAATATAAGCGAATATATATATATATATATATATATATATATAAGAACAAAATATATACACATGTATATATGTTTGATTCGAGGACACAGATATAGATATGTATATATATATATGCATATATATGTGTGTATTTGTATGTGAGAGAGAGAGAGAGAGTGAGAGAGAGAGGGTACATTCCTCAGAAAAATATGTGTGCGTGATTGACTGTTAAATTGTCTTCTTCGCTTTTGACGCGCACTCAGACTCATTCTGTTACGCACAAATAACAGATATATATATATATATATATATATATATATATATATATATATATATATATATATATATATATATACATGAACGCACACCAGCAATTACTAGCAATTATTTATCTATGTCTCTATTTCTGTATCTATCTATCTATCTGTCTGGCTGTCTGGCTGTTTGTCTGTCTTATATATATATGTAAACAGACACACAGACACACAGACACATATATATGTATACACACACATATATATATGTATACACACACATTGATATATATATATATATATATATATATATATATATATATATATATATATATATATAGGGTGATGGAAAAGTAACTTCCCATTTTAACATCTATCTATATTTCTGAGATGACGTATTTTAATTATTTACACTATTTACATTGTTGGGACTATTGTCCTCATCCTCTTTGGCATATTCACAGTGATTTTACCGTTGTTTGACTTTTAGCTACTGGGGCCCCGGTCCTTAATGAGAGGTGGCCCCGTGAATAAAAACGTTGGTTGTAATCCAATGACTTGAAAAAAGAAAGTCTCCACACGAAAGGTATCAGTTCAATACCGGGCTATAGGCGTGGTAAACCAAACCTTTCACCTTAACACTGATTCCTGGGCATTTTGAAGTAATAAAAATTGATTTCCTCAATTCACAAAATTTTGGAGTCATTTTAAACTGAATTTAAATCAAAAAGTTTTAAATTCAGAAATGTTTTGTTACTTTAAACTCAATATAAATTAAAAACTTTTAAAGGCACTAATTTTTTTTTTGGTTATTCTAAAATTTGAATTTAGAAGCTGTTGTCTCCTCATCCGGACACAGATCCCAATGCTGGGTGTTCAAGCAACAGATGAAGAGCAAATTTTCTATCCCAGGATCATCTTACTTGCAAAAAGGTATAATATGTCTATGTAGGGCAAGTGTGGGCCGAGTTAGAAATGTTTCATACACACGGGCGAACAGACAGAATTTACCGTTTATTTATTTAGTTAGATGGCGTTTTGTATAAGCACCCTGAATTTCGATACGCAATGTGCAATGAAATCACATTTTTCTTGTGATTATTTATACGTTGCTTCTCTGATGAAAACACAAACTCCGTAGAACTTCTATTGAGTTGAATTCTTCAAATCATAAATTCCCCGGAACTTCAAATCCTCACGTTACGAAACCACTCACTTTAACTCTGATTCCTTGGCATTTTGAAGAAATAAAATTGATTTCTTCAATTCACAAAGTTTTGGAGATATTTTAAACAAAAAAAAAAATTAAATACACAACATATAAATTAATTTTTTTTTAAATCACTAATCTTTTTTCAGTTATTTTAAAATATGAATTTTTAAGTATTCCCTTCTCATCCAAACAAAAATCCCAATGCTGGACGTTCAAGCATCAGATGAATGGCAGATTTTTAATCCCTGGATCATCCTGATTCCAAAAAGGTATGTCTTTGTAGTGGGCCGAGTTTGAGGAGTTTCAGACAAACGGACGAAGAGACAGTATTTTCCGTTTATTTATTTAGAAGATATATATTTGTAATATGTATTGTAAAACCTATTTTGCAAGTAATATTCGGTACAGAAGTACACATTTTCTTCCTTTCGCACTTTATTGTAGTTACCTAAATTGACATGCGTCCATATAAGAACCAAGATCAGGATCTGTTTTCAACTACCCGGATGTCGAAGATGTAAGCTCTTATATCAGAACAATATATTCTTACTAATCATTGATTTGAAAGAACTAAAGTCTTTAATTCCTAGAGACAACGGCGACCCTTTATAAATGAAAGTATTCTTTTTCTATGTGCAATGTCTCTTCAGGACGGAGGCGATCATGGCTTTCCGCATTTTTCTTATCCTTCTTATTTCTCCTAAACCCTGTTCCTCCAGCCATTTTCTTATGTTCACTAAGTAGGTTATGCGTTGATTTCTTCTGTCACATCTTGACTTCAATCTGTCCTGTGAGTATCAGATTTTCCAAGCACTCTTTTCTTAGTATGTGTCCTAGTGATTTCAACTTCCTCTCCTGATATTACGTATAAGTTTCCTTTTTGTTTCCATTTTCTCCAGTCTCATCGGTCCATGGTATCCTCAGCATGATTCCGTAGAACTACATTTCTGTTGCTTCAAATCAATGTGCGTGTTTAAGTGTATATATATATAGAGAGAGAGATATAGATAGATAGATAGATAGATAGATAGATAGATAGATAGATAGTTAGATAGATATAGATATATATAATTGTTTTGTTTTTTTCGAAAATATATTATCATCGTAACATCGAAATCCACATATTCCAAAACTGAAACTTCAGTATCTTAGCATCGCTTGATAATGGAACGAAATAACAATGATGAAGATGCAAGACCGCGAAATGATATCAGACCTCACTTTACATACATTGAATGGTTCTCACGTTGATACGTTATATATAAAAAGGTATGTTTTCGTTTACTTAAAAAAATGTCAAAAACTGTACCAAATAACAGAAAACACATCACTTGTGGATTTTGAAAAGCGGCAACATCTACAATGGATTGCACATGCAACTGGAAGATAAAATAATGATATAATCATGATGTTGGTATTTCGAAATCCTTCAGAAAAAAAACGTCAGGTTTGAAGCCCCAACAATACTGGTTGATTGGCTGGTTGATTTTATTGATTGGCATATCGACCACTACTTAATGCTGAAATCTAAATATTTTTAACACAGGTTTATGGCTCCAACCACAGATAAAATACATTGTTGGTCATCTTGCTATGAAATGTACTGTTGGTAATTCTACGTTAAAAAAGTATTGTTGGTAATGATCAAATATCTTGCTGCCGGATGTAGTTTATCGTCATACCCAGGACTACATCAATACTAGAAAAAGCGATAACAGTAACTGATCCCGAGAAATTTATTTTCGTGAAAAATGTATTTAGCACAAAATTTTGACTAAATTTATAAATTTGAACAGAGCGAATCACTGTCAATGAATGCTGAATGTTTCCTTAAAAGGAAACGGCTAATATTACAGTTATCTTTCAGTATATGTCTATATTTCTGAGATGAGGTATTATGTAACCTATTTACATTATTCGGACTATTGTCCTCATCTTTTTTGCCATATTTATCACAAGGTTTCGGTCGTTGTACGCTCCGGGCTTCTTCGGGTGGTTGGAATGTCGAACTGAATCCTTTGTTTCGCTCGCTGTTTTGTTTGTTGTTTATGGAAAATTTGTTTAAATAAAATCATTTTTTTGCCTTCAAAAAGTCCACATTGAAGGAAATGCATCGGATAAAACTACAGTTTTCTAGTTCCAGGTGCCATGTCTAATGGATGTCAGTTATCAGTTATCTCCTCTTAACTCCCCTCTCCAAGTTCTCCACCTCCTTAACCAGGTGTTGAACTCACACTCTTTGGGTTCTGTCACTGGATCTAACCAACGCCTTTATTCTCATGGACACATGGCACAGTGGATAAAGGCGTTAGGTAGATCCAGTGACAGAACCCAAAGAGTGTGAGACCGGGGCGTACAACGGCCGAAACGTTGTGATAAATATGGCAACAAAGGATAGTCCGAATAATGTAAATAGGGTAGATTTATCTTTATCATAGTACTATATTGTTGCTTGTTACAAGGAGAGCATCAGGAGATGTACCTAAAATTAATATCGTTAGTGCCACTGTTCCCTAACGTCTTTAAAATGCCCTGAGATAACTTTTGTTCTGATATCTGATGAGTCAGTGTGAATAACAGTTCGAGTGCATAATTGCATGAATAATTGCATTTCGAATGGGGCATTATTCTGTATGCAAAACCGAGAAGACATTCGTTTCCTTAGGCGTGCCATGTCACTTCAGAGCAATAACGCTCAGGGCTCTCCACATTTTCCATATCTTTTGTAGTTCTTCTTCGTTATGACTCCTAATACATATTCTGTCTACCATTTACACAAATTCGTTAGGTAAGTTATGTGCTGCTTACTTCTGTACCTCTTGCCTTCAATATGTCCTGTGAGTGTCAAATTTTCCAAGTCCTCTTTCCTCATTATGTAGCTTAGCAATTTCCACTATCTCCATCTAATGCTAAGTATAAGTGTCCATTTACGTTCCATTTTCTGTAAAACTTCCTCATTGATAACATGTTTGGTCAACAGCTCTCTCAGCATAAATCTGTAGAATCACATTTCTCTTGCCTCAAATCTTTTCTTCATCTGTGATGAGATTGTCCAGCATTTATTGTTATATAGGAGGATCGATATTACATTAGACTTATGTACTCATTTCTTTGTTTCTAATGAGATTTTCCTTTTTCTTAATACTTTACATAGCTTTTGGAAATCATCTTTCATTATCCTTCGAATTTTCTTCATCGGTGACGATATTGTCCACCATTTACTGTTATATAGGAGGATCGATATTACATTGGACTTATGTAGTCATTTCTTTGTTTCTAACGAGATTTTCTTGTTTCTTTATACTTTACTTAGCTTTTGGAAGACATCTTTCACCATCCTTCGAATTTTCTGTCTCCCATTTTCCGTCCTCTATTAAAACAATTCCTACAGATTTATTTTTTGTAAATACTTGATTCTGGTATCTCTAATTTGTATTCAGCATTTTGGACTGTTCCTTATATTGACAATCATGCATTAAATTTGATATCACACGACCTTCGGTGTCACGGGAATATCGAGTATAAATGATGGAAAACAAAACTACTCACCCTGGACAGCACATTCGTCGACCATTAGTGAATGTGATTAGAGCCAAAGGACTTGCGTTTTCTGTGGTTACTGACAAGCGAATCCAACTCAAATCATATCCGTGTTCAAGGCAGGAGGAAACAGATGCATATTCATCAGGCCATTTTAGGAATGTGGGAACAGATATCCCATAATCCCTGTTTAAACCCACTACATTGGACAACACTCAATGCATGGTCTCGTGATGCTGCTAATTGGACACCGTCGGACTGGCAACGTGTAGCGTGGTCATATTATTTACGCTTACAGTTGTTTTGCGTTCGGGTTTGGCGCAGACATCACGTGTCCATGGACTCCAGCTGCTGTTAAGGCTATGACCCTTCAGTGTTGTAGACGATCATGGCACTTCACAAATTCTTTTCATTTATTATCCTTCAAGAGCTTCCTAAGAAGTCCTTCAGGGATAATAAGTAATAAATATGGTAATAAATAATGATAATAATAATATTAAATAAAAGATATAGTAAAAATTATATCTATCTATCTATCTATCTATATGTATAATCTGTTTTAGGAATAATAATAATAATAATAATAATAATAATAATAATAATAATAATAATAATAATAATAATAATAGTCCTATTCTATAAATACGTTCATGCCAATTGTTCTGATGTACTTTCTGCTATGGTACCAAGTTTTATGAATTTAAGCACAGTACTAGATTGGCGGCTAGGTCTCATCATTTTACAGTTGAAATTACTATATGTAACCGTAAGTTCTATGCTAACAGTTTCGTTTCTGGAACTTCTCACTTGTCGAACTCTCTTCTGGTTTCTTGCCTCCCAGCCAAATTCGATCTTCAACAATTTAAATGCAATGTTAATCGTCATCTTCTGCCTTTTAAATTCTTGTTTTTTTATCGTCCTTTCTCCTTAATAACAGTTTTTCTCATACTTTCTAACACTCAGTAACCTCTTGCATCCTAGTGGCTTTATTGCCTTGCTTGGGATGAAATGAATACATGAAATGAAGTTAACACCGAAATATTATAGAGAATCCAATGCAATGAAAGTCGTTGTAATTCAGGAAGCAGCCAACATTAAATAGTGTATCTCTGTCCATAGGAGAACCTATATTGAATATAAAAATCGCGTAAATTTCCAGTTTACTCGTTGTGAATGAGGTCACCTTTAATTAACTTGGAATTGGTTCCAGCAATCTGGAAAACATCACAATTCGACAAACATATTTTCATAAACAGACCAAACGCATAGTACCTGTTAACGTCTACAGTGACAGTCGAATTTATTTGGATAAAAAAGAATGTTTTCAGTTTTAATTCTGTCACCAAACATAGCATAGAACTTTCGGCTACATCTCGCCAACTAAACTGCAGATTGATGAGATCTCGATGCCAGTCTAGTACTGCGCTTAAATTCACAAAGTCTAGATACGCTCGCGAAGAGATCATCCGAAAAATTGTCATGAAAATATTTATAGAAAAAGACACACAGAGAGAACCTTATGGCGATCTGAAAGTAACTGAAGCCGATCCGCCAGATCAGGACCAATAATATTGCTGATTCTTTGTTGAATTTTATCAAAGATCTCAAGATAAATAGCAGAGACACAGGGCCATATGTGGTAGCAATATTTTAAACATGGACGAATGGTAGACTTATTGATACCTGAAAGTTTTACACAGACGCACACGCACACACACAAACACACACACACACACGCACACGCATATAAAAATATGTATAATGGAAAAAATGACAATCGGAAAACTAGTTTTATAAAATCAAAATGCAACCACAATTTTGATTTTATAAATGCTACACTCATAAAAAAAATAATTAACTTAGAATGAAAATCCTCGAGAGTGCCGCCATTGAATATTATCCAAGTATTAATCTACGCCCAGGTCTTTTTCCCAATATCACCTTTCCTAACAGAATCACTCCTCTCCCAATCCAACGTACACAACAAATATATCAAGAAATCAAAAGAAAACGGGTGAATCCGTCAACACAACAATACAATTAATATTTCTACATGTGAAAATATTCTCTTCAAACAGAAATTAATAGACGTAATTTTATCAGTTGACCATATGAATGTACAATAATGCTTCTAAATTCTTCTAGTTGCTAACGACATTTTGTTTGTTGTTTATGGAAAATTTGTTTCAATAAAATCATTTTTTTTTGCCTTCAAAAAGTCCACATTGGACGAAATGCATCGGATAAAACTGCAGTTTTCCTATTGTCTTCTTTCCTTTATACGTATTGTCTTTTTCTACAGATTAATTCTGAGAAATTTTTACACACACACACACACACACACACATACACACACACACATATATATATATATAAATATATATATTGCTTTTATCGAATTGATTCTTAAAAAGGCAAGGAAATTTTAGTACCTCCTTGTAAAACCCAATGCATATATGCTGGGACGATGATAAGTTCTCGGTCCGAAAACATCCCTAAATCTCACCAAGCATCAGATTGTTTTTTCAAAGTGTTTTTCCCCACGGCGAGACAATTTCGTTATCTTCTCGTATAAGTCTATATATACGAGGGGATGATGAGAAATCATCGGTTTGACTACATCCCAAAATCCAATCTCATTGATTAAGAATTAGAAATTTAGCGAAGGCTTTTTTATT
Organism: Acanthosepion esculentum; assembly: GCA_964036315.1. NCBI lineage: Eukaryota > Metazoa > Mollusca > Cephalopoda > Sepiida > Sepiidae > Acanthosepion > Acanthosepion esculentum. The sequence goes on along the minus strand of OZ038482.1, from coordinate 55,220,376 downwards.
AGTTTTATTATTTTTCAGCATTCATACATCAATGCGCATTCATTGAGAGAAAGATAGATGCACAGGATTACACAAAGGAAAACAGAGTGACGTAATAATACTTTGAATGGCATTACATTAAATACTACTTTTTTAAGGATCGAACACTGATAACCAGGAGAGGTCGAAAATATATGTGTGTGTTTAGTTGGGTGTAAATTAGTATTATTCCCTTTATTCTTTTTCTCTCATTCTCTTAATAATGAAGGACGTGTCTTTTTCTTTCTTTCATACATTGCTTGTCACTTCTCTTTAAATGTGCTTTCTTTCTTTCTTTCTTTCTTTCTTTCTTTCTTTCTTTCTTTCTTTTCTCTTGGTTTTTCCCGATTCGTCTTCATCTCTTTATTTATCTTCTTTCACCGCCACTCGCACACCTCCTCACAATAACGTTTCATTCCTTTCAATTTTTCCCTCTTTCAAACAAACAAATACGAAGCCAAAAAAAAAAGAAAAAAGAAAGAAGCGACCCGCATAGGAACGGAACGCCTTGCGCACTGCCACAATAATACACTCAGCGCCCACCTTAAAACGCAACCACCCTACAACCTTCCACAGTTTCCAACCGGACCTTGTTCAGGGCCACAATTCCGCCCCTCTCCTACCGACCCCATTCGTGATGAGCAGGCATTGTCCGTCTAGGCAAAAGCAAATCCATGTTTTGTGGACGGCGGGTCACCCTGCCGTTCCCGCTGAGGCTTCGCTGTTTCAGTCTCTTTAGAACGACGAGCCAGCCATTCTCTGAAATGGCAGATTAGCTATCTGAAAACGGCTACTAATGAGATATCCAGGCCAGGAACGGCGAGTTTCATTTCAACCGGAAAACAGTCCCGGATATATGCATGCTGGGAAAGTAAGGGCGCTTCGATGTGCGCGGTGTGCCGTGTGCCGTTCGCGGTGAGCCTGATGTCGACAACGCTATGGCCTGTTTACCTGTTTTTGATAGTGATGTCTTCAACGGCTGACGGGTTTTTCTTTTTGATTTTTTTTTTTCTGGAGGAAAAACAGAGCTGATTATATGGACAGGCTGACTGGCAGGGGAGATCACTGCGCTTGGACAGTTAGCAGACGGCGAGAGGAAAGAAGAAAAAGTAGAAGGAAGAAAGACTATTGCGAGAGTGCCATCTCAGAATCTATGTATTGGCAATTGGTTGGCTAGCTGACTAGAAAAATGATTTGATGTTGAGATAAATACGCATGCAGGAAAAAAAGAGGAATACACATTGACGAAGAAGAAGAAGAAGAAGAAGAAGAAGAAGAAGAAGAAGAAGAAGAAGATGATGATGATGATGATGATGGTGAAGGAGAAGAAAATAAAAAGGAAGAAGAAAAAGAAGAAGAATTGAGAAGAATGAAAAGTGTTCAGCGAAAATATAAAATTAAATTTTAAGTAGAATTAAACAAAACTCTTCTTTGATCATAGCTCACCACAACTTCCTATCTCATGTGACTCTGAGCAATTATTCTCCTTTTGCTAACTCTCCCCCCATGTTTCGCCATCCATTCATACAAGCTTTTCATGTATGAGGGTCTCTGCCTTCCCTTATTTCTCTTTTTCTCAATTAGCCACGGGTGAGTTAAGTTTTCCAAG
>OZ038482.1:55193749-55213749 GCA_964036315.1 Acanthosepion esculentum | reverse complement strand
ATAATAATAATTATAATAATAATAATAATAATAATAATAATAATAATAATAATAATAATAATAGAATAATAATAATCAGGTTGCACAAAGTTAGCACCCATAGAATATAAAACTCGTCATGATAGAGTAGATCAACACCTCCACTTGAAAATTCAAGGAAATAATAATAATAATAATAATAATAATAATAATAATAATAATAATTATTATTATTATTATTATTATTATTATTATTATGATAATACTCTGCCCGTACCAAACAAGCTGTCGTAGACAAAAACCGTACCCATCAGTGGCTACGTAGGGCAGGGTTGAAAGCTGAAACTGAAGGTTTTATCCTTGCTGCACAGGACCAATGCTTGTTAACTAGGAATTATCAAGCACATATACTAAAATACTCTGTTAGCCCAAAATGCAGATTCTGTCATAAATATCCAGAAACCATTGATCATCTTGTATCAGGTTGCACGTTATTGGCACCCACTGAATATAAAAACCGGCATGACATTGGGCCAAAATCTGCACTGGAAAATTTGCAACTTCTACGGGAAGGAAACTGAAAGAAACTGGTACGAACACCACCCAGACCCGCTTACGGAGATAGGACCTGTTAAAATTCTATGGGACTACACAATACACACTGACAGAGCAATCAAAGCCAACTGCCCAGACATTGTTATTAAAGATCACAAACAAAAAAAAAATGCTTCCTTATTGATGTTGCAGTTCCTGCAGACTGCAATATATCTTTGAAGATATTCGAAAAGCTGTCAAAATATAAGGACCTTGAAATAGAAATCTCAAAAAGGTAGCACATGGGAACATCAACAATCCGTGTTGTAGTTGGAGCCTTAGAATTGGTTGGAAAAGATTCTAGTAGACTAATTGAAGGGATCCCTGGAAATCCATGCCTCAAAGAGATACAAAAAAATTATTCTGACAAGTACAGCCCACACTTTACGAAGGGGTTTATCTATGTAATTTTTTTTGCAGTGAAAAGTGTCATGATACTATTTCTAACCTTAGGTCCCTAGGCGGGACCCGGAAAGAAATGTGTAAACGCCAGATATCAAAGAAAATAAAAATAATAATCATAATAATGTGTTTTGACTTTGCTTGTGTAATACGTGTTACCCCAAATCTGACCCAGAGACATCAAGAGACAAGTTTTTCTTCGTATGCAAATAGATGAGTTATCATGCAATCAATGAGAGGAAAGTTGGTAATTATGGATAGGGAGAGGGAAATCTATACATTAAATACGTGTGTCTATGACTTTTAGCAATTCACATAATTCTGGGCTATTAGGGATTTGTTCTATATATTCGTTTACAGTTTTCATATAATTCCCGCAAGACTCAATAACAACATATAATTTTGTCTTGAGATCCCACATTCTACTCATAATGATTATGGCAATAAACTACATTTGGCAGCAAAGCCTCTGATCGGGAAATTGGAGGTTTTTAGGAGAACGGAACCACCTCTTAATTGTTGCTGTTCTCAGATCCAGCAGGCCCTGTGGTGGTAGCACCTGTTAGGTTCTCAGATATGGGAAAATAGGGACTCCCGAAACAGAAACAAAGCACTATGAAAGTATAAAATACATTTTTATAATAAAAATACCGGCAATATATTTTTATATTAAAAATTACCAACAATACATATTTATAGCAAAATGACCAACAAAACATTTTGTCTGTTTTTGAAGGCCTACGGATGCGTTCAAAATATTTCAATTTCGACATTAAATAACTCATAAAGTTCGATGTGCTACTAAACAAAATCAGCCAATCATATTTTACTGAGTTCAATCTCGATGTGCTTGTATTTGCTTAGATAAATTATTATTAATAATAGTGCAACTACTACTACTACTATTAATGCTACTACAAAAAACTTGTGAAAACTTTGAAAGAACCGAAAATAGTAATATGATTCAAATCATTCTAAACAACACTATTAGCTTGAATATGAAGTTCGATCCAAAACTTATGCTTTTCTCGGTTTAATTTTAAATGTATTCACAAAAATGCCAATGGATTTATTTTACCCATAAACCAAAAACTATCTAATAGCTCACCGAAACATCTATGGAATGACATTCTCTTATTCAAAATCGGTACCACTCAGAAGACACTTTAACATTAAAATCTTATCATAAAATTCTTTTTTTGAAGGAGAAATTGTTGCAAGCATTCTCATAATGTTATTGAATGTTTACAGAAACGCATCACTCGATGTAAGCAGAGTAAGGTGGTGTGTCAGTGGAGTTAATCAGAATCCAAGTGAGAGAGAAAGAGAGTTGATGCTACTGTAAATGAGGATAAGACGAAATTAGTTGAGTCTCTCCTTATAGTTTAGAAAGGGATCACTTTTTGAAAAAAGGCGTTAATGAGAGATAGTTCCCGCTGTTCTACGCAGTCACTTGGTTATTCAAATATGTATGTAAATTAGCTTTCCAATGTGCTGACAGCATGAAGAAGCAGTATTTGGTTGCTGGTCAAGCACATCTCTAGCTGCACAACACCAGTGACATCCCTCTTGAAAAGTATATAAGAAGTGATAAGGCTCGTAACTAAAAATATACATGCCCACATTAAAAGGGGGAAAATTTGAGGGGGAAAGAAGATGCCGTTCCTTGTCACTGGCTGATTCGTTTTCTACGGTTTATCGACCCTTTTGTAGTTTATTTGCAATCAAAAAAAATTTTAGATTGGGGGAAATTTTTTGCTGAATGATTAAGATATAAAAATCTTGCTAATTAACCCGTAGCTAGGGGAGAATATGTAGATTCATACTTTTCATGAGAGATTTTTGCGCATAAGGAAATATTAGCATAACGAATTGTAATTGTAAAACGTTTTTTCCAATTAACAATTCCGAGCCATTATCTATAACACCACCCTCACATTTAAACTGATAGCACATGCTATTCCTAAGGGGCCACCTATATAAGTCCTGACCAGGCTTGACGTTCATTAATTTAGGGGATCGTACTGTAACTGATGTTTCAACGTGATTTCATTTTGTTATACTTTTTGGAATAAAATTATTTTAATTAAATATGAATTGGTATTCATTTTTGACCAACACTTTTACTAAGGGGATTGTTAGGGTATTGAAGAGTTTTATATTTATTTAACATTCAGTTTAAACAGGCAGCTAAGAATAATGTGATACGTCAATGAATGCAAAAATATGCGAGTAAATAATTAAACCATAACAAGTCAGAACGATTCTATAAGAAGCGAATATTCCAGAGATTTTGGAAATTTGAGAAAATCATAACCATCAGACGACAGTATTTCTAAAATAAATTCGGTTCGGAAGGAGAAATCGGAGAAGCAACCTAGCATAAAAGTCGTTGTCGACATCCTTATTTATGCGCAAATACCCTTGAGAAAAGTTTAAAACTATCGTCATACACCCAGGTATCATTTAAATTCTATGACTTTTGTATCTGGAAAAAAATCACTGTTATTCTAAAATAATTTCTCAATGCACTATTACCCGCATAGAAAAATAATAATTCAAAATATATTGTTTTAATCGAATTTGCCTCAAGCAAGACATTAAAGATACAAAGGTTTACTGGGTGTGAAAGAAAGTAATATCTTTTTTTGCCTTCAATTATGCTTTTCTCGTAATATTTTCCAAAAAGCTACTGCTGGTAATTCTCTTTCAAAAATTCATTACTGGTAATAATTTTTTTCAAAAATATATTGATGCTACTAAAATCTATGTTTACGTTTTAATAGTGTTTTGAACCCAGTTTGGGAGTTAACTATTTGCCCAAAAGCTGGGGACCCTAACAGGTGTTACCACACCGGGTCAGGGTGGATATGGGAACACCAGCAATTAAGAGGTGGTTCCACGCTCCTCAAAATCTCTTGATCAGAGTCCTTGCGGTTGGACGTCGTTTATCTTCTTACCCAGGACGCTTAATTTGGAGTGGGGCCTTACCCGTCTGCAGAGGTGCAGTCGGCGTGTTCTGAAGCCCTAGCCGATAGGGCGGCGATCTAGAAGATGATTAGGCTTTACAAATAATCAACCTAATGTCGATAAGCCATAAAATGAATCATTTCGAAAATCAGTAAACATTTTTAAATGTCTACTGGATCATTGAGGGTGTTCTCTGATGTGACAAAGGCGCCATTAATCGTGGTACATTATTTTTACCGTTCATATTATAACTCGAATACGTGCCAGACAAACTAGTCCTGATATTATATCATTATATCTATTGCACAATGATGAAAATGCGTTTATTTATACACATTTATTTTTACCTTAGCCTCTTCCTGTATCGATGCAACTAATTCGATACTGAATATCAATCATTTTGATTTAAAATTTGTTGCAGTAATGCTCATGGTGAAATCAAAGGCAATGACAAACCAAATGTATCCATGTAAATGATAGGTCGTCGTTGTCAGTAGATTTGAAATAAAATGGAATCCATTTTAACACGCCTATTATCATATTCCGATAGTTTCATGTGTATTTAACAGATTAACAAATGAGGGCACATACCCTAGGATGCATGTAAATATAGCTGAAGAAGACGTTAAAATGTAGGAATAGAAAAGATGTGGTTCGTGGTATTTGGTACAGTTTTGTGTCTGTGATTATATAACGCCATTCCACTCCATTCGAAGAAAATGGTCTTAGCGGAGACATATATGCTTCATTTGACCGATCTATTTTTAACTATTGACCTGCGAAAATGGTTGCATATACCTGACGGTTTAGATATTTCTGAACAAGTTTGATGCCATGAATGGCATTCATGAAATTATTTTGATATGACAAGTCATTTAAGAACATGATTCTAGTATTTATGTTAATGTTTTGATTGTGTAGCAACCTGCGGTGTTGGGCGAAACTACGCTTGGCGCAGTCTATTCTATGTTCAGTTTCTTTCTTATTCATATACTGAAGAATTTGAAGTGCTATTTTCTTGTCCATCATTTCTCCGGTTTTAATTTTGGCTGAACTATGTAACGCGCATTACATATCAATATATTTGGAAAATTGGTAAGAGAAATCGAACGTTATGGCACAAAGTCTTCAACGCTGATTTTACAAAATATGGTAGTCCTTCTGTCATTTGTACGATTAGAGAAACGTAATCAGACTAGCCTTGTTTTCCACTTATTTAGAGAATATATCAAGGAAAACAATAAGAAGCGAACGGAAGAAGAGACAGAAAGAAAAAAAAACGTACAAGCGAAAGATAAAATAAAATCAATCGGAACGATGGGAAAATTGACACTGTCGGAGAATTTTTTAACAAAAGAATTGCAAATAAGTTAATAAAAATGGAAATAACGTCCCGGGATGTATAAAGTGGGAAATGAGAAGCAAACTCAGAAGACAATAGTAAAAAGAAAGAAAGAAAGAAAGAAAGAAAGAAAGAAAGAAAGAAAGAAAGAAAGAAACCAACCAACCAACCAGGAAAAAGAAAGAAAAAGAGAAAGAAAGACACAGACAGAAAGCAATCAAGCAAGAAATAAGCAAGCAAGAAAGAAAAACAGAAGACAGGAAGAGACGAAAGAGAAGAAAGAAAAGAAAAGAAAGAAAGAATGAAATAAAGAAAGAAAGAAAGAGACCAATCAACCAGGAAAATGAAAGAAAGAAATAGAAAATGAAAGACAGACAGACAGAAAAAAGCAAGCAAATAAGAAAAACAGGAGACAAAAGAAAGAAATAAACAAAGACATGAACTGAAGATACTGACGAGAACGAAAAATCGTAATGTTGGTCCATAAAATGAATTAAGTTTACGTAATTATATAAAGAATGTTATTATAAATAATCTATCAAATATGAAAAAGAGGTTGGACTGACGTTAGGAAAAAATAAACAAAGAAGAAAAGAACAGAAGGAGAAAGACACACACAAACAATTCGATATGAAAAGAAAGGGAAAACTTTGAGATGAATAAACAAGAACAAATTATCATAAAATGGAAAAAATCAGAAAATAAAGTAAACCGAAAGAAAAATAAATAATGAATACACATGGGGAGAAAAGGAAATTACAATGAAAACAGTAATCAGATCAATGAGAAGAGAAGAAATGAAGAAATAATGTTTGAAAATGTCTCAGATTGTAACACATATATTGATGCATATATATATATATATATATATATATATATATATATATATATATATATATATATGTATATGTGTGTGTGTTTGTGTGTGCGTGTGATATATATATAGAGAGAGATAGGTAGATAGAGAGAGATGGATAGATGGATACGAAGTGAAAGACATAGATAGATAGATAGATAGATAGATAGATAGATAGAAAGAAAGTAACTGGGATATATATATATATATATATATATATATATATATATATATAGAGAGAGAGAGAGAGAGAGAGAGAGAGAGAGAGAGAAAATGACTGACATAGATAGCTAGATAGATAAATAGATAGATAGACAGACAGACAGAATTACGTATAAGCGTAATAAAAATATATTAATCGTTTCTTAATTATAAATCTCACTAACCTTGTCTGAATGATAGAGTGCCATAGATATTTTTCTTAATACTAGATACTATTAAGACATATTCTCGTCAAAATGCTAGAAGCCATCGCCAGTCTTTGGTAAATACGAGTTGTTCACATACTTTCCTAAATGGTCAAAGTCCATATTTGAAATTCTATAGTCTTTCGAAAATTCAAGATCTTCTCAATGCTTCGTAAATATTACATGTCCATAGACTTCCTAAATTCTAGACGCGTTTTGGGTAATGTGACGTATAACAGTTATATATAAATTTTTAGATTAAATTACTGAGTGAAAAACTGGCGCAAATACACTGAAACGAGGCATATCGTAGTCAAAAAAGCAAAATTGTCCTTAGTTTTTGGTATGAAAATCTCAAGCATCACACTTTTTTGTATATGGGGAAGAAATGATATATTTTTAAAGGGATCAGTTAGATGAACATTCGTGAAATATGGCTTTAATAAAACCAAGCATCCGAAACAGTAATTTCTATAAAATAGAATGTCAGGTACGCGATGATTTGCCGAATTTACTCTCATGAACAGAAAAAAAAATATTTTGAAAATAACTCACTGGCTAGTCCAACGGGCCGTATTTTTCAGGTCTATGGAAAATGTTTTTTGTTCTCCAAATGTTATATATTTATACTTCTTTTTTTATGTGCCGTGTCGTCTCATGACATAGGCGATTATGTCTCTCCACAACTTCATGTTCTTTGTAGCGCTTAATAAAATTTATCTTTCTGTTATTTCTCCTAAACCCTGTTCCGCCATTCATTTACTTAAGTAGGTTATACGTTATTTGCCTCTGCCAATCTTGCCTTCTACATGTCCCGTGTGTATCAGATTTTCCCAAACCCTCCTTCCTTATTAAGCCCCAGAATCCTTAACTCTCCTTTTCTGATATTAAGTACAGTGGAATCTCGGTTCACGAATTTAATTCGTTCCTGAAGGCCGTTCGTAACCCGAATGTTCGTAAACCGAAAATATTTTTCGAATAGGAATCAATGTCGAGAAAAAAAAAAGTCAGAGTACAATAAAATTAGAAAAGAAAAGCACAACATGCAACATGGCGGTCGACTCAGAAATTATTCTGTTCGGGTTAAATTGGTTCGGCAATGTTGTTCGAGAAGCGAAATTTTGTGCGATAACGGAGGCATTTTCATTTCGAATTTTCTGTTCGAAACCCGATTTGTTAGACTTGCGAGACGCTCGAGAATCGAGGTTGCACTGTCTTTCTTTCGTTTTTGTTCCCATTTTTCTCCAAAAAGTTTCGTTATTCACATGTTCGGTCCATGGTATACTCAGCAACCAGTCCGAGATCTTTCAGCACTCACTGCCATACAGGAGAACAAATATCACTAGGCAGTTTAGTACTCTTTCCCTTGTTTCTAGCGAAATATTCCTATTTCTTAGTATTCTTCTTTGGTTTTAGAATGCTTCCTTGGTTCTCCGAATATGCCTCTAGATTTCAGTGTCACACATTGCATCCTCTGTTAAAACATTTCCCTTATGTTTAAGTTTCCGCACTTGTTTGATTTTGCTATATCCAATTCGCAATTCGCACTTTGGGTTCATCCTTTTGTTAACGACCATGAATTATGTCTTCTTGAAGTTGATGCTTAATAATTATTTCTCGCTTTCCTTCACTTGCTTCTGCAGGAGATTTGTAGGTTTCTTTCTGTGTCTGCTATCAACAATGTGTCATCTATATACCTCATGTTGTTAAGATTGTGACCACAAATAATGAATTCTGCCAGGTTTTCAAGTTCTCTCCGAATCGACTCGCAGTATAGGTTAAATAAATCCAGTGGGGAGACACATCCTTTACACCACTTTCTATTTCTGCATATCTGCTAAACACATGTTCCATCCATATGCAGGCAGATTGCTGCCAGTATAGGTTTTTGATTATTCGGATATCCTTCCCAAATAAGGTTGCTGAGCAGATCTAGCAGATCTTTGTGGCGTATTTTGCGTAATTTATAAAACTCGGGTACGCATTTTCATTTGTATTGCTCTTTCTGATAATTCTCTACACATAAATACCGTGTTTCTTGTTCCAATGTCTTTGATAGAATCCGCACTGTTCTTGTCCTATTTCCGGGCTGATCGTGCTGATAACCTTTCATAAATTCTAGATTCCAAAAATTATTCCTAGATTCTAGACTCTTTCATAAATGATAATTCACTATAACAGTTACTAACTGCTATAACTCCACAATGTTTTTTTAAAGTCTAGATCTTCAAAGTCATTACTAAATGCAACATATCCATAAATGCTAGACGTCCATACTTTACTAGATGCTACGTGCAGAAAATCTTTCCTAAATACCAAATGTCCAAGATTCTTCTAAATGATGGGTAACCATAATCTTACCTAAATTATGAGGATGGGCTGCAAATATCATAAGCTGACTAGGGAGGCGTGATGATAGAGCTGTGAAATCTTGCATTTCACCTCTTCTTTTTAATAATTATGTTGATTCTTTCCAGATATGCTAACATCTGATTCTTCAAAGAAGACTTCAAAAGTGACTAGTAGCGACTTTTCTTGAAGACGACCACCGCAGTGTAATCGAGTACCCGCAGAAAAAGTGTTTAGCCCCATACTGGCTAAAGAAATTATTACCTTGAGTTAAAACTACATTCGTCTTTCCTAAATACAAAATGGACAACGTTCAAATTAAATTTTCTTTTCATCAGACTGGTTTAAAATATATAAACTTGAGGTAAAATTAAATCCCCTTGTGAGGAACCAATTTTAAGGACGAATGTATCGTCCTAACTATAAAACATATGTGGCAGTTAAGAGTAAATTTGGCCGAGACTAACACGTGACAATGTTCAGCTCAAAAGGCAATGGATGGACAATTATAAATATCCACAAAGGAGAGCCCAATCTAAGCTTCATGGAGCTAAAGCAATGTTGTGCATATGTTGGGATCGTTAGGGTATTTTGAGTTCTAAAAACGCAATGTAGCACTAAATACACAATTTTAGGCCCGGCAGCTGGAACGTGTCCATAAAGGTTGATGCAAATGAGTCGTGACCTGGCCAGTAGGAAAAAATATTGTTCTCCATGTAAAAACAAGGCGGGATACAATAAGAATAATACGGAAAGAGATTTTCCAGATAGTTTGCTCTGTTCTAACCCAAGCTGACATATCACCAACCTATCGGTGAAAAACTCTTTGGTGGGGAAACCTTTCTCAGTTAAAAAAAGATTAAAGTGTTTGTATGATATTTGCCATATAAAAAATTAAGGAAATTTACACAACAGATAGTGAAGAGCTGCTTGATCAGTGGTAACAAGTCATTACAAATAGCTGTGATTATATTATAGAATGAAATCAAATTTATATATTGAAGAATAAAGTTCATGAGCAAAAATAGGAATTATGTATTATTCAAAGTCAGGATTTTATCAGTAGAATACAGGAAACCATTTGCGCCAAAGAGAGATAAATAGAAATATATGTAAATGAGTGAGTGAAAAGTAGATATTAACAAGCAGGTAGAATTGAATTGAGATTAGCCGGCCTTGTTGGGATAAAACGAATGACCGGGATATTTTTTTAACAATTTAAAAATAATTTTGTGTACTTTTCATTAATAAAACTTGGAGGCTTGCTGAAAAACTTAAAGGGTGTAAAAAATTTCCCGAATATTTAAAAGTGTGCTTGGAATAATTATACCCTGGGTGGATTTTTACACAAAATAATTAAGCATACACACACACACACACACACACACACACACACACACACACACATATATATATATATATATATATATATATATATATATATATATATATATATATATATCAGCTAAATGCCAAAATCTGACTTTGAGAGCCGAATTCGAATTCCAGTCAAATCCATTATATTCACTTATGTGCTAATAAAGTTGGGAAAGGTATGAATCTTCTACTTCTCCCCTCAGCTATAAAAAATAGCAGGACAAACCGGGTTCTATAGCCTTGGATAGCAATTGGTCCACCACAGAAAGAAATGCCAACCTACTACGGGGAAAAAATCTACCTCATCAGTCATGTATCAAAGGATACATGATCGCTGAAGCGTATATCACGCATGGCATTTTGTTGGCATGGCATTATATATATATATATATATATATATATATATATATATATATATATGTATATACATATGTGTATGTGTGTTTGCGTGTGTGTGCATGTGTGTGTGTTTGTGTGTGTTTGTATCTGAAATAATAAGCGAATTATTTTACGAATATTGTTCATTTTTTAAAAAACTACACATTAGTAACTACATATATAATGACAAAAGAAAAGCGTACTCAATCCACAAAAACGAAAAGTAATATATATATATATATATGTGTGTGTGTGTGTGTGTGTGTGTGTGTGTGTGTGTGTGTATGTGTGTGTGTGTGTGGTCACACATATCTATATAAATATGTGTGGTTGAGCGTGTGTGTATGTTGTTTTTATTTTCGTTTGGTAAATATATGAAAAAGTCGTACGAAGATTGCCAAGGTCTGCATAATTATTTTTTTTATATGTTTTGCAAACTTTTGTATTTGCCTGAATGTATTTTCTTGTGGGTTTTTGACTGGTTGGACATCGTTTAGACGTCATTCAAGTCGCTAAAAACCTGGGCCTATAGAATAGATTCACCGATGACATCTCAAACTATACGGCTTATTTGCGTCATGTGTGTCGGTGTGTGCCATCGAGCGGGCATGCGTCAAACATAACATTGTTACGGTTGTTATGAGATCGCAACGTATCTTCACCAGTTCTCGTTAGCCAGCTTATTTTCCACAGGCTATTAGCTTCTATGTAAATAAACTCTCTTACAAACAACCTCATCATACATACCCAGTGACATGAAAAATCGGGCACACACCAGCAATCACACACACACACAAACAAAATAGTCACACATACATATGTTTGTGCACATATACACACACATACACACACACACACACACATATATATATATATATATATATATATATATATATATATATATATATATATATATATATATATATATATAACATGAAATCGATATTTATACAATGAAATTAATAGTTCTGTAAAATTTCATACATACATACTAGATGAAATCCGACAAATATTTTAATAAATTTTCTGTTTATACGTTATTTTTATGCATACACATATTTGAGTAAATACTCTGCTTTAATTTAAATTAAATGTTTCAAATTAAATATTTTAAATGTACTTAATACTGTTTAATTAAAACGGAGCATTTGCTCAAATAAGTTGTATTCATAAAAATAACGTATAAACAGAATATATATTAAAATACACACACATATATGCACACACACACACACACACATATATATATATATATATATATATATATATATATATATATATGCATGTGTGCCTGTGTGGATATGTAAAACGTTGTTGATCATTGGAGTTGTATAAGCATTAGTCTCAAATTATATTCGACATATTGCCTGAATTTGTAGAAATAAATGTACGGAGAACTGGTGGAATAAACAGACAAGTTTATATAATTCAAACGCATGCCTACACACATTTGTGAAGTCGATTCCTGACCGAGTAAGACCACCAATCTCCCATGTCTTTGACGATTAAACTTTGTAACATTCGAAACAGTTCAATAAGTTCCTCTACATTATTCTTTTTAAGTGACTAGAGCGTTGCACAGTGCGATAGTCATATTTCTTCAGCACAGTTGCACAACAAAAGTTGAAACGACCAGAGACACGGGTTGTGTCAGAACGTATGGATAAACCTAAATTGCTACAGTCAGACAACTAAAAAGAAAATCTGATAATAAATATCAATACTAATACATAAATACTGAATGGAATAGTTAGTGTAGGCCTTCATAATTCTCCATAACAAAGCATATAAATACGAACATAGACAGTTAAAATCAGAAGGTGTGAGAACCGAACCAAACCGGCATATTATACAAGTCGTGATGAATAAATTGTCGTCTAAATTACGCAAATATGAAAATAATACCGATATCACATTTTAACAGATATATTTACCAAACTTACACAAAAATATTTTGAAAGACAAAAGAATAAATGTATTCAATAAGATCGTCACTGACTTCAATCACGGTCTCGACAAGACTTCGGAATATCCCGCAACTCTTCTTGAAACTCTCATTGTTTAAGTTGTGAATGCTGCCATAATCCTTGCCTTCAGTTAATCTTTGGTGTTGCAAGGAGTTTTGTTGGTCTCTCGCTCAACCGCGCCCCACACAGAATAATCAAGTTGGCTTGAAGTTTAGGGAGTTAGGTGGCCAGATAAAATTGGTGATGTGGTTGCATAAGTTGTCAGACAGCCATGATTCAGTTCTTTTGTGTGCGTGGCATGGTGTATATTCTTGTTTATACACATAACGTCGCCATCACGAGTAATCCCTCCAAACACCTTCATAAACACCTTTAGTCTCATACAATTTTTTCCGAATCCTCTGTACTGTCCTCATATTGACACCCAAACACCCTTAAATGTTCATATGGAGATTCTGGTGCGAATGCCAAGCAGTACAGCATACTGTTTCCAAAATTCCTGGCTGAGTGAATTGCGTGATAGTGCTCTTTTTCTCATAGACGGTGCCCAACTGACCTTCCTATACTCTGAAGTCAACAAAATATAAAATAATCAACGCGCATGCGCGAAAATAAAAATGTAATATGCAGACAATTTACCCATAGCACTATATATACGTATGTGTGTGTGTGTGTGTGTGTGAGTGTCTATATATATATACCACACTGATGAACTGTGAAACAGCGAAACAGTCTATCTGTGGATCTCTCTCTCTCTCTCTCTCTCTCTCTCTCTCTCTCTCTATATATATATATATATATATATATATATATATATATATATATATATATATATATATATAATCCATAAGCCCTTAAATCATTCACTAATCAAAAAGAAATTTAAGAAAAATAATGTCATGATCTGCTATATCTATATTATTAGCATCTATAGAGCTATGCCCCAACATAACAATATTATATTAAACAAATGTTAATCTTTTAAAAAAAGAATGCAACTGCCGAAAAATATCAACTGTCATTTAAGTGGCCAATGTTTGACTGATAATATTGTAATCCGAGCTAGCATACATTCCGGTACCAATGTCAAATTTTATTTTAGATCCCCTGAAAACCCCTTTAAATCTCGTTTCTAACATCATGCAATGACTTTAGGTAATATAAATATATATAAACAGCACAGATTTCGTTAAATATATCTGTCAATTAAACAACGGTGGTAATACACTCATTATTACGTGCGATATTGTAGCAAGAGCCACTTTTTTATGTCTAGGGCAATAGCGGTAATTTATGTCTCGTTGAAAAATTTGTTAACTTAAAACACTTAAATAACGCTAGTTTACGAAACAAGAGATATAAATTAATAGTTACATGCAGGCATAGAAATAAATATCTGTTGAAATCCACTGATACAGATTAATTTTTCATGTAAATTATGGTTTGTTTCCTTTTTAAAAAAATATTCATCAATCTCGCTTTATACTTAATATAAAAAGTTAATATTCACAATCCTAATCTTTTCTGTATATATATATATATATATATATATATATATATATATATATATATATATATATATATATATATGTCATTCACAGACAGTACTGTTTCGCTGTATCACAGCTCCTCAGTGCGAGTAAACTTCCGAATGCCTCCAGCCAGGATTAAAACACAACTAATTTGGTGTCAGCCAGAGCTATCTTCACTCGGTAGAGTTACACAACTAAATCAAGCGTATTGTTTTTACAAATGTAAACAAATGCCAATCAGCCAAAGTGCTCCATTCATCTTACTGAAGAGCTTTGCATTAGTGCAGGTGGCTGTTGTTTATAGAATTAGCTTATCACTCAACAGTGCTCAATTGAAATGTATTTTCAAGTATATATATATATATATATATATATATATATATATATATATATATATAATTTATTTCAAATGTCAAATATATTTTTTTAAATTAAAAAATTGTCATCCCAGAAGAGTGAATTGTGCATGGACTCAGAGTCTTGCTGTGAGGGGTAATATCTATATTTATTAATGTATACTTAATTTCTCTGCATTATTAAAATGAGGAGTTTTAGTAATACGACCACTATATGTGCAATACATATATATATATATATATATATATATATATATATATATATATATATATATATATATATATATATATGGACAGAGATAGGCAGAAGAGAGAGCAGATTTATTCAAAATTCTGATCGGTAGACCAAAATAAATACTGTTTACTATATAAACGGAGCGTCTATTCAAACGCAAGCATACAGTAAAAATAACGTTTAAGTGATAAAAATATGTCGCATTATTAAATAAAAAATCCATTAAAATCTTTTGAAATTGCTTAGTTTACGCTCGGAGACGAAATTCAGCATATATATTTATTTCGAGTGTCGGAGAAATATCTGGGCTTAAAGACACTATTCAGACATTGCTTGGCCATCAACGCCCTCAGACAGATCTAATGACGGTTTTCCCTAAGGAAAAACGCGGGTTCGAAACTTGTCGTAAAACGCATATAGTTGCTAATAATATTTTTTGAAAAATCAGACCTGTAGGCAAAACTAAATTCTTTTAAATAAATAAACAGAGAATCTGATCTAAAAAATAAAAATGATAAAAACCTGTCGGATCTGTCTTGCACTGTTTAATTTTCTAGATCTAACTGTATGTTCTGAGATAGGTGCTTCCTGCCTATGCAGTTTCTTTCCTTATACAGGAAAAAAAACGAAACACGCGAACTTTAAACTTTGAAATATAGAACGCTGCATAAGCAGTAAAAAAGAATACTTGACATATTCTGAATTTAGCGAAACAAATATAAATATTCACAAATCCCCCCCCCTCATCATGGTCTCAGATGAGACTGAAAATACTTGGGAAAATAAAAACTATTTGAGAGAAAATTTTGGTATTGTTTTTAATCAATTTTCTAAGGCTACCAAGAAATTATTCTGCGAACTTGAAAGGATCGCAAAGAAATCGAACTGACATGATATGTCTAAGTTATTTAACCAAACCTGTTTGAATATATATATATATATATATATATATATATATATATATATATATATATATATATATATATATATATATATATATATGCCGTATATAATCAAGTATAATGCGAGTTTTTATGAAATAAGTGGTCGCACTATAAAGAAGTAATTATTTTTTTAAGAGTTTAAAATGATGCATTTTTCATGTTGCACTATACAGACGGGTATTTATTTCTGAGTAAAAATTCATGCCACAAAATTTAGATGTTCCTTTAAAAAACAATTCGACTTATACATGAGTATATACGATATAAACATTAAAAAAAAATTAAAAAAAGCTAATAATAAATTAATCTTCAATATAAACCGAACGCTCCTCTGTGACCTAATTGGTTAAGGCACGTCAGGATATATGACGGTTCCGTACAGGATACAGGTTCGATTCTTGTAAGAGGACGCATATTTTCTACGAAAATTTCTCGAACATTCAGGCCGGTAAATGTTGTCAATTCTGTTTATTATAAACAGAGCATTTACTTAAATATTTATATCTATAAATAGAACGTATAAACATAAAAAGTGTCTTAAATATATATATATATATATATATATATATATATATATATATATATATATATATATATATATATATATATATATATATATATATATATATATATATATATATATATATATATATACAACAAAATACAAGTAAGTAGGTAACATACAAGGAGGTAACATACAAGGGAGGTAACATAATTCCGACAAAGAGTCTGTACACCGGGGTTGAATATGCTTAAAGTACTCCTCGTTAGTTGAAAAAGACCTATGCCACCTCCCCATAAGAGGTAATTTTGGATTTTATTGTGTAATTTATATGCTGTATTATAATAAATATATTGAGCTCTTTTTGTGGATCAGTCTTAATATTTAATATTACTAGCATCCACTTGGATTATATACCATCAGATTTGTTGCCAGTACTATATATATATATATATATATATATATATATATATATATATATATATATATATATATATGCATATATATATATATATATATATATATATATATATATATATATATATAATATAAATATAAAAGTGAACATGGAAGTCAACACTTAGAGGCGACAGTCTGTTTCATGATAGATGCTATTTTCATGTAATCCTTGATATTACGCTAAGAATGAATTTTCAGACATTTAAAAATATTTCGATTGATGCAAATTTTATTTTCTGGACAAAATGTTCATGTCTTCACTACCGAATTTCATATCTTCACTATCGAACTTGCGTCATTGAAATTCATTTTATTCAAGTGGTCAGGCTATAAAAATAGAAATTTAATGTCTCCCGCAAGAAACAGTCCTATATATTTCATAATGTTTTTGTCTATAATTCTCAGTGCTTTGGCCTATTCATTATAAACATTTGCTTGAATGTGTATCTGGTCACGCGCATGCGTGCACCTATGTGAATTTATTTTTCGCGTGGAGGATGTAACAAACATCTTTTTGCATTTTATTGTAAGGGTATTTTATTTTACGCCTCAATTTTTCTTTTCAGATTTATTTGTTTATTTATTTATTTTTATCCTTTTGCGTGTCCGTGACTATTTGTTGACTTTTGTATGCAGTAAACAGAAAAAATAAAGTTTAACTACGGAAACGTAACCAGGAGCTCGACGGATTTCCGTCGCCTTTAGCACGCGTCGGAACGCGGTCAAATCGGCTTTCCATAATACCACGTCTTCTGTCAATAGTTTGATTATTCGATTCGACTGATGCTCTCTTCAACACCAATCGATACGCGCTTCTCTCTCTTTCTCGATACGCACGCGGGCGCGGACACACACACTTATACATACACACACACACACACACACACGCATATATATATATATATACATATATATATATATATATATATATATATATATATATATATATATATATATATATATACAACAAAATCCCAAATTACCTCGTATATAATTCCGACACGAACATTCGGTACACCAGGGTTGAATGAGACTAAAGTACTCCTCGTTAGTTACAATAAACCTATGCCACCTCCCCATAAGAGGTAATTTTGGATTTTGTTGTGTAATTTATATGCTCTATTATAATAAATACATTGAGCTCTTTCTGTGGATCAGTCTTAATATTACTAGCATCCACTTGGATGATATACGTAAGGATTTATTACCTGTACTACATATATATATATATATATATATATATATATATATATATATATATATATATATAACGAGAGAGAGAGAGAGGGAGAGAGAGAGAGAGACATGGTGATTGAAAAGTAACTCCCTATTTTGAAATATTCATTATTCATTTATTAATTATAATTTTTACAAGTAATGGATATGAGAGGGAAGCGTTTAGCATGATGTTTTATTTAAAATTCGATATGGGCATCAGATTTCGCTACCAGTTTCTCGAGCCACCCAGGAATCGCATCAACTAATTTTACCAGGAACTCTTGTAGTAGGGAAGACAGGAATTCTTGTATTGGCCCTTCAAGTCCTTCTAAAGGCTTGGTTTGGCATAGTTTACCTGCTCCTTTAAACAAATCCAACCAAAACGATCACAGTGTGTTAAGTCAGGACACCTGCCTGGCCATTTATATATAAAATGGGAAGTTACTTTTCCATCGGACGAGACCTAAAATTTAGGTACATTTTTGTGATTTGATCTGATATTCTTAGTATAAGACAAACGACTGGGATTAATATAAAAAAAAACCCTGTAAAATGACGATGTTTATGATGAGCTCTGCCTCAGATGTTGATTATAGTAATTTTGAAGGCTTTTAATTTTGTATGCAGGGCCTTATTTATTTTATTCTGTAATGAGAAATTAAAGATTTTATGATATATTTGATGATTTGTTGCTTAACACAACAAAACGGCCATATAATGTATGTTATTGTAAAATAATTTCAGCATGTTATACAAAATATTGTTATTTAACACTACGATGATAATGAATTCTAATTAGAAATATAGATTGTACGTTATCCTAAATGTTGTTATTTAACAGTACTTTGAGAAATAATGATTCGTGGAAACACACCCAAAGTACATCAAGAACGAAAAATTTGCTTACGTTAATTATTATTTGTGCCTGTTGCTCAGCGGAACATTTACAAATTGTTGTGTCATCGTCTCTTGAATATTGCATTTTAATGTGAAATCAAGAAGTGAAAGGAGTATTATCACATTCATAACTGTAGGACAGCATTATAATATGAGGTCTCAACTAGAAATATTTACATCGACAGTTACTATACCAAAGCCAGTTGTTAGCCTATCGCGATCCATGATGCAAGCATAGTAGCCTATTTACCGGTGCCGACACACAACAAGATGTAATGTTAGCTTTTTGCAAATCTTGTATTAGATGACCCCCTATATTGCTAGGAGTCATTTGAGATTTTAAGGTCGCCTAATACGCGCAACTATACGGTAATTCTGTTCTCATATGTGTCTTTAAACTTAAGATATTTTACCTTATTTTAATTCCATCTATAAAATATTTTAAACATTGGTACATCACTCTCTATATAGAAATTTGTAGCCACTGTCTGTTTGTTTGTTTTCGAACTCCTCCTAGGGTTTTGAAGATAGACACCATAATCATATATACTCTGAAACTGCATTAACCAGCGTACTTGGTTAAGTATATTTCATTTGGATCAAAGGGGTAACGGGGTGGGTCGGGGAGCACAAATACCTCACTGATTTTTTTTCCTCCTTTGATGTAGATTAAATTTAAATTTAAATACGGAATGATTCCTAGGTTACTCGGATAATATCTTTAATTTTGATCAAAGCTGGTCCACTGAGGGCGCAAGCACACTACTGAAATTTTTCCATTTAATTTAAATTAAAATTAATTTAAAAAAGGGAATGATCCTATCATTATATAGAAAAAGAAAGACAGAAGATGGAGGTCACATCGGCAAGATCAAAATAACACAATATAGACGACAAGTTAAGCAAGAAATCACTAATCAGTGGAGAGTGACTTATAATACATATTGTTGCGCCAATTCAACTGTCATATCAATATTGATATCTGCTGATCGATTCATTCAATCAAATATTGCATCAAATACATATCAAAGGAGTTAGATGAAGCTATTGTTTTACAAAATCCCCAGTGATTTATTCCCTGATTTAAATTACATTTGAACACGGGAATGACGACGATCAAAAATATAAGAGAAAGTCAGAAGATGGAGGTCCCATCGGCAAGATCATCGAGTAATATTGAAATTCAGCATTTTTCTCCACAAATTATAACAATTATTTAAAATCAATCGTCATTTT
>OZ038482.1:55158749-55186249 GCA_964036315.1 Acanthosepion esculentum | reverse complement strand
CTTCAGAATGGGGAGAAAATAGGAAATTAGGATTTCGATCTCTAATGGCACATGGCACATATAGAAGAAGAATTTAAGAAAGAAAAAGAAAACGAAGAAAGAAAAAGAAATAAGCTATTTTATAAGAAAGCGTTAGTAAAAATAAGACAAAAATGAGAGAAGGAAAGATGAAAGAAACTACAAGAAAGAAAGACAAACCACAGAAAGAAAGGACTGAACAAAGAAAGGAAGTTGCTTTATAAGAAACTGTGAAAGAAAGAAAAAGAATAAAAGAAAGAAAAGACAAAAAGAAAGCTAAACGAAAGAAAGAAGACAGGAAAGAAAGAAAAGAAAGGTGAAAGAAATTAAAAGAAAGAAAGACAAACCATAGAAAGAAAGGACTGGACAAATAAAGGAGGTTGTTTTTTTAAGAAACTGTGAAAGAAAAAAACAGAATAAAAGAAAGAAAGAAAAAACGAAAATAAATCAAAAAGAAAGAAAGAAAGAAGACACGAAAGAAAGGAAAGAAAGAAAGGAAGAAGAAGGAAAGAAAAATAAGAGGAAGAAAGAAAAAGAGAGTTCTGAACAAGAAAACAGATTCAAACAATATAGAAAGAAAAATAGTTAAAATAAGACGAAAATATAAATTAGAAGCAGTGATATAACAAAAAGAATGAAAGTGAAAGATAAAAGAATTAAAAGAAAGAACGACCAAAAAGAAAGGAAGAAAGAAGGTAAACAATCAAAGAAGGTAAAACGAAAGAAAAGAAGCAATCAAACAAAGAACTAACGAAAGAAATAATGTCAAAATGCAAGCAAAGAAGAAACAAAAAACAGAAAGAAAGCAATAAAGACAAAAGACGAAAAAGAAAATGAAAGAAACATGGAAAGAGAAAGTAGAATGTAAGACAAAAAGAGAATCAAAAGAAAGAGGGAAAACAATGAAGGAATATGCAAAAATGCAATGTTTTAGTCAAAAAAGGTAATAGCAATGAAGAAAGGGGTGACAATTACGCATTTAAATGCTTCACTTATCATGGTTATCGAATCTGTAATTTTTGTCTTTGCATATTTTATAAGTATCTATAAAATAAACCATGCAAGTTTGCTCGTAAAAAGTCTTATGCATAGATGTAATGAAGAGGTGCATTTCTTAAAACATAGTGTATATGAATTAATTCAAAACCACTGCATATTAAATTTCCCTTGTTAGTTTTTATTTTCATTTTAAAATTAATTTTTCTATTGATATTCGAAACAGGCCGCTGCTCAAAAAAGATTAAATGCTCAATGAAAAATAAAGAGATTCAATCTCCAAACAGCAATAGTACTAAAAGAAATAAAGAATTGAAAACAATTGCTATCATGTCGGAATATAGAACAGCAAAACAACAAAAAAAATAGTCATTTCTCAAAAAAAAAAGTAAAATTTAAAAAAATGGGGTCTTCGAACGCAGGCTTAGTGGACCCTGATTACAAGGATTTTCCGCCATTTTTTCCGCCATTTTTTCCGCCATTTTCTTTTCTTCAATATCTTCCGGCGGTGTTTACCACCTGGTGTGACCAAACGTCCATTAACGCCGATTAATGTTTATTTTATTCTCTTTTCGCAGCCACTAGCCACTACCGCTGCATTCTGGACGTTTTATTTTTGTTTAACTTTTCTATTATTTCTCTCTTTACATTTTTCTTTCAACTCCAACGCGCTGAGAAGTTTTATTTCGTGTATTTTTTTCAAACCAAACAGGCGATCACACACTGGTGCTGTGAAAATCAGTGATGCTTCCCGTTCTGCTTGAATTCACTTACAGTAGAATCGAATATGCGAAAGGATACATTTGAAATAGCGATGGTAAGGACGCGGTCGGTGATATGATGTGTGAAAGATGGAGGCTTCTAGTAACGTCTGGGAAAAAAATAAATAAATACACTAAAATATAAAGAATTTAAATCAGCGGCGGCAGTTTTAACACTTAAAGTGAAAAGATCTTAAAGAAAAATATGTGTGGTTTCAAGTATAAAATTATTCGATCAATTCAAGTATGAATTTATTGGGGGCATCGACATTTTATGGGTCATGCACCACGATCATTTCCCATTTTCTTCGTCTTTTTCTTTGTTCCCTGTCCCTTCGAATCTTTGTCGATCATTGCTCTCCACAATTTCCTGTCCTTTATATCTCTTAGTGAATTTCCTAAAACCTGTTCTGACATCAATTTTCACAAGCTCGTTAGGTATGTTATGCGTTGTTTTTCTCTTCCCTCTCACTTTCAATGTCCCGTGAGTGGCAAAATTTCCAAGCCTTCTCTCCTCATTACGCGCTTTGCAATTTTCAACTGTCTCTTGCTGAAGTACAACTGTTTAATTTTTATTTTCATTTTTTTAAATCATCCAATTTCCTCAAATGGCCAGCTCATGCTATTCTCAGCATCCTTCTGTAGAAGTACATTTCTCTTGCTTCGTGTCTCTGTGAAGAGATTTCCAACATTCATTGCCATTTAGGAAGACAGATATTATGTAACAGTTCAGTACTTCTTTCTTTGTTTCCAAAGAAATTTTCCTGTTCCGTGAAACTTTGCCGAACTTTTAGAAGTCATCTTTCGCTATCCCAATTTGCCTTCGAATTACAGTATCACACTTTCCGTTCGCTGTTAAAACATTTCTCAGATATTTCACTTGTACTTTCTTGATTGTGGTTACTAAATCTGATATTAGATTATCTGTTCCTTTTTTTTAGCAATTTCGAAATATAATTTATTTTTTATTTTTTATCATCTTTCTGATGCAAAGACTGCCGCGAGATAAGCGACATGCAAAGTGCAGGTTATATTTCGGAGTGACATTCCCCTACATAGGTTGCTTCGCAAGGTGGCAGACCCCCTTACTGCTCAACAAGTTTTGCCTCCAAGCCGGTTTTTAATTCAGTGGAGGAACGGTGGAGTAATGGATAGCGGCTCGGATTTAGGGATCGGAGAACCGAGTTCGAATTCCAGTCGGATTCATTACATTTACTTACGTGATAATACCCTTGGAAAATGTGTGAATCCTCTTCTTCTAGCTCCACTTATGTGGGGTCTGTATCCTTGGGTGGCGACTGGTCTAGAAGAAGGAATATATATATATATATATATATATATATATATATATATATAGACACCCAAGTATAAGGAATAAATTCCAATAAGCAAAAAAAATACTATTCTT
Source organism: Acanthosepion esculentum (assembly GCA_964036315.1). Taxonomy (NCBI): domain Eukaryota; kingdom Metazoa; phylum Mollusca; class Cephalopoda; order Sepiida; family Sepiidae; genus Acanthosepion; species Acanthosepion esculentum. The sequence continues at coordinate 55,183,066 of OZ038482.1, read as the reverse complement.
AAAAGAGTGTTCAATACAGAGTAGGGCAAAGATAATTGTGTGTTTTTGTGTGTGTGCTTCATTGAATAATATAAACATATTGTATCTACTTATTTATATACTGATCCATTCCAGTTGTCTAATAAGTTTCTTGATGTTGAAATAAAATTCACCAAGGAAGGAAATATTTATAAAACAAGCGAAACACTTAACAAAGTCAACCAACCAACAGCCAACAAAACAATATTATGAATATAACGACATATAAAAGTGCATATAACATTTATATACCAATGTCATTTTACATTTCTACCGATTCGCAGGAAGCTCCCTTATACTGAAACGCTTGTCTTGTAAAAAAAAATCCATAATTTAAAAATTCGTAAATAACTATAACATAGCCGTTGGCTTTTAAAAAATCACTCTGACAACGGAATACATGTTTTATTGCAGTTACAATATGTGTGTCTTTGTTATTTACACCACTGAAGATGATCATAGACAAATTCAAAATTACATGGGTTAAAAAAATCTACGGCGCCTTCCTTGATGAAGATGAATTTCTGCTAGCAGACTTGGCACTGATGACCATTGGCTTTGGTTGAGACGACAGACACTGTGTTGGTATCACTGTAACCTTTCATGTGACGTTTGAGACAAACAGATGATCGGCAGACTCCAGAGCTGTAGGAGAATGAAAGGTTTTCATGCTGGGACGCAATGAGCGGCAAGGGAGAGACAACAAGTGTAGCTGAATTGCTTTCATGCGATTTAATGTGATTAACCAGGCCTGCCTTTGAGAGCAGAGTCCGGTAACACTCCTCACAGATCCACACATCTCCACAACTGTCTGGCAGAGGTTCCCGTTTTCTACATGCTCTCTTGGAGCTTTGCTCGGTCTGCTCTGGCTGCTTCAAAAATGACAGCACCCTTGAAAATAACAGCCTCCCACCGGTATATATATATATATATATATATATATATAAAGGGTGTTTCATTAAGTCGGATAAAAGTCAGCTGTAAATAAATCAGTGTTATTGGTGAAAAATTATTTATTTATCTATTGGATCATGTTATTTAAGCCATGCCAATTATGTGCGAAAAATAATATCACCCAAATGGTTGACAAATCGGAAATAAAAAATTAATGCCCATTTAAAATCGGTCCAAGTTATTTTCGTCTCTAGTCGATATACTTCGTTGTCTTCTTCATTTCAGTGGGCAGTCCACTTTGGAATTGGAACGATCTTGCCCAGCGATGTTTGTCTACCACTGATCGGACGGAAACTGAAAATCCTTTTTTCGATTCTTGCTGTCCCCAAAGACAGTCACGTGGGTTTTCTTCGTCCTTGACCGGGCACTCGGGAGGATGGGGCACAGATCACGCATCGTTTGCGTGATGGCCAAAATTTCAATCTGCCCTTAGGATGGCCTGATCACGTGAATGGCTGGAATTCACTTATGGTCGACCGCCTGATAGCTGTGGGATTCCGGAACCAGGTCTTTTTCGCGTCGGGTCGCTTCAAAGTCATGGACCCGTGGTGTGTGGGTGGAAGAGTAGGCAAAAAGGGAAAGAAGTTGTGAAGAGTAGAGTAGGGTATGAACATATTCGCTCGCAAGTTGAAGGCATTAGTACAGTGTAACCCGGATATAAGAGAGTTGTCGGGACCGGAGAAGAAGTCTCTTATATTCGGTTTTCTCTTATATCCGGGTTTGGACTATTATATATACATTAACACAGGCTCTAATTTGGGACCAGAGAAAATCTCTCTTATATCCGCTTTCTCTTATATACGGGTCTCTTATCTATTATATACGTGATTCTTATCTATTTTGATTTATTTATTTATCTCTCTCTTTTTATACTTAACTAATTTTCGTCTAGAATTTGGGATTTCTCTTCCTCACGCCTATGTGGTTAATGGAAATCGAGGCTACGTCACAATATATATATATATATATATATATATATATATATATATATATATATTCAAACATGTTTCATTAAATAATATTGACGTACTGTACCTATTTATTTTTATACTCATGCTATCCAGTTGTCTAATCATTTGCTTGAAATCCACCAAAGAAGGCGCCGTAGTCTGTTCTTTTTTTAACCCAAGCACTTTCGACTTATTTCAAGACTATCTTCAGGGGTACATTACAAAGTCAAACTTATTGTAACAACAATAAAATCTGCATTCCATTGTGGTAGAGATTTTTGAAAAACATGCACGAACGTTCTCTGTTATAGTTATTTGAAAATATTTAATTTATCCGTTATTGTTATGGAATTTTGCAATACAAATGTTTCAATGTAAGGGAGCTGATTGGGAATTGTAATGTAAAAATGGCATTAGTATATAAATTGTAGTGTAAAATAGCGTTAGTATATAAATATATGCACGTTAATATGTTCGTAATAATTTGAATTGAGTGTTGGTTAATTTTGATATAGAGGGCCTCAATAATTTGAAATTTCTGTTTATTATTTTTGTGGTCTAGCCTATTGGTGTTGTTAACAAGTATTTTCCTGTATTCTGTTTTTTAGATATTTTGTAATAGAACTTGTATCCAACAAATGAAGAGTAAGACATCCTGATAATGTAGTGGTCGTCAAGCCAACATGTACACTTACTTTTTCTGAGAGATACAATCGCCCAAAAGGCATTTAAAATGATATGCAGTGTTATTTTTCCAGAACACTAGTTGACGGATAATTGTCATTGCGTATTATTAAGTTGGTTGTGTTAAATTTAGTATAATATAAAATTAGTTTTATGTTTGTACTGGGATCAGTTGGGAATATATTAATACTTATGACATTTTCTAGGACTGTCTCATCTTGTTTAATTAAGTTTTATTTATATCATTTCTCATATAATCCTATAGATTTATACTTTAAATTAGATAAATTATATAAAAACTCTCCAAATGTTTTATTTTTCCGAGCGCATTCGGCTATACATTTAGTCATTTTCAGTGACGGAATATACTTACTTTACATTAAAAATGGATTGTTGTATGTATAATTTTAGTATTATAGAATGTTTTTACAAAACTCAGTCACCATATTGTGTGCCTGTTCATAGTTGATATTATTGAGTGTTGGTTTTCTGTTTTTATTAATAGAGCTTCCATTATTTTTAGCCATTTTTACATGTAGGCGATGCTATTATATTTGTATCAACAACAAGTATGTTGAGAATAGTGTCCGGTACGTCCCCAGGAGTATTTAAATGAGACCTAGTTGAGCTATGGTCAGAAAGGTGTAGTGTGAGTCTTCTTGTTAAACATGTTGTGGTGTGGACAATATGGAATAGAAATTAAATAAAAAACTTAAAGCACTTTTTATGTCATATTTAATGAAGCTTGCATATATATATATATATATATATATATATATATATATATATATATATATATATATAGAGAGAGAGAGAGAGAGAGAGAGAGAGAGAGAGACAGAGAGAGACAGAGACAGACAGACAGACAGATTTGTTAGTGAGACGTGGATAGTTTTATATATAAAATGGCCAGTTCCTTGACACCGCTCTATAATATGCTTTCTCCTTTCCGCCACTCTCTCTTTACCAGTGTCAAATCAAATCAAGAATAGAGTACTGTTGCCATTTATATGCTAGGATTTATTTCAAGACTCGACAGTGTACAAAAGCATCTCAGAGTCCATGTGAGTTCCAACAGTCTTTCCCTAAATGTTATCGTTATTCTATCACCATTTCTATGTAAAATATTATGACTCGCTACATTTCAGCGTTCCTCCAGTTCAGTCATTCACAGTTATAATTCGCAATGCCATATATATATATATATATATATATATATATATTATAATTTTATCATATAGACAAAACCATTTTACTCAATGCAAAGATGAAACTTGGTTTCAGTGCATTTTAACTGCACTTCGACTGGTCAAATAACCATTTTCGACTCTCACCCGTCGAAGTGCAGTTGAAATGCACTGAAACCAAGTTTCATCCTTGTAGTGAGTAAAATGGTTTTGTCTATATGATAAAATTATAATATAATAAATAAATAATTATCGCTCTACTATCGGTATCGAGCCCTCTTTTGATTTAATGCTGTGAACGTTGGAATTTATATATTACTTTCGTTCTCATTGCATCGGATATATATATATATATATATATATATATATATATATATATATATATATATATATATATATATATAGTATGAAAAATTAGGAAGTTAGCTGATTCGCTACCTTGGTTTGAATCTTTCGGTATCTTCAGGCAATTCTGATCAATTGATTTCCTAACGCTTTATTTTTTAAAAGAGTAAAAAAAAAATTATGAACGCTATATTTTGAAAATATAAATAAATGTATAAGCGCAGCATGTGGGGTGTGGTAAAATGTGATAAGTAGGAGGGGAAACGCAAGTGTATTGGAAATGTATCGGTGGTAGGCTAACTGAAATATACATACTTACTTTAGTTCCCACTTCATATGAACCGAAAAGAAAATTTCTGATCTCATTCAAAAATTTGGTTTGTTTTTGTTCTGGAAATGTTATTATAGCTAATTCTTTCTTGTTGACAAAGGTTGCAGATTTTACTATGATTGTTGTAAGGTTTACAATAGGATCATTATTTTTTTTGTTTTCTCCCTTTATTTCCACACAGGGTTGGCTACTTTAATAGAATTTCTAAGGCTTTCTAGAAAAGATGACTTATGATTGTACCATTACTTCTTAAAGTTACCCTCAGTACACGCTATGCATATTTTCTTTAGCCATTTGAATCTGTTACTTCTTCTTTGTAAATTACTGCTTACAATTACATGTTTCACTGTTAAAAATGTTTTGCTGCATGTTTTGAAATTTCTGGCGTTTTGTCTTTTTATTGTGGTTTTAAATTACTAGTACAGGTGTAGCTTAATTTAACTGTGTTTTATTAAATATTTTATGTAATTCGGAAGGGTTTATTAAGTAATTTGAAAAATATTTTCCCTATTTTATAATTGACCTTTAGGGATTAAAACAAATAATCTTTTCTTTTCCTCGAATTGCTCTTAATTTGTTGTTTTATTTGAGATTTAAACTACAGCTTGGTTTTATCTCACTTGTTTTAACGTCCTTTCATATTCATTCTTTTATCTTGGAAAATTCTTTTACTAGAGGAATTTCTAGATAATCTAGAATATACCTTTGTGGATTTGCGTTATTATACTCACAGGCTGGTTCGATCTAATATTCCCGTATTTTAATTTTGTGTTGGGTTTCATGTATGGGCAGACACTGCGAGTTTGTAGATTTAAATCTACATCCAAATATTTCATAATTTTCTAATTCATACCGACTTCAATTTCAAAGTCGAGGCTTCTGAAGAATTTGAAAAGAGATTTTCTTATATTTTCCTTTGTTCTTCTGATGTCTGGCACTAAAGCAGACAACTTAAAACACAAAAAGCAAAGAAAATATTCTCGCTGACATTGATCAACGCTGATCGAAACCGCCTAAAAAGTAAAAATTAGACTTCCTCTTCCATCAACTAGACCCTGAAACACAAGAATATTTCACGACAAATGGGAAGTATATTAAAAATGTTATAAAAGAAACATTTCTATGATATATAACGACACATGTTTAATTAATACATACATATATATATATATATATATATATATATATATATATATATGTATATATAGCACTTGAAAATACATTTCAATTGAGCACTGTTGAGTGATAAGCTAATTCTATAAACAACAGCCACCTGCACTAATGCAAAGCTCTTCAGTAAAATGGATGGAGCACTTTGGCTGATTGGCATTTGTTTACATTTGTAAAAACAATACGCTAGATTTGGTTGTGTAACTCTACCGAGTGAAGATAGCTCTGACTGACACCAAATTAGGTATGTTTCAATCCTGGCTTGAGGCATTCGGAAGTCTAGTCGCTCTGAGGAGCTTTGATACAGCGAAACAGTACTGTCTGTGAAAGACAATATATATATGTTTCCCTGACAAATACAATCTCCAACGGTTTAAGTGTAGCGTCAATCAACATCTCCAGTTGCCTTGATCTATCCACTTCCCTTCTCCACATCCTCTCATCTTTCATTCCTTTCTGCTCTCGCTCCAAATCTTCTGTAACCCCCTTGCCTTGATCGACCCACTGTCTTTCTCTTTCTCCACATCCTCTCCTTTACCACTCCTATCTGCTCTTCCTCCAACCCTTCTATAACCCCTTGCGTGATAGTAGCCTCCAGCCTTGCTTGGGGTGATACGCTTAAAATATATATATATAAATATATATATATATATATCGAGGAATCGGAGAGCTGAGTTCGAATGGTAGCCGAATCCATTACATTCACTTACGCACTATTAGACTTGGGAAAAGTATTAATCCTCTTCTCCCCCCTCCAGCTACGGGTAAATAGCCGGAGAGACGGGGTTCTATGTCCTTGGATGACAACTGATTTAAGATAAGGACAACTTTGAATTCAAAACTTACGGAGGGTTTTTAATATATATATATATATATATATATATATATATATATATATATATATATATATATATATATATATATATATATTGCGTATAGTTTACAATTTTATTTTTTACTAGGATCCCTCGTTGGATATATTAGTAATTGTAAGGATTTTATTATTTTTTTCATATATTTTATTGCAATATAGTAAGTTGATTTGTTTAAGGTTATTTGAGGAAGTATTATGTTCTATTGGAACTATATTAATATTTCTAATAGCTCATCAATTGTGTTTATCTAGACTTTAATTAGGATAGTCATTATTAATGAGTGTTAATTTAATGTCGCTTAATTCATTGTAGACATTTTTGCGGAAGAGTTAACCATTGCATGGTTTATTATATTTTGTATAATAGCTGTTTTGTAATTGTTAGGACCTTCACTTTTATAATTAAAAGTCTACCTGTTCATGCTAGTCGTTATTTTTTTATATGGGGAGACAGTAAATGTATTATTATTGGTGTCCATCAATTCATAAAGAATCGAGATTTTATTGTTATTGTTAAGTTCATATGTAAAGTTAAGAATGGATTTTTTTTGTAATTTTTTTGTACTTGATGTATTTCATCTATGTTTTTAATGAGAATATCATCTGCATATCTCAGGTAGATGGAGGGTATTTTAGTGATATTAAATATCTTATATTTAAGGTTACTCATATAGAAGTTACTAAATGTTGGTTCCAGAAGTGGAACCATGGAAAATACATCATGTTGTACGTACATATCTTTCGTAATATATATATATATATCTAACAACGGACGCTGGAAAATGTAAACAAACTGCCAAATACAGTAATACAGTAATTCAATTAATTTCTGAGGAAGGACCGAGGTGGTCTGAAATATTAAATATATATAAAAACATATAAATAAATACTTTCGCAAAAAACACCCAATTTGTTTTCAGTTATTTTATCCATATATTATATACATATCAAGAAAGTATACGTGGCTTCTCATTATTTTATATATATATATATATATATATATATATATATATATATATATATATATATATATATATATATATATATATATAGAAGAGTAATACATTTCAGATGCAACAAGGAAGGTCTTCAGTGATGCACTGTCTTCATAGCCGATTTCGGGTTTTGCATCATATCGGCTCCAACAGCAACCCCGACCTAATTCCACAAGATTCAGGCCGCCTCCTTGATAGCGTTTTGCTACGCACTTCGACATTGCAAAAAAGATAAATAAAATATGGCTAGGATTCCGACCGTTCTTATTGACATACGTCAGTCAACATCAGCCAATGAAATAAGGACTTTCCCCCCTTCCCTCCTATATATAGTCTTGCATTTTGCTACATCCGGTTTTTTTTGCGCCATTTCCTGGAATTCGTATCGAGGTAAGCTGGACTCGTTCTTGCAAGGTTCAATCTAATGTTTTACATTTCATTAATTACTAATTCAATAACTTAACTACCACTTACGTTACCCCCCGCCAAAAAAAAAAAAAAAAAAAAAAAACCCTCAATAATTCTTACTATTCTATAACAATCTTTAAGTCTAACCCTATATGAAACCGTTCATTACAAAGTTATCTTGTACTATTTATTTTAAATTTCTTACTAGTTTTGTAACCTATCAATTAAAACAGAACAATGGCCTAATCTAAGCAAGGAAAAATAATAATAATATTACTTTAAAACCTAAAAAGCTAAAGTAATATAGACGAATTTACGAAACAGTTCATTGCAAACTTGTCTCGTCGTTCTATCTATTGAGATTTCTTACTAGTTTGTAATCTATGAATTAAAATAATACGATGACCTAATCTAAGCAAGGAATAATAATTAAATATACTTAATTTATTAAAAAAAAAAAAAAAAAAAAAAAAAAAAATCTAAGAAAACCTAAACTACTCAAATAAGTAACATATTCGCTTTTAATTATAAATATTATTCGACATGAATCTAGTAAATTAATACTAGTATTACCACTAACTTTTAAACTATGAACACTATGATCTAATTTTACATACATAAGAATTGAAATTGATAAAAAAACAACTCCTATGACCCTCCCCCAACGTGCGCTAACACTTCTCAACACCCTCCATGCTGGATTAACTACCTTAAATTAAATTCCTCCTCCATTTCCCCAAGCATGTTTGGAACATTTAATTCTTCCATGGCTCTGATCTCTTAAGCCAAATCCACTTTGAATCATTTAAAACTGCATTGGTAATGTCCTTCAACGCTCTCGCCCTCTCTGTACCCACTATGCCTATTTTTGCAAGAGCTCTACACAGTGACTGACCTGCAAAGCCCCTGCAACCAAATATATATATATATGTATATATATATATATAGAGATAGATAGATAGATAGATAACCAAGTATAACATTGGTGTATACAGAATAAATTCCAATAACCAAAAAATACTATTCTTAAAAGAGTGCTCAATACAGAGTAGAGCAAATATAATTTATTCGAAAATTATAACATAAATATGTTATAAAATCACTATAAAAATAGCCATTTTGTTTCAACAATTCTGGTGTCTTATCAAGTGATGGTGTTGCATCAGTTGATAAGACACCAGAATTGTTGAAACAAAATGGCTATATTTGTAGTGATACTATAACATATTTATGTTATAATGTTTGAATAAATTATATATATATATATATATATATATATATATATATATATATATATATATATATATATATATATATCCTTTCAAAGATGCACCCATCTATTTAGAAGATACTAAGAGGGAAACTGGTGTGTGTGATCGAAATAAGTGGAGGCGTGCAGTTCATGAACGCATTAACCTCCTTGAAAAATATACAATGCGTTGAGCAAATGTCAAAAGATGAGCTAGAAAAGAGGGACCGTTTTATGTACATATGATGAATGGGAGAGTGTATCTTCAATGCAGGCATCTTTAACCACAACAAATGTCATATTGGTAGACGTTTGAGAATTCCTGCCAATATTAGGTTGGTAGTAAATTAACATGATGTGTTTGTCAGGACAACCTGCCGAAACAGCTCCGATCTCAGCCATCACATGAAAACCAACGAGCAACCTGAACATAAATTTCAAATCAGGCCAAGCTCTGAACAGAATAACTTAGTTTGCCGCGTCTACAGTAAGCATTTAAAGGATCCTGCTGGCTTCAATAGTCATTGTCGTTCTCAGACGAACGAAATCCATGATTCAAACTTATCAGCAATGCTTATGATCGTTTAACGAGTCGACAGGCATTAGTTATGTATGTATTACTAGAAGAGATATTTTTCGTACGTAAATATGATTGCACTACTTACATTATTCGGACTATTGTTCTCATCTTTATTGCCGTATTTATCGCAACGTTTCGGTCGTTGTACGCTCCGGATTTCTTCAGGTGATTGGAATCTCGAACTGAACCCTTTAATTCGCTCACTGGGGTAGACTGTTCTAGTTCCACGTGCCATGTCTAATGGATGTCCGTTATCAGTTATCTCCTGTTAATTCCCCTCTCCAAGTTCTCCACCGCCTTAACCAGGTATTAGACTTGGCGCGTGGAACTAGAACGGTCTACCCCAGTGAGCGAATTAAAGGGTTCTGTTCGACATTCCAACCGCCTGAAGGAGGCCGGAACGTACAACGGACGTAACGTTGTGATAAATATGGCAACAAAGATGAGGACAATAGTCCGAATTATATAAATAGTGTACCTAATACGGCATTTCAGAGATATAGACAAATATGATTGCCTTGACATTTCTTTTATTTTAAACAGTGAAATTAATGTTAACCTGCTTAAAGATCAAGAAGAATGAAATAAAAATGTACCTCTTGGCAGGAATCTAAACTGGATTCCTGTTTTCCAGCAGAGAAATCACTTCAATTATGCCAAAGGAAACAAGAAGACTCAATTAACTATTAATGAATGCACACATGCTTCTGGGGGTTTCGAAACCGATATTTGTTTACTTTATTTTTGTTGGGGCGCACCCACCTTCCCAACCACAATAGACTGATTCTATTATTATAAATAGAACAGTAGTTCTAGAGACTGAGAGCAGTGTAGCGCAGTGCAGAGTGAGACTTCTGTAGTGATCAGTTACACTTCCGTTTCTCGACCGGAATATACCGTTGGACTTTATTACTATTACTTATTGTTACTACTAACCTACGTTCGTTCTACTACTAATCTCTCTGATGTAAATACCTCTCTGAATATACCAGTATTTTTCACTACGACTGTGTTTGTTCGTTAGTACCATATACTCACGTAGAAACACTCAACATCTCAACAATTTTCAAACCCAAAACTTACGTAATTTTTAAATTGATTTTTTTTCCCGAAAGAATATGTGGGTCGTGAATTGGAATGCACGGAATGCGAAATCAGAGAGTCGAGTTCGAATTCTATTCGAGTTCGTTGCATTTACTTTCGCGCTATAGGCTTGGTAGCATTATGAACCCGTCTTTACCTTGCAGCTTTGGGTTAAACAGTAGGACTTGCATATGGAAAAGACATTATTATTCTCAAAAATAATCCAATGTAGTATTTACTTAAAAAAAAAAACAAATATGTTTCGGCTTAAGAAAAAACACATACAGGATTATTTAGTCTAGCATTATTTCATTGCTTCGTTTGACATTAATTTCACTTTTTAAAAATACTGGATTATCAATTCACACACATTTACCTAATAAAATAACGTTTATATTAATCTATATAATAAATGCGAATGTCAGTGTATCACTGCGTCACACTTTTTCAACGTTACTTATAGAGGCCGACTGCGTCAGTAAATTAAAAACATTCCGGACCTGATCCGTAGCTGCAATCCTGAAATTTTATATTTTGCATGTTTTCATTATGATTGATTTCTGCGATGTTTTTTACGTGATTTTCTGCGATGAATTTAAAAAAAAAATTGTGCAACGATAAAGAAATAAATGTGGGAATAATTGAAATTAATTGCGAAAGCCAGTGAAACTCATCCATGATTAAATAAAAATAATTGTTTGTACGGAAAGTAAGGACCTACTCACATCAAATTGTCTTTAAATTAAGCAGCAGCAGAAGAATTATCGCTGAACTTTTAAAAGGTAAGCTTTAATACTAATGCAATACTTCAATGCAGCGATAAATTTTAAGTTTTTCTGAAGTTTATTGTTACCTACCGCATCCGGCAGCAGTATGCCTCGCAAAAAGAAATCTTCAACAATAGAGGACAAGATTGCAATCAAAAGAGCCAAGGATCTAGCGAGGAAAAGAATGTTCGATGCAAATGGAAACCCAGATCAAACGGTAGCCAATGCTGAGAATATGCAAAGACTTAGGGACTTTCAAGAAAGCGGTTATTAATCTAGTAATAAATAATACAAAAATACAAACTCCATTTAAAAATTAGTATATACACACGCTCTCTCTCTCACACACACACACACACATATATTTATGTGTGTGTGTGTGTGTGTTGTGTGCGCGTGTATTTGCTGATGTGTGCATAATATTAATATATTTTTAAACTTATGTTCATGCGTAATCAATTTCCTGTTCTTGTTAGTAAAACGCTGTGGCTTCGAGATTAAAAGGAAAGAAAGAATCTTGACTCATGAGAAACCTGCGTAGAATCAAAACATTTGTGTCATCAAGACGCATCAATGCACATCTCTGACTCGTGCTTCACGAAGACACACGAGCGGGTGGGAAGACTAGAAACTGCTTCGAGCCAATCAAATGCATTGTCACCCAGGTAGTTTTTCACTAAGGATTCTGAGATTCCACGGCATCTTTTAAATAAACTGACTGCTTGATGACGCGTTTCTCTCGAGGAAACGAAGCTGTGGAGTATTCAGTGATGACTGTAAGCAGAGATGTGAGGAAAACAAATTCGACTTTGCAAGTGATTATTGGCGAAAAGGCTAAACAATCGCTATGCTATGCAAAATGTCCAAGTAAACAACGGGTAGGAGGGGGGCGCATCATCAGTATACACGCATCCGTTCACAAAATATGACTTACACACACTCGTTTATATATTATAATAATCTACATATATACTTATTCATAGATATACACATACACAAGTATATGTTTCAATGAACATGGTAATGTACAAGCAGACCTTAATCTAACAAAATGCCAAATTTGGGGAGAGTAAGGGTATAGAGACATAAACTCTGACTAAATTCAAATCAGAAAACGTTTTACGTGGGATTATATATATATATATATATATATATATATATATATATATATATATATATATATATATATATATATTAGTTCTCTCTCTCTCTCTCTCTCTCTCTCTCTCTATATATATATATATATATATATATATATATATATATATATATGTATAACGAGAGAGATAGGGGAGATTGTTATTTATTTAAAATCCAAAATTTTATGACTTTTTATTTTTTATTATAAAATGAATTAACAGATGTATTGTATGTCTTTCATAATTCATTTACATCAAAACCATATCTAACACATTTTAAAAGGTTTCATATATGAATAGAGAGTCAGCAAAAACGATCGTTCCTTTATTTACTTATTAAACCGAAGGAACTACATATACAGGAGGCGATGGATAAACTGTCTAATTCATGCAAAACGAAAATGACACTGAAATCTCATTTTAGCAGACATATTTATCAAAATTACACAAAAATATGTTGAAATACTAAAGAGTAGATTCATTCAATAATATCGCGCTTATCTTCAACCAAGGCCTCCAGACGACTTCGGAATGTCCTGCAACTGTTCTCTATGGTCTCCTTATTTAAGTTGGTAAATGCTGCCATGATCCTTGCCTTCTGTTCCTTTTTAGTGTTACAGGGAGTTGTGTTGGGCTCTCGCTCACACATAATAATCAAGGGGATTGCAGTCTGGGTGAGCTAGTTGGCCAAATGTGAGGGGTGCTGTGGTGACAGAAAAAGTCTGAAAGCCACGCTTGTGTTCTCCTGCTTGTGTGACATGGTGTTGTGTCCTGTTGCCAGACATATAGTCTTCCAGCAGCCTCCCTCTCGACCTCCTTGTTAAGTCTGAGTCCATGTGGCAAGATTAATGGAGGCATAACATCACCATCACAAGCGATTATTCAAAACACTTCCAGAATAACCATCAGGCTCATCCAACACTATGCAGTGACACCCAATCACTCTGAAATGTTCGTATGAGAGTTTCCAGAGCGAATGGCACAAGTAGTACAGCATGCCGTTTCCAAATTCTTGGTGGAGTGAACTGAAGGATGGTGTTTTTTTTTTCTCTCACAGATGGTGCCCAACAGATCCGTATATACGGTGCGACAATTTACCCATCGCACCTTATATATATATATATATATATATATATGTATAAAACAACTAAAAAGTTGTAAATTAAAGAAAATATAATGTTTTTTATGAAAGTATTTATTTATATTTTTTTTATATATATATAAAAATATAAAAATTAACATAAATATATACAAAAAATTATAAATAAATACTTTCATAATAAAACATTAATTTTTCTTTAATTTACAGCTTTTTAGTTGTTTTTTCTATATATACATATTAAGAAAGTATACGTGGCTTCTCATTATGGTATATATATATATATATATATATATATATATATATATATATATATATATATATATATATATATATATATATTACGCCATAAGTAACTTTTAGGAGGTGTCCGTGTTTGAAACAGACGCCTCGTTATCTTTATTTTTAAACAGATTCTGTTATACGATGAAACATGAAAATAAAATAAATATGCTTTTCGGTCCTTCTTGAGTGCGCAGACCACAGGACGTAATATATATTCTATTAAAATAAACAAAATGTGGAGTCTATTTCTTACACGAATATCCACTAAAAATGAAATAACGTTTGAAGCAATAAAAATGTTGGATTATATATATTTATAATTCAAGTAGGTCTGATTAAATAATTTGAATGTATTATTTCTATTTATTTTAGTATTAAGCCTTTCAAGTCTATGAATTAATTTCATTGTGGCTGTAGAAAATTGATTAAGAAAAATACGAAGATTTTCTTTCAAATAATTTTTATTTTCCTAAGTACTTTCGATCACGTCTGATACCATCTTCAAGGGTTTAAAATATCTGTGGATGTATATACAGACGCTCCGTAAATTCAAAATATTTTGTCACATTCGTTTACAGCATTTCAAATTTATTTATTCCCGGTTATGCTAGATTAAGCATAGTTCAATCTCAGAACATTTGAAGGAACAGACATGTTCACATTTACAGAGAGATATGAGTTGAAAATTCTGGAGGACCATTGTGCATTTTTCTCTCGCGATTTAAGTTCGTTTTTTTTTGTTTTATTGTTTTTTAAGTTACATTGATGTTATGGCCTGTCTCTTTTATCTCTCTCTTCCGATATATATATATATATATATATATATATATATATATATATATATATATATATATATATATATATCAAATATATGGTACAGTTCAGTTTATATTACAATGAATCATTCATACAAAAAGTAGATTAGTAAAGTTAATGATATAAAATGGCGAAATCCCCTCGCAATCAAAATTTTAAAGTTGCATTAACTTACGAAATATTCGATGAATGTTATGATCCTTGTTTGTAATTACTACAAGCTGTATAAGGTCATTTTTTTCAATCTGTAAGTACTTTCAACTGTACATTCACTCATCCTCAGACATAGAAATTATTTTGTTTTTAGTAAAATCCAGGTAGCATCAGAGACAAAAATTTAAATGCGAATCGAAATATGTTTTTTTAGAAATGTGTTCTTTGTTAACGGATAAAAACTTTTGGAACGTGCAGTCGCAACGCTAAGGTTGAAATTTTTGAAAATTTAAGAGAGTGCTTTTTTTACTAATATGGTAATTTGAGAATTTTTTGTTGTAGGATTTTATCAGTCAATGTGGCAGGAACTCGCCTCACATGTGATAGCCATAACATAATCTACTATTTATTCTGCACAATATGTCCCAATAGTGGATATATTGGTGAATCTGGAAATAATTCTAGATTTAGCTTCAACAATCATAAACTAACCATACGTCAAAGCAATCCTTATTCCCCCATAGCTGAACATTTTAATCAATCAGGACACTCATTAGAAAACTGTAAATGTGTATTGATAGATTCTGATTTCAGTTCCACATACACACGCAGAAAAATGAAAAATACTGGATTTTAAAATTAAATACATATAAACTAGTTTTAAATAAAGACTTGGGTATCTTAAATATTTATAAATATTTCAATAGTTAAAAAAAATTATTTTTAGATATAGTTAAAATATTTTTTTTAAACATCTAAAATATTTTTCCAGTTAGATTTACGTTAGAAATATTCAAACACAGTTGCATTCCATATCACGTGACGTCCGCGTCGGACGCTACTTGTAAACAAACTTCTGAAAACAGTTATTTCTGATGAAAGATCGTGCTCGATCTGAAATATCAAATATATATATATATAAAAATATAAATAAATACTTTTACAAAAAAAATTCAATTTTTTAAAATTTGCAACTTTTCAGTTGTTATACATATATATATATATATTATATATATATATATATATATATATATATATATATATGTACTTAGGCAGTATCCTTTCTTTTAAACATGTTGTATTAAACACCAAAGACAACTTAGTCCTGCTGATTTTCTTTTGTATTTTCTCATATTTTCGAATGAGACTTTTTATTTCAAAATTATATTGATATATATATTTTCCAAAAGACAAATGAGTACTTTCGAACGTCATCATTCATCATCAGGGCCAAATTTTTAACTTTAGCCAATTGACTTGCAGCGGAATCGTACTGCTACATTTATTATTAGTTTTAATTCAAGAGGCGCGTTAATGTGCAGGCGAAACCATGTGATCGTATGAAGGAGTGAAAAAGATTTTTTATTGTAAATACCTAAAGATCAAAAATACGTTATGGAATTTAAAAAAAAATCCAGGGAAATGATTATGTGATTACCTAATTACGTAGAAATATATTATAGACATTGAAGGATGTTTCCAGAAATATTATAAGCTGTGCGATTAATAAGAGGTCTATTGCTTTTTATATGTAGTGCCTCTAAAATTTTAAGGCGTCTAATGTCTGTATGTTGATCAATAATTTTAGTATTGTCTATAAGGATTTTACGACTGTCAGAATGCAGAAGGGAAACAGTATGTGACATAAGATGTTGTTTAATTGCACTAGAATTATTTAAATGCATAGTTAATCGTCTGGAGAGACGGGTGGTTGTAAATCCAATGTATGTATGTGGATTAGAAGAGCATTCTTCCAAAGAACATTTAAACTCATACACGACATTAGTTCTGTCAACCACAGCAGCAACTGGAGAAGGGTTATTGCTCATTACCAGGTTATAGGTTTTAAATTTACTATAATATATATTAAGTTTTAAGGCTTTGTTAGAATCAACAGCGAACATATTATGGTGTATTATAGACTTAAGTGCCTTTTCATCCATACTGTATTGTCTGTACATTTGTCCTGTGTAAAAAAGGTTAATTGAGGATAATTTTCGGGGTGTATCTCTTGTTAGGTATGAGAAGTATCTATCAAATTCATTATCAATTTGATAGATAGGAAAACTTTTATTGATAAGGGTTTGCTTGATGTTAGTCAATTGCGTATAAAATATTTTATTGGTAGAAGAGATAAGTTTTGCTCTAGTAACTAGGTTGGAAATAATTGACCGTTTATATTTAATGGGGCATTCACTAAGATAGTTGAGGGTGCAATTCTTATCACTTGCAGGTTTTTTGTATACAGAAGTCGTAAAAGTGTCATTACTAGTATCAATTAAAACATCCAGAAAAGGAATCTTATTATCTTTAGTTAGTTCATGTGTAAAATTAATTTTTGAAGGATTGTTGTAGAAAGGTTAATTCATCAAAGTTTTTAGCAAGTATAAGAATATCATCAACATAACGGAGGTATATGGTAGGTGTTTCAATAATACCAAACATTTTATCTTCAAGTTGTGACATGTAAAATTTTTTACATGTCACATGTTGAAGATAAAATTATCATTTCACATAGAAGAAACAATAACACGACATATACCTTAACTCTTAACGTATCATTAATAGTTACCTTCATAACGAAAAATTTCTAGCAGATGATGCCTTTCGGTTTAAATTGTACATAATAGACAGACATTGTTGTGTCCTTTTTTTTTTAGCCGAGCGATCCGAAAGACACATTCATTCGACATCAGCACCAAATGGCCGAAAATGCCGTGATTTGATATTCATTAGATTTTATTGGGGCGTCTGCTATGTACACGCGTGCAGAACACAATGCTCTTGCCTCAGCTTGTGAGGCTATATTAAATTTGGGGAGTAACAAGAATTTAAATAATAATGATGGCTGGCAAATGAGAAACGCCGAGATGAAAGCTAATTGTCGGATTAACTCTATCCCTTTCTGGTGACAAGGTTAGGATTAGCTCTTAGTGAGAAGTGTCGGGGATTTTGTCACGAAAGCTGATCTCCTCAAGCCACATTATGCGAACATAGGACGCCCTATTTTAAAATTATCGTGAATAACTCATACAAATATGACCCCAAACATTACACAAGTATTGTTTAGAAGCATGTCGATTGTGGAAATTTGCAGCTTCATTATAACTAACGCAGAAGACACACATCGAGACGCCATATATTCATTGCAGTCTAGAATAGGGTATGGTCGGTCGAATTTAAAAAGAAATTGGGTTGGTATAAGGTTAAAGGATTGATAACAGAATTAATTAAAGGCGGGAAAACGGTGCCCCTAAATGGCTGATCCCTGCAAATATGTAAAGAGGACGCAGATAAGAAAGCACGGTCTCCTGAAATCATTAGCCGTGCACATCTAATGTTTTCCTTAGAAGGCTAAAATAAAGGATATATAATTTTATTTCATTTCTACAAGGGTTGCATACGGGTAGGAAACGAGATCAGAAGATATACAAAAATAGAAAGGGGTGTAAGACAAGAACGTGTCTTCTCACCGGACTTTTTCAGCCTATACAGCGAGCCGATTCTGAGAGAATTCGAAGTCCCACCAGGATTTATTATTAGGGAGAAAATCTTCACAACTTAAGATATGCAGATGACGCACTGTCGATGGCTGAAACGAAAAGAAAACTATAAAGTTACAGAGTTACATTTTCAAGTATAGTCGTTATCGAATATTAGGGGACAAAAGTCCACATAAGAAATTATCTCTTATGACCTCGGATCTATGTTCCTCAGCACTGACTGACTTGTAGATGCACTCCTTACTGAAATGCCTCAGATTTAGAAGATAGTCGTCTAGTGTCTCTTTTGGTTTTTGCTGGCGCATCAATAGTATATGGCTGGCATAGATTTCATTCTTAGGCTTTTTATACAATTGCTGGAGCATATTGACGGCTCTCCCGTAGTCCGAACAGTCAGAAATTAATTCTTACATTGAAGGGCCTATAAAGTTTAGGAGCACACTTCGTTGGTCAGGGGCATATTGTTCTATATTTGCAGGAAATTCTCAAAAGTGGCAAACCTGTGCCTCCAATCTTTTTCAGCATTCTGCGGGGGAGTTTCAAATATCTGAGGTCGCAGAATTCTGTCCATATTTCTCAGAGTCTGAGATAGGTTTACAGAAAAAGTATTTATTATTGTGCCGAATAAATTGTAAATGACACGGAGCAGTGTAACCCAAATTAGGCTTTATTCCGCATAATAGAATAGTCAGTACAAACAAACAAAATATTTATAAGCAGGCACAGTCCATTTTTGACGATAGACAGGAGGGGATAGAATGAATTTTCACCACACTCCTACAGAAGGTAGTGAAGAAAGCATGATTGTTAACAAAAGGATGCAAATTACAAATCGAATAAAATCAAATGAGTGCAAAATTCTAAATATCTGGGATATGTTTTAACAGATGACGGAGTGTGCAACACTGAGATACGAAGACAGCTGAAGATGCATTTCAAAAGCTAAGTAGAGTAATAAGAAATAAAAAAAAACTTCGCTAGAAACAAGGAAAAGAGTACAAAACTGTTACATAATAACTGCCCATCCGAATGGTAGTGAGCGTTGAACAATCTCCTTAAAGATGTATAGACTTGGAACAGCAGAAATGCGGTTCTACTGAAAGATGCTGAGGATATCGTGAACCTATTATGTGAGCAACGACAATGTTTTATAGAAAATGGCAGCATAAATTAAACTTATACTTAAAATCAGGAAGAGACAGTTGTAAATTCTAGAGCACAAAATGAGGAAAGATGGCTTAGCAAATCTGATACTCACAGAACAGATTAAACACAACAATGAGTGAGGCAAATAGCATATATCATACTTGGTAAACATGAGTAAATAGATGGCAGAGCAGGGTGTAGGAGAATAGGTGAATCGGCACATACAGAAGAAAGAATGAATATATATATATATATATATATATATATATATATATATATATATATATATATATATATATATATATATATATATATATATATATCGGGGTCATTTAAGCTAGCTCTGATCCTCTTGACTGGGCCTTCGGTTTGTTCAGGAGTTTGAGAGGCCCTGTCATTGCATATTCTTGGCAGTGGAAGCTTTCCTGGCTATCGTTTGATCTGGGTTCTCGGTTGCACGCGTTTTTCTTTTTCTCGATGCAGCCTTGCTTCATTGGATTGCAGTCTGGTCTTCTGTTGATGGAAATTACTTTATCGATAGACGACAATAAACTACAGAAGAACTCAAAATTCATTGCTGCATTTAAGTATTGCATTAATATTTAACCTTACCTCATAAAAGTGCAACGATATTTCTTCTGCCACCACTTAATTTAAAGACAATTTGATGTGCGTAGGTCCTTAATTTTCGTACAAAAAATTATTTTATTTCACGTGTGATTTTTTTTAGAATTTTGTAACTAATTTCAATTATTCCCAACTTTATTTCAGTGTTATAAAAATTTTATCGTACAAAAAGTCCGTCGCAAAAAATTACGTAATGGTCGCAAAAAACAATCGCTCTAATGACAATTGGGAATCCAAAATTTCCGTAACATGAGCCATTGAATTTTAGAGAGTTGCGTTGCATTAAATGAAAACTGTGACACTCAGAAATTGCCATTATATATATATATGTATGTATATATATATATATATATATATATATATATATATATATATATATATATATATATATATATATATATATATATAATTGTCCTAAAATTATTCTTGATATATAAAAATATATATCGTTTTCCCATATTGTAACAGTTTATATAATATCACGTCTCACCTGTGGAACTCCCTATATAGAAATAAACACCAATCGAAATCTTCTGTCTTCCTAAATCCTGTCAAATTATTGCCCTTTTCTCATTCCTCCGACTAAATTCTTCGCATTCTCTTTCACTTCTTGCATCCACATGCGTCTTAGTGGCATTTTTCCCTTGCTTGTTATGAATCGATATATATATATATATATATATATATATATATATATATATATATATACACATACATATACATACATATATAGATAATGTGTATATATATATATATATATATATATATATATATATATATATATATATATACACACACATTATCTGCCAATTCGTTTTCCAGTATGCCTGTTTGCAAGGTTGGATAGTCAGTACTTGCTGCAGACCCTTTGTTCAACACTGCACAGTTTACATTCGATTTATGCTGCAACTATATTGAGAGAGGCTTAGAGTCTGGGAGAGAACGCATTATCAATGGTCATCAGTTTGAACGATGACTAGTGATGTAAACGATAAATTCCGTCTACGCAAAAGGCTTTGGTCAACATGCCGTATGCCTTTCAAGCCTTTCCCAATGGCAGTTCCAAAGGGCAGTTCCCAAAGGTCACGAACGCTAGGATCGCCTTCACAGGCCGATAACAAATCGATCATTGTGAGAATCCGGGTGCAATGATCAGAAAGCGAAAGCACACGTGCGCGCACTCCCACACACGCACACATATATATTTGTGCTGAGTATGACAATAAACTACATCTTGCAACAATGCCTCCGATCAGGAGATTGGGAGTTGTCAGGAGCACAAGACTAGCACTTAGTTGCTGTTTTTACTGTATCCATCATGACACGGGCTGGCAGCACCTGTTAGGGTCCCAGCTATTGGCAGATGATGAACATTGAATGAAGGTCACTCATCCACACCCGACACCACCAATAAGAACCATGGGGAAAGACGGATCCTTAGATCTTCTTAGGACATCTCCCGAGGAGAAGGAAAACACCGGTGTAGCACCAGCTGCACACTAGCAACCAATCATGTTGATGTCCTCTTCTTTTCGAATTACTGCTTTTGTTGCCCAGAGAATGGGATTGACCCTGTGCAGCGTCTCTGTTCACTTCAAAACTTTCATAAACAAGCATTGCCCGATGTTTTGGTGGATACTCACTGAGTGGTGCGTATGGCTGCCGTAGCCTAAAAAGGCATGAATTTTATGATTAATCAACACAGTTTGAAAAGAATAAAAATTAATGCCAATCAAAACGTAACTAATATTGGTACTGTAGCTGATTTGTACTGTGTTTTTGTTGAATATTTTGTGGCGAGTGCTTGATTCCAGTAAGCATTTGAAGAATATAAATAAAATTCAATGTCTCATGTTACGAAAATTTTGGATTCCCAATTTTCATTACTGCGATTGTTTGGTGATTGATATTAGTGTATCATGCGATCGCAATATTTCTTTCAAATAATTCGTGAAGTTATAAATAAAATAAGTAAATAAATTATAAATTTAAAGAATTGCAAATTGAAATTGAAAATATTTGGCATCTTAGAACAACTTTCATCCCTACGATAGTAGCAGACTTTGGAATAATTATGAATGGAACTATGAAATTTCTGAACATGATACCTGAAAACAGTTTTTGTTAGAACTCCAAAAAAATAGTATAGACGGGTACTACCCATATGTTAGGGTGAGCGCTGTCGGCATACATAAGGGGAAAATGAGGCTGAGGATTTTGTATATTTTTTTCGCTAAATGATTGACTGACAAACAAAAGCATTTCTTGCCCAAGGTGCCCGGTTGGCACTCGGCAAAGAACAGAATATAAAGGAATTTTTTTCAATAATAATAATAATAATAATAATAAAAATCAAAGAATATATCTGCCTTGCAAGACGTCTGGTGTTTACATGATATTATTGGTGCGTAGGTGGCAGCGCCGCATCGAACAGTTGATCTGCTAAAGAAAGTATTGTACCTCTAAGTTGAGAGTTGAGGCTGAGATATGCTTACTAAAAAACAAAACAAAAAAAAAACTAAGAGTGGGAAAGGACCTGATAATAATAATAATAATAATAATAATAATAATAATAATAATAATAATAATGTTTTTTCGCTGGGTTCTAAGAACTGTCAACAAGCACATTCTAGAAACGCTTTATTGAATTATTAATTTTATAACTTCTGTAAACGTTTTGAACATTTTCCCACCCCAGAATATAGAAGACAACTCACCTTTTAACCTTTTAGGTACAAAGATTTGCTGTCTCGATGATTTTGGTTAAGAGTAGTGGACAGTTGGTATAAAAGAAAAACTAATAAGTAAAACATAATACTTGCTATATACTAATCATACTGGATTCCATGATGCGTATATTGGGATTCCTGTATTTGTAAAGTAGCGTCATTTTGTATGCACACTATTCTCTCAATAATAATAATAATAATAATAATAATAATAATAATAATTGTATGAATATCAGCTAAATGTAGTCATAGAAAATGACTGTTACAAGATTACGGGAATTCTCTGTCTAGACAGAAACTGACATTGAATTACCAAGACCTAAACATATTGTGATAGATAAGGAAAGTATCGAGTGCCAAATATGTGATTTTGCAGTTCAACAGAATACAAGTCTCTTAAAATGAACGGAAAAACGAAAAAAAAAATATAAATTAAAAAAACGAAAAATACCAAGATCTGATCCAGGAGTTAAATAAACAATAGAATCTGACTGTTAAAGTAATTCTTATAATAATCGGTGCACTTGTAATGTTACCTAGAAAGATAACAGAGCGTTTAGGGAAAATTGTAACTGAGACAAATCTTGTAGACCAAAAAACTGCTCTCGTTTATCTGCGCTGATTCTCAGGAAAGAAATGCTTCAAGAATAAAATCTCCATTGAATACGCCAATGTGTGACACCAAAATAATAATAATAATAATAATAATAATAATAATAATAATAATAATAATAATAATAAGAAGAAGAAGAAGAAGAAGTTGATGATGATGAGGAAGAGGAAGAAAATGAAGAAGAAAAAGAGGAAGCAATCAATAGGACTATGCTAATTTATTCGACATTTTTGTGCCCTGCTAGAATCATCCTTCATTTTAGGACAAGTCAATAAGCTTACTTCGTTGTCATTCCCCACCTCACCAATGACTCTGAAATTTCTTTTTTCCGTTCTTTATTTTTTTTGTTCTCGATATAGTTCCCACGCTTCGATGCAGCCATTTTTATCAGTTTGTGTACTCAGTTTCACAATCGTTTTCGCGCTTGATTTCCATAACACTTGGCAAAATATACAAGTAAATATTCTCTTCCTCATCAAGCACTTTCCCGATTCCCATTCCTTATTCTTCTATCGAAATGACATGGTTTCATCAATGTGTCTTCCTTCATACGTTCGATTGATTATATTTTTTTAACATTTTTTCTTTCTTTTTCATTCTTTTTCTGTTTTT
>OZ038482.1:55143749-55151249 GCA_964036315.1 Acanthosepion esculentum | reverse complement strand
TTCTTTGTTTTATGGTTCCTTTTTCTTCTGCTCCCGGTCTTTATTTACAGAGGGTAAGTCCTTGAAGTTTTCTTTCTTCTCTTCTTGTCGAAGCTTTTGGTTACTTAAATATTTTTTCATCAAAGTTAGTTCAAACGTTCCAATACTCAACCAAACTTTATAAATATCATTATGATTTTAATTTTCATCGTTTTAATTATCGACCAGGATTTCAAGTATGCTGATTATTTTTTTTAATCAGCAATACATTCTTTCTACAAGATCGTTCAATTCTCATGTTCATTGCCCTGCCGAAGAAAGAAATTCCTAATAAATGAAGATTGCAGCTGAACCGTTGTCAGACGTGAAAATGATAAGTCTGGCACAAGCTTACAAAATATAAGTTAATATATTCGAATCCAATAATAAAACTGTGGATATCAGGGAAATTATATACTCTATTCTATTTTCCATGTACATTTATGGTAAGAGTCAGCAGCTTGGAAAGCGATATCTGCGAGTCGTGTTCGAATTCTGGTCGAGGTCCTTACATCAATTTTCGCACAAATATTTTTAGGAAATGTATGAATCTGTATTTTTTACATTGGGATGTATGTTTTCTTATCAGTTAAGAGTTAAATTGCATAACAGACAGATTCTTAGCCATGGTTGGCAACTAATCTATGAGAGAAAAAACCTCTGAAGTAAAAATTGGTTATGTAAGCCTATGGTGATACAAGTGAAAACGTTTCTAAATTATTTGGTGAACACATTCTTACCTTCGATTTCTTTTCTTTTCTTCTGGTTTGCATGTTGCTTGGTGTGATGGGAAGGGATAAATCTTTGTTGGATATTGATGAAAGTAACAACATTGCCTCTGTTTTATGGCTGAGGAAATGCCCACCACATATTCCGAAGGGGATGGGAGATCAGAGAGGCGTTCTGATAAAAACAAAAGAAGTGGAAGAACGCTGCAATGAATTGCCAAAACTTCAATACGTTTGTAAGGATTATCTGCTTTCCGAGCCTATGGCTGATCTTTTCTCACAACAAACTGTTATCTGAAAGACCAGTACACCATTGCTGTCAGGAATAAATTTGAAACACTACAAACAGAAAGGAACCATCTCTTAATAAAACCTCCAATAGATTTAAAAAATAAGTGCGATGTGGGTTTGTTGACTCTGAGATCTCTAAGGAGAGTTAATACAATTGATTATAAAACATATTCTGTTTTGAGTCAGTAATAAAGTCGAGAAGACAAACGATTATTGTTATTATTCAAACTCTCCATATGCAAAATTCTCACTTGATGTAGTTTCTATTCAAACCTAATCCAAATAAGCCTTACCAATGATTGCAAACAAGAACTTTTGATCATTTGCAAATCAAACTCAGAAGAAAATCGCAAGGAATATGTTAGTTTCAATTGGAAGCTTTTCGTTTGATCCTGTATTGTTGAAATTCCAACTCTAATATAACATTTTTATTCCTACCAAATCAAGGTTCTTGTGCCAAACACAAACCCTTAATAGAAATAGCAACACACAATAATAAGCGCAAAATTATAAAAGAAGACAACGACTGCGTACATTTTTTAAAAGGAGAACACATTTATTCGCAGGTTGCATAACGAAAAAAGGTATGAATACAAACTTTGCAAAAAAACTTTTGAGTGTATATTAAGACAGGATAAAATTTCCAAGATCACCAACGAGAGACCGAGGGAAAAAAAACAAGGAGAAAACCACCTAAGAAGGCTCTAAAAAACAAACAAACAAACAAACCCCGAATATACCTACTTTCACAACATTTTTTAAAAAGACCCTTTTAACTTTTCACAGTCTGAGCTTGGGAAAATTTCTTCGAAATCTTTTCGTTTCAGGCTGTTCAACTTCAGGAGAATTTTCGCTTGTACTTTGGTCTCTGTTGTTGGTTGGTAACTGTTACCTTTTTCGGTGTTCTCATCTTGTGATCAAATGCTCTCTTTCATGTTGACGACCTGTCTTATTTTCTCTTTCTGTACAAAAGTCTTCTCCTACCATCTACAAACCTGAGCCCTATTTATTTTAAAATTTAGGCTCACCTCCAATATTCAGGAAGTTTATTATTAGAGCTTGAGAGCATGTCTCTCATTGGTCAGTATATGAGAAAAATAATTTTCCGTAAACTGGAAATGATCTTTCACAAATTTTGGCAGGTTTTATTCGCTGAGCCGAAAAAGATATACAATTGTAACAAAAAAATACACTTCTCTCAAAAGAACGTGTATTAAAACAAAACCTAGACAATTATATATTTAGATAATTATAACATTTTTAAAATAATTATAATGTATATTTTATAATAATTCTCCAGTACATCTTGAAATATCTCAGGAAAGGTTTCACTAATTCATTTTATTTTTCATTTAACCTCAAGCAAGACCATGAAGCCACAACCCAGCAAGAGTTTCCTGCGTACGAAAGAAAACAAGGAAAAATATTTTGAATCAGAGAAAACAATAAAAGTATTTAAGAAGACAGAAGATGACGATTGACATTGCGATTTTTTGAAGATCAAATTTGACTGGAAAGCAAGAAGCCGGAAGAGAGTTCCATAACCGAAAAGTGCGAGAAAATAAACTTTGGCATAGCACGTACATTTACATCTGGAAAATGATGAGGCCTTGCCGCCAGTTTAGTACTGCGCGTAAATTCATAATTTTAGTTGCGACAGAGGAAATATTATCGGAACAGTTACCATAAAGGTATTTAGAGAAAAGGCACAGGGAAGCTACGTTACGGCAGTGCGTTAATGAGTGATGTCGAGGTGCCAGGTCAGAACCCATGCCATTGAAGATTCTTCTTTGGATTAAAAATGTCTCAAACTACTGTTGAAACTGGGTGACAAACAGTGGGATTAGAGTTCTCAGGATCAAATACAATTCGCACTTGCAGGAAAGTAAGAGTTTAAAATAACGGCCAAAACAATTTACACAATAATGTAAAATTTTTGATGATTCAGGTTCTGGATTTGAAACGAAATTTTGCACGCACGAAGTATGAGGAACTCATGAAAAATTTTCACCCCGATCCTCATCGTATCTATATCTATATCTATATCTATCTATCTATATATATATATATATATATATATATATATATATATATATATATATATATATATATATATATATATATGTATGTATGTGTGTGTATTGATATAAACTGTTAGATTGATGATCCGAAGTTCTTTAGTATATATATTTTTTATTTTTTTAAAAACAGTGATCAATACCTAAGTAGAGCCTTGATTATAATTATTATTTTAAAAATATGATTCCATCGCGACACAGAAATTACAATGTTTCTAAACTGGTCAGCAGTATTTAAGTTTAATCTTAAATACTGCTGACCAGTTTAGAAACATTGCAATTTCTGTGCCGCAATGGAATCATATTTTTAAAATAATTATTGCATGTATCTAATGGAGAACCCATTTAATCACACACACAAATTTACCAGACTCCATTAGAAACATACTTGTAGAAAACACAAATATATTAACTGCATCCACCTGTAAAAAAAGATTAAAAATAATGGAAGCTTTAATAATAAAAAAGGAAAAGCCAACTCTTAACAATATTAACTACGGACAAAGCCACAATGAGCTAACCGTACTCAGAAATTAAAAACATCCCTACCACACACTTAGACATACACATAACGCACACACTCAAGCTGAAAAATCGAATCATCCTTGATAATGGCTAAAGGTATAGCCGAAAGCGCTCGGAAATATAAAACATTTGGACAGTTATTATACACCCTTTGTCCAGAAAAGAAAGCTCTTGTTCGAAGACAAGAAAAATCAAATAAAAAGTTTAACCGTAGTACCTTGTCTGTCGTTTTTAATGAAACATGCATAAACAAAGGATTGCTGCCTAAATATACAACTATATATATATATATATATATATATATATATATATATATATATAAATCAGCTGATCACTTTACATTGGTTTCAGGATAAAGATACCAAAAGATTGAAACCAAGGTAGCGTGATCGGCTGACATCATTATTTCTTAAATTTAAAAGCTCTGCAAGTTACATTTTTATTTTTAGTTATTTTATTTATACGTGTATTTTCTTTATACTTGTATTGAGCAATTTTTAATATTACTGTTTACTGGTCTAATTCAGCTCTGCCCAATAATTTTTTTGTAATTATATATATATATATATATATATGATAAAAATATTGTTTTAAGGTATTCTATATTTATTGGTAAACGTACTCAATATCAAAGATATAGCTTGTGTAAATATAAAAGTGTCTACTGAGATCAATACCAAGTGACGACAGTCCGTGTCATGATCGAATACAGCCTTCAGGTCAGGTGCATCGTGCGCAGATTCTACTAATTATATATGCTGGACAGTGGGGGTCATTACGGGTAGCAAGGTTAGGCAACTCTGGTTTATTTTATTAACCTAACGATTTATCGGTAGGCCTCAACGGTTATATTTACAAACAGTCTATTGAGTAGAAAGAACTATGGGTCGGTTTGCGGTTATTTTTAGGTATTTGTATATCGTTAGCATTTAACTCATCATCAATTATTGATTACTCCATGTATTGTATTTATTTATTTGTGATTGATTATTATTATTATTATTAAATTTATTTAGTTGTGGTAATGCGTGCGTACATAGATTGTTTAATACTTATTTATTTAATTTGTTAATTTATATATGCATATATATATATATATATATATATATATATATATATATATATATATATATATATATATATATATATATTCCTGTACGTATTAAAAGGAATTCTTCACATTTGTATGTGCCAGGATCTTACAACCTACACGTAAATGTTATCATACTATTTATCTTAATACGATCGTGTATATGTATATATATATATACACACACACACACACACACACACATATATATATATATATATGTATATATATATATATATATATATATATATATATGTGTGTGTGTGTAAAGTTAAGTTGAATCAGATCTGGAAACAGTAGTGCTAAATACACGTGTAAAAAAACAAGAGTAAAATAATATATAGAGGTTTTAAAATAAAAAAAATCAAGTTGTCACTTGAATTCGCTACCCTGGTTTCAACATTTCGGTCATTTTAAAAATACACATACATACATATATATATATATATATATATATATATATATGTGTGTGTGTGTGTGTGTGTGTGTGTGTGTGTGTGTATGTGTGTGTGTGTGTGTGTGTGTGTATGTGTCAGTGTGTCTGTGTGTTTGTGTAGATAGATAGATAGATAGATAGATAGATAGATAGATAGATAGATCCATTTACCCCAAATAAGACCCTAGGGTTTACTGAGAGTAAAAGAAAATGAAAAGACTTCAGGTGGAATCGTCAGCCCAATTCTAAACGAGGAACTATATATAAACCTCTACTCAAGTTTTAAAAAAGAACTATTGTGTATTTGGGCAGCAATCCCACATTTATACAAAACGACTGACGAGTTACGGCGGTTATTTTTTTTATGTAATTTTACTTGTGTTCTTATAATTTATTTCTTTTCTGGACATAAATTATGTAGATATTGTCCGAATTTTCTATACGTCCGAGTGCTTCCGGCCATGCTTTTAGCCATTATCGTGGTTGATTTTATTTTTGACATCGTTGTCCGAATTCATATTCCGTATGAACAACGAAGTTAAGCAACTTCGAACCTGGTCAGTACCTAGATGGTTGACCGTTTGGGAATACCATCTGATGCAAGCTTGGGTGTTAGGTTGTTATAACTGATAATGGCTCAAAATTGTCAATCGGAGAGCCGAGTTCTAATTCCATTAGAGTTCGGTATATTTACTTATGCGAAAATACCCTTTAGAAAGGTATGAATCAGCAGGTTTTCTCTCTAACCATGAGTTAATTAGTAAGACTTGTATAACTAAAATCATTATTATCTTTAAAAAAAAACTGCGTGCCTAATATTTAGATTTTGGTATGAAGTAACCCATAGAGATGTTGATATACCGCTAAACAAAAACAACTATATACATCTGTGTTCAAGAATTAGACAATTTAACGTCATGTGATTTGAGTGACTGATATCGTTTAGCGGCATATCAATACTTCTATGGGTTATTTAATGCCGAAATTTAAATATTTTGTATGAAATTCTATGGCTTCATTATATATATTTTGAAAGCATGTCTATGCCTTCAAACACAAATATGTTTTACATAATTGTATACTTTCAGGGTAAATATGTTTTATTTATATAGTTTGTAGATGATAAAACGTATTGTTGGTGATTTTTGTAAATACATTACTGGTAGTTTCACTATAAACATTTAGCGATGGTAATTTTTATAAAAATGTATTGCTGGTAATTTTACTATAACAAAGTAATTTTATACAATGCATAAGAATAAACAATTTTTATACAATACAATATACAAATTTCATGCAATATACAATACATATACAATTTTTATACAATCAGTCATGTGTCATAGGCAGTAAGTTGCCATTTCTTTCTGCAGTAGATCGGATGCCATCGAAGGCTATAGAACCCGGTCTGTCCTGCTATTTACCCATAGCTGGGGGGAGTAGAGGCAGATTCAAGGGTATTTTCACGTAAGTCAAGAATTCGAACGTGGCTTTCCGATTCCTCAATCTGAGCCGCTATCCATTACTCCACCGTGTCTCATGTTATATAATATATATACAATAACAATATATTTTTATAGAAAAGATGAAAATCAACTTACACTAAAAACAGTGTTGCATTGATTCATCAATCCGACGGATTTCATCCCTTTAAACCTTATTTTTAGTGAATGTTCGTATTTCTGTAGACGCTCCGTTTATTTAATAAACAGTCAGTATTGTGCCATGCGTGATACACGTTTAGGCGTTCATGTATCTTTAGATACATGACTGATGAGGCAGATTTCTTTTCAGCAGTAGGTTGCCATTTCTTTCTGCGGTAGACCAGTTGACATCCAGGGAATTAGAACCTGGACTGTCCTGCTATTTACTCATAGCTGGAGAAGAAAAAGAAAAAGATTCATCTCTTTCCAAGGGTATTAGCATTATAACGGATTCGAACGGACCTCTACGATTCCTCAATCCGAGCCGCTATCCATTACTCCACCGTACCTCATTTCATGCAATACATACACAATAACAATATATTTTATAGAAAAATGAAAATCAACGCAACACTAAAAAAAAGTGTTGCATTGATTTTGCTATAAAAATGTGCTGTCTTTTATTTTATTATAAAAATGTATTGCTGGTAATATTACTGTAAAAATGTATTACTGGTAAATATTGTTATTAAAATGTACTGCTGATTTTTATTTGGAGGTTCACGATTTTTATGCACCTCTAACAGGTTCTACCGCCGCGGGTCAGGGCGGACATGGGAACAGCAGCAGCTAAGAGGTGGTTACACGCTCAAAAATGTTCAAATCTCACGATCAGAGGTGTTGTGGCCAG
>OZ038482.1:55123749-55141249 GCA_964036315.1 Acanthosepion esculentum | reverse complement strand
GTTTATTACATTGAGCTCTCAGGATTTATATCCTTCCTGGAATTATCCATACCGATTGCCAATTAACTTTGATCATATTATATATATATATATATATATATATATATATATATATATATATATATATATATACTCTACGTTCTATGTATATTGTGTATATACCCTACATTCTATGTATATTGTGTATTAAAAAGGATGGGTCTTAACATGTGGTGGATTGACAGTGCTTAATATTGTACTCGGTTATATGGTGGTAGCTGGGAGTTTATCTTAGAAGAAACACTTTTTATTACTGTTTCTTTTATATTCCTATTATATTTAGAATGCATCAATTTGGTTTATGGGTTAGATAATCTGTTATCACCTGTCATTATTAATAAATTCAATCAACATTCTTTACCGGGTGTTTCAATATGTGGGAATTACGATAAACATTTCCAAAACAAAATTATGATCAGAAATTGGATTTCAAGTAGTGATGGCAAACACACTGAATCTATCATAAAAATCCAGAATGTGTATTTCATAAATATTAAATATTTCAAATATCTTGGTGAATGAATCAAACATAGCAAATTTAGTATACGATCTAAAGAAATTAATAGCCTGACCTCGGGGGTAATTTTGCGCAAGATGTTCAAAAACAAAATATTAATTTTTTTAACTCAAGACAGTTGCTTAAATAGCATCGTTAGATCTATCCCCTATATTTATGTCATGTATGTCGCCGAAGTCATTAAGAAATATCTAAGCTATCATTTATATCAAACCGTTTTCTCAGATCAATAATTAAAACGACTTTTATCGAATAAATACTCCAAGTCTTAACGATGACACCCATTCATTATTGGTGACCTCCACTACACAACAAGAAAAGATAATTCTGCCAAATAACAAAACCACATCACTTAGAGTTAAAAATTTTGTCAAATAAAAAAACTACATCACTTGAAGTTAGAATTTTTACCAAATAACAAAACCACATCACTTGAAGTTCAAATTTTCCAAATAACAAAACTACATAACTTGAAGTTAAAAAGTTTACCAAATAACAAAACCACATCACTTGAAGTTACAAAATTTCATTGTAAATCCCATTAGCATTGAATTGTGTTGTCATTTGTATAAAACTTCAAAGACGCATTGAAATGTAAGCTGTGGTTGTTGGGAGGAGACGTATATTTTGGTACTACAGGGGTTAAACATTTTATTTAACCATTTCACCTCGGATAAGGGATCAAAGCTACTAAGACGCAAGGGGTTACAGAGTTTGAAGGAATATGAACAAATTATTAAGGATAGGGAGCTATTACTAAAAGACAAAAAATAACGATTGACATTGCATTTATATTTTTGAAGTTCAATGCTGACTGGAAAGCAAGGAACCGGAAGTGTAGTTCCAGCGAGAAGTTCGAAAGAAAACTGTTAGCATGTTTTATTTCTTTTATTAATATTTTACATCCAATGCTTCATATCTACAAATCAAATATTTTCACTCATATTTCGACTCGTATTTCTTTCATAATGATTTCCCTCGTTACTATTCGGATCTTAACAATTTGGCTGTCAATAAACATGTGGCAATATTATTTATGCGTTTATAATTATTATATTAAATATATAAAACCTTGGTTTTATTCTTGGTCTAGCAGTTATTGAACTGATAAATCCTCAGTTATCTCCCTTTAAGACTTAGGAGGTATAAAAAGCACCCTGTAAAATCCGTCAGTAGATGAGTAGTCAGAGTAAAGTGCAATAAAGCTTTGGTATAAGTTTATTCACTGTTTCTTTTTTATTTCAGTTATTACCAATTAATTGCTGCTGTTTTTCATTATAATTCGCCCATCATTCTTCGGACATTAATATACAGTATGGTTTAGAAATAAAGAATAAGAATCAATTGAATACAGTTTATAAAGCCTGGCATTCAGCCGAACAAACGTGGCAGAATGATGATATCACAGCAACTTCATTCAATTATCCTACACTATTAAGTATATGTGCATAGCATAGTGGTTTTTTGATGCGGAATGTGTTTCGCACAAATACCCATGAACTGGTGAACTCTGCCAGGTGTTTATAACAGAACGAACTACTCACTATCTTAGATGACACCTGATAGGAACATTAGATAGTAGAAGGAATACTCTGAATTCAAAGCCAGACTGAAGAGGGATGGGTTCTGGTGATCCATCCCTAAATACACCGCTGATGCAAAGGCGGCCCTTGCTCCTGGAACCCTAATGGATTAGGTGATATATGGCGTGATAATAGTAAGTCTTATTTTTATATTTTTTATTGAAAATCAATTATTGTCTTTTTATAGTGTTCATAAGAGGAAATAGTACGAATAAGATTAATGATAATTACGAAATATAATAGCCTACGATACTTTTACTATAATTTTTTTTTCTGAACATATATATATATATATATATATATATATATATATATATATATATACATATATATATATATATATATATATATATATATATATATATATATATATATATATATATATATATATATATATATATATATTATTCAAACAGGTTTGTTTAAATAATTTAGACATATCATGTCCATACGTTTTCGTTGTGACCATTTAAGTTCGCGGATTCATTTTTTGTTAGATTAGAAAATTGAGTAAGAAAAGATACCAACATTTTCTTGCAAATAGTTTTTATTTTCCCAATTACTTTCAATCTCATTTGAGGCCATCTCCATTGGGTTAAGCTGTCTGTGCGTACGTAAATGTATTTCTGTGATTTTAAAGCATTTGAACTCTTCGTTTTTTTTTTTTCACTGCATATACAGCGTTTTAGATTTCAAGGTTCAAAGTTCTTCATCCGCGAACTTGAAAGGATCAAAACGAAAATTAATCGACATGATAAGTCTAAATTATTTAACGAAACCTGTTAATTTCAAACAACAAAATCCCATGTTGGCATTGTCAACTCAGAAATGTGAGATAATAAAATACCTATCTTATTCATTTACACTTCTGAGGTGACAATGCTAACAGAGGACTTGTTTTTTGACATAGCCATTCGAAAGAGGCAAATATGGATCTCTGTTCTATGTGATTTATACGCTCTATTATTATAAATACACTAAGCTCTTTTTGTGGATCAGTTTTAATATTTTATATTATTGGGATTCACTTGGATTATATACCAACGGAATATTACACACACAAACACACAAACACACACACACACACACACACACATATATATATATATATATATATATATATATATATATATATATATATATATATATATATATTAAAATTATAGGAGAAAGGAAATAAAAGAAACCTACAAAATGCATTCAGAAAACCAAAATAAATAAATATAAAAAAAGACTGTCTGGCTCGATGCTGTTGAAAAACAACATTCGAAAATATAGCTTTCATTTGATTTGATTACGGTGGAGAAAATAACAAATTGTTACGTCATATATTTTGATGGTCATCATAATCGGCAGATATTGACTGAACATTTAGCGTTACTGTCGGATGAAATTCATAAAATCTTTTTTATGAAAATATATTTGCAGGGAAATAGGTTTCTCAAGTCCACTAACTGTTATGGTTCTTTCTAGTCCATATAGGACTTTTCTTCCTTCCTTTTTTGTTCGAAGTAGCATGGAAGTTCAATATCTTTCTTATGCTGCTTGTATTTTCTCTTCGATTTATATGTGATATTCCATTTTAGATGTTAATGCTATAGGAAGTCCTCGAGTGAAATGGTTTCTATTATTTGGTACATTTGAGCGATTCTGAAGCGTCAGTCCCCGAGGTTAGAATAAGGATGGTCCCCTCAAAAACCTATAGGTTTCGTTAGCACAAAGCTATTTTTAATAATTGATCTGAGAATGCGGTCTTAGACAGTTTAGAGCTTATATATATCTGATGTGTTTGTTTTGTTTGTTTAACGGCATATCAATATGTTATGGATTATTTAATGCCGAAATTAATTTTCTTGGGAAAATTTATAATTTCTTTTACACATTTCTTTACTAGTAATATTTTTCATTTTCTCTACAAAAATATACTGCTAGTAATTTGTTTACTATGAAAATATATTGCTGGCACCTTCACTATAAGCATGTATTTCTACACTTTCATAGTGATTCGGCTCAATTTTGCGGGTTAACTGTTTGCCCATGGCTGGAAACCCTTATAGGTGCTACCACCCCGGGTAAGGGTGGATATCGGAACAACAGTAATGGAGAGGTGGTTCCACGCTCCTTAAGACATCCTAATCAGAAGACGAGCTGCCAGATGTGGTTTATCGTCATACCCAGGACGAAGATTTATCTGAACGTTATGGTTGCAGAGAGTAATTTCGTTCCACTCTGAATGTAGTCTAGTCATTTAATTATCAAATATATATGTACTTATAGTCGGATATCAATATTGGAATGGGCAAGGACACATTACAAAAGTTGGGCAGAGTATGGCGAAACAGAAGGAGTCCTTTGGTAACAAAGAATACTGAACTGTCACGTGACATCAGTCCTTCTTTACGGCAGCGAATGTTGGACGATTTCCTCAAAGATGAAGAAGAGACTCGAGCCGACAGAGATGTGGTTCTACAGAAGGATGCTAAAGATATCATGGACCGAGCGTGTGAGCAACGATGACGTCTTACAGAGGTTGCAAACAAGCAGGAGGCTTATACTTAATTTCAGGAAGAGGCAGCTGAAGTTTCTGGGAGACATAATGAGGAAGGAGGGCCTGGAGAATCTGATACTCACGGGTCGAATAGAGGGAAAGAGAGACAAGGAAAAAATAACACATGACATGACTAGTGTCTTTAAGCAAGTGGAAGACAGAACGTGGTCTGGGGTAGGTGGCAGAGTGAAGAAACTTGGTGAGAGCTGCAAGGGATAGAGGAGGTGGAGAGCCATGATCGCCTTCGTCCTGAAAGGACATGGCACATAAAAAGAAGAATGAAAAACTTTATAGCCTATACACTTCACAAATTGATATCAGACTAGAGTAATACAGAGAAGAAAAAACGGAAGACGTTCTTATTAAATCTGTGTAACTAATTTTTGTTGTATAGATCCCAACGATATACGTCTTGTATATGGATAATCTTGATTATATAAATATATAAACTCGTATATTAGTACAGATAACTGAAACGCTGTATTAGAAATCTGCTTGCCTATCGCTATGAAAAATCAGACGCACTAATATTTTTAAATATTTAATATCTGTGGTTTATAGAAATAGTCGCACTAACAACAGTTTTATTCATAGAGGCCTGTCAAGGCGCACTCAAAAGTTTATACAAACACTCAAATAATCAGCCAATTTTTCTTTCCCTTATTGCATGGAACATGATGAGAAAAAAAACGGAAGGATTTCGCAGATGAAAGCAACAAAGAGAATTGCATTTATAAAGAGTTAACACGTGGACGAAACAGAATAAAAGGGAGAGAAACAAATAAAAAGAAGATACAAATAAGTGATGACGGGGGAGAAAGAGAAAAAAAAAGATTTGCCAAAAGAGAAAGAGCAGATTAATTGTTTTGTAACGTATAAAGGCTTATTTTTACTGAGGAAGTTTGAAGAAAAGATTAACCGATTCTGTTTCTTTTCTTTTTACAAACCGAATAGAGAAGACAAAAACTACAATACGAAACCAGGAATTTACTTTTATGTGTTTCTGTGTTTTTTAGATAGATAGATAGATAGATAGATAGATAGATAGATAGATAGATAGTGTGTGCGTTATAGGGGTGTAGATAGCTAGACAGATAGAGAGATAAAGAGGGAGATAGAAAGTTAGAGATTTCTCTGAGATGGAAATAAACTGAAATTGATGAACAGATTAAAATAGATAGATAGATAGATAGATAGATAGATAATGGTAAGGCAGAGATAATTGGAGAAAGAGAAAGAAAGATAGATTTAGATAAAGAGAGAGCATGTGTGAGTTAGAAAGAGAAATGAAATTGTATAAGAACCTAAAATACTTAGATAGATAGATAGATAGATAGATAGATAGATAGATAGATGAGAAAAAGAATAGAGCGATGGAATTAAAATAGGTAAGGTAAAAAAAAACAAAGCAAGTGCGCACTTATATTCAGGTTTAATTATTGCCCTATTACCTTATGAAAGAAAGATATCAAATAAAGAATATGGTGTTTGTTTTCTTCCGTCTTTGATATTAGAATTTATAAAAGAAAATACGCCAATTTTGACAAATTTAAACAAAAAAAATCAAATAGCAAATGAGTAGAAACAATGAAATCAAAGGCGATCTTTTCGAATGAAGTTTGTGAGAATAGTGTAAATGTTTGGATTAACTAAAGATTCGTTGAAATCAAAATAAAAACTCTGTTCAAAGATGTGACATACATTGAAAAACAACGCCCAGTGTTGCTTGTGCATCATGTATGGATCAGAAAAATCATAAATTGTGAAGCAAGAGTTTTCATTTTTTTCTTTAACGCGTAATACATAATCTAGGGTCATGATTTTTCTTTTTTAAATAGTTCTTCCTGGGATAATTTCGACTCTGGTTGGATTTCACTTTGGTTTGTTGTCAGACTGGGTAACATTTCATTATATTCACTTCATGTGGGTGCAATGAAATTGCTTCAGTAAATCGAAATATATTTCTGTGCGCATAGTTAGGTAGATGGCTAGGTAGCTAGCTAGCTAGCTAGCTAGATAGATAGATATGAAAAATAAGACAGATATGAAAAAACTAAGATAGACAGATAGACAGAGGACAGAGGAATCAACACGGCATAGCCATTTAAAGTTTCGCGCTTGAAACTTCGCACCGAATGTTTATAATGCCATCGAAAGGAAACACATGTAAAAATTTACACTTTGATATTTAAAAAACATATATAAACACACACGCACACACACACACACACACACACACACATATATATATATATATATATATATATATATATATATATATATATATATATATATATATATATATAATATATATTGATAATATTAGTGGAAAATATACACATACATATGCAATCATATATCTAAAATATATAAACAAATATACATACATACACATACATATGTGTATAAAAAATAATTCCAAGAGGATAGAATCCAGATAGAACTCAATGTCTAGGACAGAGTAAGGATATAATAAAAAGACTTAAACACTAATATTCCATGGTCATAATTTATTCCATTGGAATCGTGAAAACGATCCAATTCATCAGACCTACAAATTCAAAAAGAAAACAGAAAAAAAAACTCCGGGAAAAAAAATAAACTAAATAAAATTTAGTGAGAGTGTATGTATGAGAATGTGGGACGAACGCTAGAGCAAATGAGATTTATAGAGAGGAGTAACAGACGAGAGAACAACAGGAAGGTCTAAAGATGAAGGGGAACTAAGATTTAACAGAGAGACGTTTTAAAGAGAGTGGTGAAAGACGGTTTAAGTGAGAACAATATGCATATTTTCAAATGTCCAAAGATACACCGGAAAAGTGTATACATTTCTTGGTGGCATACACACACAATAGACGATATAATCTTAAAGTTCAGAAGATGAACGTTACAAAACCGTGTTTATGTTTTGAATCGTTTTTTTGTGCCTACATTTAGAAAAGATCTCACTACGAAGATTTAGCAACTCATGTTGATTCTTATCTTTAATAATAAATTTTTTTCCGCAATGCACACATCACACCGATCACGGAAGTTATTAGGGGTACTAGCTCTTGATAAGTATCTCCATTTGATAAGTGGGGTTACTCCCTTAACCACCAGATCTCAGTGGTGTTTGGATAAGGAAGTTTTTTTTTGTGTAACGTTGTCGATATTACCTTTGTCAAATTTTCTTGATTACGCAGCGGCCCTTTTAAACGCCATTCGCTTTTTGTTTTTTCTGTTTTCTTTTTGAATTTGTAGGTCTGATGAATTTGATCGTTTTCCCGATTCCAATGAATACATTATGACAATGTTATATTAGTGTTTATGTCTTGTTATTATATATATATATATATATATATATATATATATATATATATATATATATATATATATATATATATTACGGAGACACTTATTAGGGGCTGATGATAGCCGCGTTCAAAACAGCTTGACATAGACTGTCCTCTATGTTGAGGTTTTTTATTTTTTGCTGTAAAAATACATATGCTCTGTTATAATAAATACATCGAGCTCTCTGTGGATCAGTTTTAATAATTATTACTAGGATCCACACGGATTATATTCCAACGGATCGATTACCCATAGTACACAGACACACACACATATATATATATATATATATATATATATATATATATATATATATATATATATATATATATATTGTCATCCACAGACAGACTGGTTCGCTGTTTCACAGCTCATCAGCGTGGCTAGACGTCCGGTTGCCTCTAGCTAGGATCGAAACCCGACTGAATTGGCGTCAGTCGGAACTTCTACCACTAAGCCGTTGGCAGGGATGAAAGTGAATTTTAGCGTGTTTATTTTTAGATTTAGATAAACACACAGTGACTGACAGTGACTCAATTCTGCCGAAGAGTCTTGCAATATGAAGTCTCCTTCATCCTTGAACGCAAATTTGGGCCTGTTAACCTCAACGACCACTTATATATTTCCATACACACTTTGACACATAAATATATTAAAACTATGTTTTTATTATTATATTATTTTAATAAATTACATTAACATTTTTATTATTATTTTATTAAAATAAATTACAATAAAACTATTATTATTCATACATACATACATACATACATACATATATATATATATATATATATATATATATATATATATATATATATATATATATATATAGAGAGAGAGAGAGAGAGAGAGAGAGAGAGAGAGAGAAACAGAGAGAGTGGGAGAGAAAGAAAAAGTTAGAGAAAGATGTGGAGGCGTAGTAGGGTGCTAAACGGTCACTGCCTGACCAAAAATCTCTTACAAGATTTTCTGTAGTTTGTTGGACTGAGAACTTTTTGCGCACTCCCATGTACACACACACACACACACATATATATATATATATATATATATATATATATATATATATATATAGATAGATAGATAGATAGATATAGATAAATATATATATATATATATATATATTTCGATTATATTTGATACAATTTATAATCAATTTTGTTTGTTTCGTATGCTTCTTCATTTTCAACTGTGTCTAAATAGTGAATGGATGCCTTTTTATTTTATTTTCAAGATGCAAACATCATTCAGTTGCTTCTTAACCCTGAAACAACCATAACTACAGCACATCGACTCTGGTTGTTAACGCTGTTGTCTTTCTTGTAGGCAAATACAAGAGATTCCTTAAAGACATGTGATTAGCCAGATCCCTGAAAGCATGCCTAACGAACCATTTATCGACGTGCTAAGTGGCCGTTATGGTAGCAGGTAATCATGTGATACAGAGGCAACAGCTCAGGGTGCCAAGTATGTTTGGTAAAAGAGGACAATAAAGAATAACAGAAAATTAATGACACCAGGAACAAGGCTTATTGATGATGGTTTAGGCTATTTTACCGTTAATTTATGGGCTGTTGGGTAATCAGGGTTTGCACGTTTGTACAGGCTGGAAAAGAAAACAATGACTGTATAAATGCATATGTGGCTTATTTACCATGGCATTCTGAAAAATAAACTCTGATTGAGGAAAAACAAAACACGTACTGAAATATATGGAAATGTATACGGGGACTCTCCGGAAAATATCCAGCCAAAGGAAATATTATGAGTTTCAAATTTTATACGTCTAGGACCAGTTCACTTTTGGCAAGCATCAACACGGTTACTAGTATAATATGGGAACTTAAAATACAAACTGATGTGTGTTTTGGGGTCTCTTAATAATGGTCATATCAACGCAACCCTATATGAACTTACGTCAAATAGCCTGAGATAAAATAATAATGATAATGTCTGTCAGCTGATATCCGAGGACATCTCTCGAGTAGTTTACAAAATTAGGGTGGCTAGCCAATTCCCGTTGCAGACGCCTGCTCAGCTTGTTCAAGAGACCACTCGTGGATTATACTGCAACTAAGCTGGGCGGAACTTAGATACAGTTTCAGGGAGAGGGGCCATTATCTGGCCTGCTTATCAGTCTGAACAAGGCCAGCATGCTCAAAACCTCGGTCACGATGACTTATGAAATTTTTGCCAGTACAACCAGCCAATTTCACTCACAAGCCGTGGTATGGTTGTTATGCTGAGATAGTCTCCCCGAAACCGACGACTTCTTCAAGTGACCTTTCAGACAAATCGACCATGGAGAGATTAGAACATGGGTCTCATCGTCAGAAAGAAAACGTTCTAACCACTTGGCTAAGTGCCCGGAACTATAAGAACTTATGTAAAGTAGGGTGTGATGAAAGAGAAAAGAGCGAATCTAAACTATATAAAAACAGAAACTAAACAAATCTAGATATTTCCCCCGGGAAAATGACAGAAGTTAGCATGACTGGCTAGGATACGTGATGCACTGATAACTATACAAGCGATTTTTCTCA
Source organism: Acanthosepion esculentum (assembly GCA_964036315.1). Taxonomy (NCBI): domain Eukaryota; kingdom Metazoa; phylum Mollusca; class Cephalopoda; order Sepiida; family Sepiidae; genus Acanthosepion; species Acanthosepion esculentum. The sequence continues at coordinate 55,130,677 of OZ038482.1, read as the reverse complement.
TTTGACTGACCCGTCATATATACACAGTAACAGTTCAGTACTCTTTTCTTTTTTTCCAACGAAACTTTCCTGTCGCTAGGTACAGAAATATGCGTTCTCCAACAGGAATCGAACCGATATGCCATACGGAAACAGTCCTATAGGCTGACCTGTTGTTTAAACGGTTACTATTCATTTGAACTTTCCTAATCGAAAATTTCTGTCTACCACCCCAGACGAGACTCTGCCCTTCGGCATAACCTCGTCTGGGTTCCTCTCTGCCCGAAGGCAGAGAGTTCGCCCATCATAGCTGGAGACATATCTCCAACTAATTGCCGAAGCAAATATATTTGCCAACAGCTTCCCGCGGTCAGATGTGGCACAAGGCCGAATTTAACGTGGGGTATCTGAGCCCGTAGGCTCGGGCAAAAATTCCCCGTAGACCTCGTAAAAAACGGGGTCGGGTAGCTGTCTACCGCATCAGACGAGACTCTGTCTAAGTGGCATCTGTTGGTCTCGACATACCATGAATCAGCGCCCTCTACACGGCGAAGGCCTAGGCATGGATTTTTATGATAAATCGACAGTTGCCAATGCAGCACGTCTCCCAATTACATTTTTCAATACAGCTTGGCACCGGCATCCAATTGTGCATATATATATATATATATATATATATATATATATATATATATATATATATATGTGCGTGTGTGTATGTATACATATATATATATATATATATATATATATATATATATATATATATGTGTATATATATATAAATATATATATATATATATATATATATATATATATATATATATATATATATATATATATGGGGATTGAGGGTGGTATTAAACTTTAGACTGATAATGGCAAAAATATTTTCAAGTGATTTTAAAATCTTATAGAAAATAATTAATTCTCCGCTGTTTTTTTATGACGACATGCATGTCCCCCGTTATATTTTTGTAATAGGAAGGAATAGTCAAAGTTAATAATAATAATAATAATAATAATAATAATAATAATAATAATAATAATAATAATAATAATAATAATAATAATAATGAGAAGAAGTAGAAGAAGAAGAAGAAGATGAAGAAGAAGAAGAGCGGGAAAATTAGAGAACGAATTTGAGGCCCAGATGAAGATCTCCAAGGTTGTGTTTACGCCATTATTTTGTGAGACGTCTGCAGATCCTTATTGTAGTGTTTTTCTGTTGTTAACGACGCTAATTGCTACTTTTCCTGTCAGTTCTTGACAAGAGAGACGTAAATAGAGCACTTTAGGATGAGCAGCCAAGGCGAACAAATCATTAAAAAAAATGATTGCTATAGCCGTCAGAAATTGTCACTTTGGCCAAAAGAAAGGAATGAAAATAAAAGATTATCAAATGGAATGAAATGTTTAGAAATAATGGCTGGTTAACCGGTTCGATGGATTTCACCGAGAAATGTTTCAACATTTATTAAAAATTCTATAATTCTTATTTCTGTTGCAATGAAAATATTCATCTACACAACAGAAGCGCTTAGTAAAACTGAAGATTCAAATTTCTTCGTCTTACATGTGCCGTGCTTTAAGGACCTGGGCGATCATGGTTCTCCACAACTTCCTATCATCTGTAGCTCTTAGCAATGTTTGTCTTTTTAATATCTCTCCCACTCTCCCTTCTGCCATTGGTTTAGATGAGCGCTACAGAATATAAGATGCTCTAAGCTTGAACGTTCGGATTATATAATGCATAATGGCTCGGAATTGCTAATCAGAAAACCAAGTTCCAATTCACGTTGGGGGCGTTATATTCAATAACGTGCAAATACACTTGTGAAAGGTATGAATCCATCTATGCTATCTCCAAATATGCGTTAATTAGTAAGACTTGTATTGCTAAAAGATTATTATCTCAAAAAAGATTTTTGCAATCTAAAACATTTTCTAACTTTAAATAATCTGTAAAGGGGTGATATTACTACAATATATATATATATATATATATATATATATATATATATATATATATATATATATATATATATATATATATATATATATATATATATTGTAATAATAGGAAAGAACAATGAGATTTATAATTCAGGGTTATTAGCATTTATTTTTCTTTTTAAAAAACACTGCTCGATACAACAGTAGAGCATAATATTATAACTCTTTTCTTTTTTAAATATATTATCATCGCAACACGGAACTTCCCATGTTTCAAGACTTAATACCCCAAAAATAAAATAAAAAGATTAAATTTTCCTTAACCGCAACATCTCAAAATATCAAATTTGTCTGGACTTATAAATTAAGTAAATCTGTTTCTAAAAGGTTATTCATAGTATCTCTTGATAATGAGATGGAGCTTATTAAATTTTAGACAGTTTTAAGTTTATTTTTTCATGATCGAATTTAGATTGAAGTTTAAGTTTTGAAACCTGAGTATTTCGGTGTTTCGATGAAAGTATATTAAAAAAAACTGTTATCATATATATATATATATATATATATATATATATATATTCAGGTAGGATGAGAACGAAGTGATTACAATTCCAACATTCGTACATTTAATTTAAAAGAGGGCTGAATAGAAAATAGACGAATATTAATTATTTTAGGATATTACATCGAAAACATGTCTAAATCAGTATATAATTACAGTCGTGTTTCGATGCATATCAATGCACCTCATCAGACGATTGTAAATTATTTTCAAGTACTTTAGACTATCGCAGTCATTGTAAATAAATGATATGGTATTTACAGTTTCTTTGTCTACATCCTGGTATTCTCTCCTCTCTCTCTCTCTCTCTCTCTCTCTCTCTCTCTCTCTATATATATATATATATATATATATATATATATATATATATATATATATATATATATATATATATATATATATAAGCTTGTTGGAGTATCATAGTCTGCAAATTTGGCTACCTGTTGCAGACATCTGCTCAGATACATTTATTTTCTTCAACAGCCAGATCGGGAAACTGTCACTTATTCTGCAACTATGTGAGCGGAACTTATATAATCTGGCGTGATCAACAATTTGGAATATGTCAGTACCCTTAAACTCTCGGTTACGATTATTTTTGACGTGGTGTTCACACAACCATCGACAGCTTCCGAACTGTTTTGTCTACTCAGTTTTACTCACAATGGTAAGATTTGTCGGGCACTTCCGAACAGTGCCTTAAGATGAGAACATCTCTCTGGCTGATAATATCACCTCCTTGACAAATCGACCTTGGTGAGAATTGAACCCGGGTTTCATTGTTGGAACGCTTATTTTCTAAGTGCTCGGTCACTGAATAAATTTGTGTGCATGTCTGGCTATTTCTTTTTATTATTCGTTTTCACATTCACTTGTTCGCCATTAGGTTTTTACTATGAAATTCCATTATTATGAATAAAGGCTTACTATGACACAACAGTCATTCATTGAGGCTTGCTTTTTGTTTCAATAACAGGAAAATATGGACTGATAAAACGAGTAAGGGCCAACAGGCATAAAATATATATCATTGCTGCTAACAGTCAATTTTTTTTTCGGTGAACTATGACGAATAAAAGATTAAACCACTTTGATGTTTAGCGTTCCCACCTGGCATTTGCTGCGTAGGCGGATGATTTCAGTTTGCGGATTTGGCGTGTGAGTTTCATTTCCATCTCGAAGTGTTTATTCGTATTCAGCGCTGAGCCCTTAAATCAATAAATGTATTTGCAAACTTGAAGGGTGCGTAACATATTATATGCATTATTCACGGGCGTGCAGACATACAATGATGCAATCATATAAATATACATATATGTAGATGATATGCAAATTATGTAAAAGTTCCCTAAACTTTTTTGTTCAGTATCGCTTCAGGACGTTGGTGATCATGGTTCTTCAAAATTTTCTGTCATTGCTAGCTCTTAATAGATTTTCAGTTTTTATCTCTCCTGAATCTTATCCCGCTATCCATGCTTACTATCTATGCGCTGTTTTCCTCTGTCCTTGTCTTCAATCTGCCTTGTGAGTATCGAGATTTACAAACCTTCTTTCCTCATTATTTGCAGCAATTAAAATTTGAAATTGATTTTTTCATAATGTTAAGTATAACTGGCATTTTTTGCTGGCATTTTATTTAAAACGTTGTCGTTGCTTTGAAATTTGGTCCATGGTATTCTCAGCATCCTTCTGTAGAACGATGTTTATGTTGCTTCATGTCTCTTTTTGTCATAGAAAGAAAGAAAGGGAATTCCAGCAATTAGAAACTGATGCAAGCGATCCTAACAATATATTGTTATTATTCGCAAGAAACGACTATACCTGAAAATAATGATGATCAATGAAATCAATTAAAAGATCAATAAAAAAATGCAACTTAACACGCTACTTTGTTAATACTACTACTTCTGTAAGTCGCGTCTCTTCAAAATGTTGGCGATCATGGCTCTCCATAATCACTGTCTTTGTAGTTCTCAATATAGTCTATCTTTTTTCTTATCTCTCTTAAACCTTCCTCTGCCACCCAAGCTCTCTAGGTAGGTTACACATTGTTTTCCTCTGACCCTATTGCCTTCAATCTGGTCTGTGTGTATCGAAATTTCCCAGTCTTCTTTCCTCATATGTGCTCTAGAAATTTCAACTGTCTCATCATCATGTCAAGTGTAAGTGTTCTTTTTGTTGCCATTTTATCTAAAATTTCGTCCATGGTGTTCTCAGCATCCTTCTGTAGAACCATATTTACATTGCTTCATGTCTATTCTTGTCTGTGTAGAGTGTTGAGCGTTCAAGTCATAAGGGCGGACTGATATTATATAAGAGTTCAGTACTATTTTCTTTCTTTCTAAATATCCATAATTTTGTCATTGTAGATTTTATGACATATCTGTGAATTCGCAATTAAATTTCGATAGAACAATTTTAAGTCTTGGCCAGTTGATCAAGTAACATTTCTAATATACAGTTTACTAGATGCCGAATTATGAATTAAAATTCAGGTCGGTCGAATGTGCCTGGATTACGATCCAATCAATGTCTTTGTATAAAATCATACTTAAGTTGATGGGCACAACGTAATCTGACTGGTTCGCTTGTAAGAAATGTCGAAATGCTGTAATGGAATCATTTTCGTAGACAGATATATCTTCGAAATTCCTCAAGCCACGACGAAATGTAAAATACGACGATAATATAAATACAGTGTCAAAATTGAAATTTGATTTCTTAAACCCGGTGACACCCTCCACACACATCGCTACATCTTTGGTCTTACCCAGTTTTTAATTTTTTCCCGATGACATAGAGCTCTCAACTTGGTATCTACACTTATGGCGCAACCATTTACTCCTGCCTCAATAGTAACGATGATCTGTCCGACAAGGTCAAAATGGCAGCCGATGTCCAAATCTACGTCAAGTCCGTCGTTAACTATGGCAAAAAATGCCTTGTTAATTATAACGCCTCCTAAACTAAACTTATCTCCATTAATCATCTGAATGAACCCTTTCTGTTTTCCATCAGCATGGCTGATGCTAACCTGAAGGAATGTGGTTCGTTGCGCCTTGTCTGGCTAAAGTTCTCAGCTGACATGAAGTGGAAAGTCTATATTTAAACGATTGCTAGGTCAGAAAATTGGTTCACTCTGTATCTATAAATCTACTATTCGTCCATGCTTAGAATATTGCAGTCACATATGGTCCGGTACCCCTGATTTTTATCTTGAGCTTCTTGATAAAATCCAAAGAAGAATCTGCAATATTATTGGTCCTGAACTGGCAGCTCGTCTTCAATCACTTAAACACCGCCGTAAAGTTGCCTCTCTATAAATACGTCCATGTTAATTTTTCGGATGAGCTCTTTGATGTGATACCCAGATTTCTTTTTAAAAATCTAAGTGCTGTACTAGACTGGCGTCGAGATCTCACCAATTTACAGTTGAGCTGGCTAGACGTGACCTTTCTAAAAATACCATATTTACCTTGGTAACATTTTTCCCGGTGCACATTGATATCTACCAGACTACTATCTTTTCGGTATCAGGTGTTAATTAGTGCTTTTTTGGTCGCGATTGCTTCGCAGACATTTCAGAACCTTACAATCAACTTAAAGTGACCAGGGTATAGTGTCCAAGTGTCTGCTGAGGACAGAAGCAATTTCCAAAATTAACAAACAAACTAAGAAATGTAAAAAATTCGTTAGAGACAAAGAACGGTTTGTTGAACTGCTATGCAATATCAGACCGACAGTATGTCAGTGAATTCTGAACAGTTTCCTCACGTTTGAATGGTAGACTAGAAGAATACACGAAAAATTAAACATATCCTGGAAATGTTTATCTGATGACGAAAAATATAATATCGAATACGAAAGCGTATTGGAATAACAAACGATGTATTTTAAAAGCTAAATAAACTATTATGAAACAGGAACATTTTTATCAGAACGAAAGAAATAAGTGCTGAAGTGTTAATTAATATCACTTCTGTTATATGGTAGTAAATATTGAAAAATGTTCTTACAGATGAAGAAGCTATTTCAGGCAAGAGAGATGTGGTTCAATAGAAGAATGCTTCGAATACTATGGACAGAGCATGTAATGAAAGGGGAAGTTTTAAGGTAAATGGAAAAGGTAAGGATAATTATATATAAAATCAGAAAGAGACAGTTGATATTTCTGATAGAATGAGAAGAGAAGGAGTGGAGAATTTGACACACACATATTGAAACTAAGGGAGACAAGGGAAATCGCGTTTAACCTACCTAATGAACTTGTGTTATTGGCTGGCAGAACATGGAAGGGCTAGTAAAGAAATAAAGAAATATTGTTACGATATACGATTGCCAATACATCACATGAGTAATAAACACTAATTTTTATACTACTGTATATGCGCAAATAAAAACAATTATGAATTCACCTATCCAATTAGTACT
>OZ038482.1:55103749-55121249 GCA_964036315.1 Acanthosepion esculentum | reverse complement strand
TATATCAGCTGAAAGTATATAGAACGTGCATTAATTTCAGCGTTTTTCGTGACATAGGAAATATGTACAATATATTGGTGCAATATATTTTCTTTACTGACAAAACTGTTGCTGTTACAACTTAAATATCCGCCAAATTTTATTTATATTAATTTACAGTAAAAACGTGTGCGTGAAAACCAATGGGATGTTACATTCTTCATGCTCTTGTTATTGTTAGTTTGGTGAAATTAACAGTTAATATAATTTTAAAAAATGTCCCTGAACAAATCTATTAGAATCATTCGTAGGAAATAAAGTCAGTATTGAATGAGGCATAGGAAAATGAAACAAAGCAATAAATAATGATAATAAAAATGCTATGAATTTGGTGTAATATAAAATTTACGTTTCTTCACCCTTTACAGGCTCATTAGCTTTGCGTTTTAAAATTTAGTGGGGGTGCATTTTTCCACCTAAAATTTGAATGCCATAGAACATATCTTTTGCCTTCTTAATTCCTGTTCTTTTATTTTCCTTGCTCTAAATAGTGCGCTGTTTTTTTTTTCACATTCTCTCACACTCAGTAACTCCCTTTTTTCTTAGTGGCTTTATTGCCTTGAGTCGGGAGAAATGATTTTAAAAAAATATTTTAACCTTTGTGTTGTAACCTAGGGAAGGTTACTGAATATTCGGCACAACGCCGAATATAATGTAGGATAGCTGACCCCGTAGGCTCGGCCAAAAAATTCCCCGTAGACCCCGTATAAAAAGGGATCGGGTAGCTGTTTCCCGAGACAAGACTCTGCCTTTCGACATAGCTTCGTCTTGGGATCCTCTCTACCCGGAGGCAAATAGTTTGACCAGCGCAGCGGGAGACGAATCTCCAACTGCAGACCAACATACAGTATTTACTACTGTATTTATGTGAATGGAGACATATCGATTATCGTCCGTAGTGATGCTACAACAATGTTTATTTATTAATATATACTTTATATCTCTGTTTAACTAAATTGAGCACGACTTTCTTTACGCCTTATATTAAACAAATATTTATTTGTTCATCTGTATATGCACGTTATCACAAGCATATACAGTTGCTAATATCTTGTTATATAGTTTATGTTCACACTTCTGTCTCTCTCTCTCTCTCTCTACATATATATATATATATATATATATATATATATATATAAAGTATATATATATAAAGTATATATATATACTTTGCAAGATTATTCTTGTTATTTAGTTTATGTTCACACTTCTATCATTCTCTCTCTCTCTCCATATATATATATATATATATATATATATATATATATATATATTGAATTGGACATAATCCGACAATTTATTTAAAGACATTTATAATATGTTTAACGTTCTTTTTATAGATACAAGTATTTAAGCAAATGCTCTGTTTTATAATAAATGTTATTTAATACTGTTTATTATAAAACAGAGCATTTGCTTAAATACTTGTATTTATAAAAAGAACGTTAAACATATTATCAATGTCTTTAAATATATATATATATATATATATATATATATATATATATATTGTTCTCTTTATCTTTTACTTTAAATTTTCATTGACTTAGGAATGTGACGTCATCAAAAGTCATTTGTTTGAAATGTAACTAAGTCAAATGCTTCGTTCTAATATCTACTGTTAGAATGCAAAGAATTCATGCTGATTCTACTTTGAAATATTTATGTACTTAAGTACCTGTATTACAAAGCTAAAATAAAATTATATGTACATGCGAAAATCTTCACCTCAGAAAAAAATTCGAGAACGTCATGAAATTATGAAACAATATGACAGTTCACCATATTCATGATTACTTTTGGAATAACTATATATATATTTATTTTTTACTACAGTCAATTTTTAGTACCATATCCGGAGAGGTCCATCCAGTACCACAACTACAAAAGGAGACTCATCAATTGAAAATTCTGCGCGGGCAAAAAGGCTTCTCCCCTGCCTGTTATAAGTTTAAGTTTATAGCAACAAGTCTCAACAATCCTGGAATAAAACCTTTTGGTATTCTGTCCTCGACTTCACCCATGGTGCCCAACCCACAGGTGCAAAATTATGACGCACTTGAAGTGATTAAAGAGAGGATTCGATACATTGAGCGCAAAGAGAGAAGGAAATAAAAAGAGTTGTGAAAAAAGAAAGTGTCTACACTGGCAAGTTTGTGATGAGGTGTGTATGTGTGTGTGTGGGGGGGAAACTTTGGATAACGCCATCAAAATGTAAGGTAAGAGCTCCCTTGTCAATGAGTCGAATGTAAATTGTCGTTTAATAAGGGCAAATATTTACCTTTCCTTTGTCGTACGACTGCGTTAGAGAGGGAATGCATGCGTATATGTAGGCGTTTTTAGCATTATTTATGTACGTTTGTCGACGGTATGTCCATGTGTGTGCGTATATATATATACATATATATATATATATATATATATATATATATATATATATATACATACATATATATATATGTATATATATATATATATATGTATATATATATATATATGTATATATATATGTATATATATATATATATATGTATATATATATATATATATACATATATATATACATATATATATATATGTATATATATATATATATATACATATATATATATGTATATATATATATATATACATATATATATACATATATATATACATATATATATATACATATATATATACATATATATATACATATATATATATACATATATATATACATATATATATACATATATATATACATATATATATACATATATATATACATATATATATACATATATATATATATATATATATATATATATATATATATATATATATATATATATATATATATATATATATATATATACTTTAATGCCAGTATCAATCTATGTCACCAGTCAAACCAGCATTGGGCGGTAAGATAGAATCGTGGGACGGAAAGAATTTCAGAAAGATGTAAAAAAAATGTATCAAAAAGGACAGAAATGTATAAGGCGAAGTGTTGTGGGATTCTGGGCAGGTAAGAATGTGTAGCTTGATCGGCAATAAAAAAAAAACTATTTAAGTGACTAAGTGGGGAATAGCCCGCGTGCAATTTAAAACCACACCTGACCCTCCCTTTTATCTTGATACCAGCACATTAGTTTGCGTTGAGGAGCGACTCGTAATATTTTAAAATATACCCTGACCCTTCCTACGGGCCTTGCTCTTGAGAAAACTTGTTGATCTTATTGGCTAGCAACACCTGCATATTAGTGAAAACCACTTAATTTCTGGACGTCTGTGTGGCGAGTCTGGGGGGGATTGTGGAATTAATAGCAAATATACAAACGGTTTTAATCGGATAGCCTCCTGTGTGACACTTTGACATTGTAAACAGCAATATAAGAGAAATGAATGAAAGAATGGGTGAGGCATAACGTAGTACTAAAAAGAAAACAATACTTTGACTCGCAAACAAGCGAGCTAAAAATAAACAATTGCTAGGCTTTAGTTATTAATTTAAACGCGACAGTCATGTCGGCGTTTTCCTATCTTCCATTTTACGGGTTAATAACAGGGAAGTTTATTTAATGCAACATGTTTATTTAATACATTTTTAAAATCATTTTTCTCCAAGCAAAACGGAAATGCCACTAGTACGCAAGGGGTTACAGAGAGTTAAAGTCAGGGGAAAGACAGATTATAGGTAGGACGAAGGAAAGGATAAAAAATTTACAGGATTCAAGAAAATAGAAGATGGCGATTGACGCTGCATTTGAACTTCTGAAGATTGTAGTTACCTGGGAATCAAGTAAACGGGAGGGATTTCCACAGGCGGGAAGTGCAAAAAAGAACCAGTTGGAGAAGTGGCGGTGGCATTTAGCTATTTTATCAGTAAACGGATAGATGCCAATCGAGTAGCACGCTTAAATTCATGTAGCCGATGCAGTTGCCATGAAAATATTTGTAGAAAAGACAGAGGGAAGCCGGGTTTGTAAGAAAGTGGCTGAGGTCGAGATGACAAGTCAGGATAGATTAAAGGTCCTTATCTGGATTTTGTCAAGAATGTCTGAAAAAGAATTATTTTCAAAGATTATTTGGATACAAGATCACAGCTGTTAAGAAACTAACCCCCAAAAATAATTGTAAAAGAATAAAATAATTCCTATGTCCGTATTTTGCTTGCTATTATCACAACTTTTCTATAATCTTCAAATGCCTGCTGCGAATCTTAACAATTTATGTAATATACGGACATATATTATTTTCGTTCCGTCGTCCATGTCTCGTCTAGTCCATTTTTTTTAATAATTCGATTATTATTCGCCTTAGTCATATACTACCAATCCACTACTATATAGACTCATGGGAAAATAGACAAGTGAATTTTAAGAGTTGGTTCGTGCTTTTATTGGCGTGATAATTGTGAGTTCAATCCCAAGGGAGGCGAGTACAATAATGGCGAAACAGGGCAAGTAATAACTGAGTACTATGAAAAAGAACAAAGCGAAATATCTCTAGACAGACAGAACTGAACGAGGACAATCTATCGCTTTGTTTAAATAAAGGGTTCAGTTTGCAACCCCCAAACGTTATTCGCATCGCCTACACACGCGAAGAAGTTCGGATGGCACAACAACCGAAACGTTGTGATAGCAACAACAAACATAAGGACATTAGACTGAATGTGAATAACGATCTAAACTTGTTCCCAGAAATTATCAGCTTTTAATTCGTTTTAATAGCGGTAGGCTGAGTACTTAGTTAGTGTATGACACAAGAATACAACGATTACGTGTCCAATGTGAATATCAAAATTAACTACTAATGCTGTACGAATCTAAATTACTAACGTTTGCTTTTGTTCAGATGCCCAAGTTTCTTGCCGATGGTCAAAAGTGTTGGCTAAATCCCTTGCAAAGTTTGCAAAGGATATTGGAATTGTATAATAACCGAGAAAACTTATTTTGTCATATTAGATACTAATAAACAGCATTTTATTCATAGGTTTTGATGTTAACTTTATTGGACAACGCATTTACCCTTTTTGTTCCACTATTCTCTGCCATTTTCTAGCCTTCTCCAACTTTTAATCATTCTCACCAAAGATCCGCTGTATAGAATCGTCCAGGAAATTGAATTTGTTTTTCATTAACGTAAATTCTGTAAAGTACGGAATCCGAAATGTAATATCTGATAAATTCGGTGGATGAATGAAAATTTCCAAGACAAGATGTAAGAATTTTTGCTTTTCACAAAAAACCCGGATGTGTTGCTAGCGTAACGTAGAATCGGTAGGACAGGTTCCATTCTAATTACGGTCTAGGTTAGTTACGATCACTTTCGAACTATGGCACTCGGGGAAGTGAATCAATTTTTATTCTCACACGGTCCCGGGGAAAATTAAGACAAGGCTCTCTCCCTACTTAGGTTGCAGCCAGTTTTGGAGAAAGCGTCGGGGAACTACTCTTTTAACTTTGCCAAAAGGTTGATACATTTTTTAATTAATGATCACCTTATATAAGGACAAAGGTAGAGTGTTACTGAAGAGGGTTATTCATGGAATGTTCTTTTTCATTTTTCAGAAATGTTTTTGAGTTACCTAATTTACAACAATTTAACAAGCATATTTCAATAATAATCATAGATATGAAAGCTGGTCGTTATTTTAAGAAAAGTTTATAAATGAAAAGATTTGTAATGGACAGCATTTTACATTTCATTGAAACAGACTTGAAATACTTTAATTTTTCCTTTCTTTCTTTCTTCCTTTCTTTCTTTTTTCTTTCTTTCTTTCTTTCTTTCATTTTCTCACTGAAACCGAGTTTTGTCTTTTCTCCTCTTCTCCGCGATCAAAACGGATTTGTTCATTATTTATAAGGTATTGGCGAAAGAAGTTAATCACGTATATCTTTTCTTCTTTCTAGCCGTCTTACGAATATTTAACAATAATTTTAAAATAATTCAGCAGGCGATGTTATTTTATTTATGGTAACAGTTTTTTTTTGTGATTGACTTATTCGGTTTCCGTCGTTCGATAATCTATCTGAAAAATGGCAAATTTACTTCCTCTTTTACGCTCTCTCTCTCTCTCTCTCTCTCCCTCAACTTCTGTCTTCCCTTCTTTCTCTCATTCGTTTTCTCATTTAAACGAAATAATGACTAATCGTTACTGACTTATTCAGTTTTCGTCATTCGATACTGTGTGTCTGAAAAATGGCAGTAATATCACGGTTGCCATCACATCTTGGCTGAGATCAAAATTTAGTATCAGTTCATATCAGTTTAATCTCTCTCTCTCTTTCTCTCTCTCTCTCTCTCTCTCTCTCAACTTCTATCTTCTTTTCCTTCTTTCATTCGTTTTCTCATTTAAACGAAATAATGACTGATGGTATCTGATGAATGAAGAAAACTGTTCAGTTTTTTGTTGCTTTTTGCTATTATTTATTTTTCCGAAATCGTTTATTTTTATTCTATTCATTTTTATTTTACTTTAATTAATTTTTTGTTTTATTTTACTTAAGCTCACCAAATAAAACGCTCGTGCTCAATTCAATGTAGCGCATTACTGTATCATGGAAGTTGTACGGACGTAAGTGTAGGAAATGAAGATTGTGGGGCTATGGTGGATCGTTGACGGGAGACAGTGGTGTTAAAGAGGTTAAGATTGCTGTATTGATGGAATCATCCACGTGGGTTTAGGTTCCACAAAGCAGTAGTTCTTCCAAAGATGGTACCTGAGTGTGACTTCCCTTTTATCAATGGAATACGAAATGAACGAATATAATTCGTCTCTTAGCATAGTGGGTCTTGGGTGCAATTATCTGAACTGGCGGAATCAAAGAATGAACCTCGTCCTAACATTTGCAATGGAAATAGCGAGACAATAGCAGAAGGATTTCAAGGTTTCGTCTCTGGCTAAGGAACTGCGCCTCTAACACATCTTGCCTCGGAACAAGGAAATCGATATTCATACTAAGAATGTTATCAGAAAGAGCGATACAAATGCAGAAGGACGTGTATCGAAGATGTGGTTCTACAGAAGGATGCTAAGGATATCATGGACCGAGCGAGCGAGCGAGCAACGATCAGGTCTTAGAGAGGATGCAAACACGGAGGAGGCTTATACTTAACACCAGGAAGAGGCAGCTGAAGTTTCTGGGACACACAATGAGGAAGGAGGGCCTGGAGAATCTGATATTCACGGGTCGAATAGAGGGAAAGAAAGACTAGGGAAACATACCTAGCGGCTTTAAGCAGGTGAATGACAGAACGTGGTCTGGGGGAGATGGCAGAGGGAAGGATTTTGTTGAGATCTGCAAGGGATAGAGGGAGGTGGAGAGCCATGATCGCCTACGTCCTGAAAGGACATGTCAAATAGAAATAATTCTAAGATCCTCCTTGTTTTCCGACATTATTTTTGCTGTGTGACTTTATAATGTTTTATGTGTGTTGCATTTAATTGATTGATTGTTTTTTTATGATACATCAACCTTTCGCAGATTATTTAAAGACAGAAAATATTTTTAGAGTGTAAGAATTATTTGCAGGTAATAATGATTTACTGATAAAAGTTCTACTAATTAATCCTTGACTAGGAGGAGAAGAGATGGATTCAAACATTTTTCTAAGGTAATTGAATATACCAAATCCGACTGGAATTGAAACACGCCTCCCTGATTTCCAATTTCGAGCCGTTACCAAGTAAACAAACCTTCGCATCGAAGCTTATAGCATCTGGTATTCCGAAACAGTCACCCATCTAGGTACTGGACAGGCTCCACATTGTTTACTTGGTTTTCTTTTACGGCATATCTACCTCAATGAGTAATTTAATGCCAACAAAATTTTTATTGCCGGTAATACTTTTCTCCAAATATGTATTGGCGGTATTATTACTTTTTCCAAAAAAGTATGGCTGGCAATAATATATTGTTGGTAATAATTTTTCTTCGAAAATTTATTGCTGGTAATAATTTTTACCTAAAATGTATTGCTGGTATAAAACCTATTTTTACAAGTTTTGAATACAGTTTGGCGGTTAACCACTTGCTCATAGCTGGGATCCCACAGGAGCCACCACTCCAGGTCGGGGTGGACCCGGGAACACCAGCAACCAAGAGGTGGATCCACGCTCCTCAAAACCTATTTTTACACGTTT
Source organism: Acanthosepion esculentum (assembly GCA_964036315.1). Lineage (NCBI taxonomy): Eukaryota > Metazoa > Mollusca > Cephalopoda > Sepiida > Sepiidae > Acanthosepion > Acanthosepion esculentum. Next base: position 55,113,076 of record OZ038482.1, on the reverse strand, counting down.
TGACTCCAGTTTGGCGGTTAACCACTTGCTCATAGCTGGGAACCCACAGGAGCCACCACTCCAGGTCAGAGTGGACCCGGGAATACCAGCAACCAAGAGGTGGATCCACGCTCCTCAAAACCTCCTGATAAGAGGCTTTTCTGTTGAATACAGTTTGTCGTCCTACCCAGGACGCTGATGTATTTTATCGTCATACCCTGGACGAACATTGTTTAACTTAGGTGATCGTACTGGAACCGGTGTTTCAACATGATATGGCCGTAAGCCATCTGTGTTTTGAGAGTTTTGTGATATATTTACATATTTTCAGTTGCGAAGTGACATTCATTGTGAGTAATTATTTTGTTTAAAATATTCCGATGTATAGTTATTTTTTCTCCCGGGTTTCCTTTGGATCTTACATCCTTTGAAAAGGGTGTCATGTTTTGATCTCTAGAAAGTTTACAACTGTTGAAAGCCTTGTGTTCAGACTAGACTAAATGTAGAGCAATGCAAAATGTAACATTTTGAATGCAATATCTGACTTAATGAATCCTAATAAAATTTACGTTTAAGGCACTCTTTCGACATTTTCGTTGTGGTGAATTGTTTTCTCAAATAAAATTTGTTAGAAACAAGGAAATGATTGCTGAACTGTTATGTATATCAACCCTCCTCTGTAGCAGTGAAGGCAAGACAATTTTCTCACAGATGAAGAGGTGAAATTTCTGGATTTCAGGAAGGAGGGCATATAAAATGTGACACTCGCAAGGCATATCGAAGGTGAAAACGAAGGGGATTGCAGCGGACCAACTACCTGACGATTTAAACTTTTTAGTCTAGTGTTTTTGCGTTGAACTTTGCATGTATTCTAATTTTCATATCCTGTTCTGATATATTTAAGGAACCGTTTGGCAGAATGATGCATTTGTCATTATACCGGGTTCTTTAAAACGGATCTTACCTACGATTTATGCGTTTGGCTGAATGGATAACGAAGCGGTGACGAAGAGGGAAGGTGAGGGGTCATATGTGGATTAGTGTAATAAGAGACAAGAAGACGTGGAGAAACATGATCACCCACATACAGAAGTACACCTAGATATGGCGTAATAATCCTAGATCAGTTAGGACTGAGCATTGAGTTCGATCCTCACTGGATGTCCCATAATTTCGGCCTTGTTCTTTATCTAAGCTACGCTTGGAAAATCACCACGCTGACACGGTACAAAAAAATAATTATCAATAGACAAAAATTTATAAGCTTTAGCAACATCTTTTTTTTCAATATTTTGCTAATTTTTACAAAATTATGCTTGGTAAAATTTAAAATACGCACACACACACACACACACACACACACACACACACACACACACACACATACGCACACCTACTTATGTGTGTGTGTGTGTGTGTGAGTACCGAATTTAGATTTTAAATCTAAATATCGGCACTTAGATATATATATGTGTGTGTGTGTGTCTGTGTTTGTGTCTGTGTGTGTATGTATTTTAGATTTTACCAACGTTGAGGATTCGAAGTATAAGTCTTTTATAAATTAATAAAATATGCAAGAAAAGAATTCGCTAAGTGCCGAATTTAGATTTTAAATCCAAAAAGCAGCACGGATGTATGTATATATATATATATATATATATATATATATATATATATATATATATATATATATATATATATATATATATATAAAATTTAAAATTTAATATCGGTACTATATTTCAAAGAAGTGCATATATATATATATATGCATATATATATATATATATATATATATATATATATATATATATATATATATATATATATATATATATATATATATATATGGGTGTTTATTTTAGATTTTACCAACTTTGCGAGTTCAAGCAATTTATAAAATGATACATGAAATGACTTGCTTGCCACAAATTTGAAATAAAAAATGCTATTCTGATCAAAGGAGACAAAGAAAATGTCGAGAGAGTGCCTTAATCGCTAAGGACGTCTACGGTAAATTTGTGCCCTGGGTCTTACAAGATTCCACCTATCAGAACTTTTATCATCACAATGAGAGATATTTGCGAACAAATTGATGGAAACAAAAAGAAAAAGAATCTAAATGAAATCGGCCAGATTAAAGAAAATAAAGTAAATATAAACCCCCAAAATCCTTTGATAGAACTTATGTGTAGTCGCACCAACAAATTTAGTCCGAAGAAGTACTAAGGGACGAAACGTACTAAGAAGTACTAAGGGACGAAACGTACTAAGAAGTACTAAGGGACGAAACGCGTCACAAGAAAACTTTTCCTTCTTTGTCATACACAATACTGTTCTTGATGGATAAAAAAGTATATATATCGTTTATATAAGTAAGTAATCCATCGATGAATTACTTAATTATAACTATCTCAAATCATCCTATCACTTGTATATCCTTGCTTGAACTGGTTTCTAATGCTCTGGGTGGAGCGGCTTGGTGATAGTAGTCGTGGCTCCCGGGTGCACAGTCCTATGGGTAAAAGAGAAAGTCGGATAAGTTCCACCACGGAATATGTGATCGAGCGGCGCTATATCGAGTCTGATTCGCTACCTCTTCGTCACCGAGGCTCGTTTGCCTGATAACGTAACTGTCCGGGTTTCAATTCTCGGTAGTGGATACGCACTGCTGATGAGTCCCAAATATAGGATGAAACGGCCGTTCAGTGCTTTTTGCATTCTGTTGAGTTTTCTTCTAGACTCTATGAATTACTTAATTATAATTATCTCAAATCCTTCAAATTTCTATCACGCACACGCACACACACACACACACACACATATATATGTATATATATATATATATAAAGAAATATAGTCTTAAAGTGTGCTATATTTATGGGATAAAGTGCTCAATATCAGAGATAGAGCGTGTGTAAATATAAAAGTGAACATAGAAGTCAACACTTAGAGGCGACAGTCTGTTTCATGCTAGATGCAAACGTCGGGCCCTATATATATATATATATATATATATATATATATATATACACACACACACACATATATATATATATATATATATATATATATATATATATATATATATATATATATATATATATATATATTATAAACTGTTACAACGGAACATGCAATTTACCGCGACAAATATACATATTTGTTTCAACGTTCAAAAGACGTCTCATCAGGCGGTTACCAATGGTGGTAATAGACGAATTTATTTAAAAATACGATGTATGAAATAAAACTTATTTTTACATTTTTTAATATGTTCCATAGAATGCAAAGGAACTAATATGTATTAAAAATTATTCCTTCCATAAAAGAAAAAGAAAGAAAAAACAAACTAAAGTACAAAAAAAGGATAGAAATTAAGAAATCAAGAAAAAGAAAGAGAAAAAAAAAGGAAAGTCATAAGAAAGCATAAGAATTATCAAGGGAAGGGAGAAAAAAGAAAGGGAAAAGAAGAGGAGTATATCTAAATTTTACAGATACAAAAGAAAAGGAAAGAGAAGAAAACATGAAATGAGAAGTTGATGATACAGGATTTAGCCAATGAAGACTCGTTAAGATTGAACGCAAATATAACGCGACGAATTATGAAACATATTACCGATACAATGTCACATTTCAAACTTTATGACATTTTGAATCCAACAAAATTCAACATAGTACGTAAATAAAAGTCACTTTAAGAAGAAACAAACATATACAAACAAAACAACCATTAACTGTACCAACCTCACATTATAAATTAGAATACTAATTACATTTTAAACATTTATATGACATTTATATATTTATTTTAAATTAAAAGCTAAAATAAATCTTAAACATTTATATGACTTTTATATAATAAATTTTAAATATTTTTCAGATTTTAGATTAAAAACTATTATCAAACAATATCACAAGTAAAATAATTATAATCCAATTCACGGCTAACCATACTACCAGTAATTTAAGAATACTAACCTATTTAATATCTTAATAAAGAATACACCACTAAGGATAATATTAAAATGTTTATATAAAGGTAATATAACATAAGAGAAGCGATTATTGAGTTATAAAGTTTAGCAAGATTGTAAGGTTAATTCTTTAATATGTCTACAATTCACCGTAGATTCCTAGCTCTGATTTAACAATTGATCACTCTTCAATAGTTTGATTATCTCGATTTTCTCCTGTAGACAAAGCAAACTCGGTTCAATCAAAGATCTACAGATTCTGGCTTGTTTAAGAATTTTCCATTTAAATTTAGGTGTTTTTTTTTCGTCTTTCAATTTCCAAATATGTTTAGAAAGTGAAGTCATATTTCGTTTATCAACATTACTAAAAGATGAAAGATGATTGTGCAAACGCTTTTTAAAGGTATTCATTGTGTTTCCAATATTTATTTTAACAATTTCTGGATTTTCAATTGATGAAATAGAGTACATATACAAAGGAATTTCGTTAAGCACTTGTTAAATAAAGGAAATTGGTTCGAATTTCTACAGTTATATAGGGTAATTATAGGAGACAAATTAAAATCAGTACTAGCATTACAGTTATTATTGTTGTATAAGTTTAATGTGTTATCGTTATGTGATTTAATTATTTTCTCTAGATTAATAGTACAACTATAGATAATTTTTATATCTGTATATACCTATCTTCATCTATCTATCTATCTATCTATCTATCTATCTATCTATCAATATATATATATATATATATATACACACATACATATATATATATATATATTTATATATGTACGTATGTATATATATATTATAATTTTTTCACATAGATAAAAACAACTTTGTTTATAAGTAGGCCATCAATTTAACACATTCATCAATCCTTCACCAAATTGATATCAACAAGCACTATTGTTTCACCGTCACACTGTTGCCTCTCCTATTTTTCTTTATCCTTATACGTCCCCTCCTAAAATGTACCTATTTATTTTAGACAAATTGAAAAAAGGAAGTGATGTTCCACCTGCAGCCTGTTTACCAACAAAATCTTTCACAACCATTTTGGATCTCACCGGTCGAGGTCCAACTAAATGCACCGAGACGAAGTTGCATCTTTCTCGTGAGCAAATCGTTTTTGTCTATATGAAAAGATTATAATAAATAATTATTGCTCTGCTATCGGTATTGAGCCCTCTTTTGAATTAATGCTGTGAACATTATAATTTATATATTATTTTCGCTCTCATCACATTCGGATATATATATATATATATATATATATATATATATATATATATATATATATATATATATATATATATATATATATATATATATATGTATATATAAAGTAACTCCCTATTTTTTGCATGATGGACTCTCCCGTCTTGTAAATAATATAGTTAGACTGAAGAGTCAGCACCCATAAAATAGTGAGTTACTTTGCAATTACCCTGTACATATTAAATATGTACTAAAATGGTCATGTTAATGATAGCCAATCATGGAAGGCAAAGAAATAAAATAATCGAGTTTGTTACAAAAAAGTAATATAACCAAGTGAACACTTCTTGAGAAAACTCTAACTCACTTGAAAACTAATATTTATGCATAAATTATTGGTTTTGTTTCACTCGTTTTGTTTTTATCTTTTCCACTGTCAATGTCCCCGTAGTTTTTATTTTTATTTTTATTTTTTTTTGGTGTGTTTGTTTTTTGTTTTTTTTTGTGGTGTGTTTGTTTCACTAGTCATTTTTTTAATCGTTGTTTTCAGCATTGTCATTGCCGGATCCTTTTCACTTAAGCCGCTTGTATTTACATTTCATTATCAATTACCATCTGCAAAATAAAAGAAGAGCAAAGGGTTTCAAACGAGTATTGACAGTTCTTTTCACTGGCGTCGATCAACTGCTGGTCTTAATTTTACCGCCGCTGTATCCGATCAGTGCAGTAGAATGCGCATGCGCACATTTTCTATGCAAGCATACTTCATTATTAAAATAAAGAAGCTCCCTTTAGTTAAAAAAATCAGAGTGTGGACGTACTTACGTGTCAACGTAGAAATCAATTCAAATTATTATTATTATTATTATTATTATTATTATTATTATTGTTGTTGTTCTTGTTGTTATTTTGGTTTGTTGAAGTCCAAGACAAACAAAATCTCTCAGCGGCAAAAAAACTGCCACGGGATATTCTCATCTTCTTCCAAAAAATTCTAACGCGCATTTTATTAATAACATTAATATTATTATTAGCATATTATTAGCAATTATTTGTATATCTTTTGTTTGGCAGTAACTGTGATCTATCTGTTTGGGTGTGTGCATAATTATTTTTTTTAATTAGTGACAGATATAACATATATATTATGAAGTATCGAAGCGAATGTAATTTAAACCACATTAACAACAACGTTTTTGCCTAATTTTATAAAATGTGCAATGTATGTTGTCGTTGTTTGCATAATTACAACATAGATGTCTTTTTCTAACGCATGATTAACATTGTGAAAAATGTAAAGAATAACACGTATCCTTGGGTGTGCGGATGGTGTAGTGCTTAACGGCTGGAATAAGAAATCGGAAAATCGAATTCGAATTCCTGCCGGTTTCGTCACATTTACTTACACGGAAATACAAATGGGAAAGCTATGAATCTTCATCTTCTCCTCCCCTGCTACGGGTTAAATAGCAGGACAGACTATGCTCAGTCTTGTGTGGCAACCAGTAAGAAAAGGCAGCCGACTGTTTGATTGACTGATCCATTAATTTCTACAGCTTATCAACACATTGTAGGTTATTTAACACGTTGACTCCCAAGCTTGATTTCTCTTGTTGTCCCAGGGTCCCAACACTATATCTTAATTCATTTTGGTACAATGGACTTCCAGTTGACTGCCACGAGTGATCCTGCAGGAGTTGGAACTCCGGACAGCTTCAATCTTGGGATCACTGGCAGAAATAAGCCCTCTAGCATGACAAGGAACCACCACCTATGTACACGAATGACAAATGTAACCTAGTCTTAATGAGAACACGGCAGCATCTACCATAAACTGTCTTTAAACTAAATAACTCAAAAACGAAAGATGTGCGGATATGTGTTTATATGGACTGTTGTCCTTGTTTTCGTGTAATGAATCCGCACCCAATGTTTGCTAACTATTTTTGATAAACTATATTGCAGGACTGTTCGGCAGAATTGAGTCACTGTCAGTCACTGTGTATTTATCTAAATCTAAAAATAAACAAGCTAAAATTCATCTTCATTCCTGTCGTGCGCTGACGGCTTAGTGGGAGAAGTTCCGACTGACGCAAATTCAGTCGGGTTTCGATCCTAGGTAGAGGCAACCGGATGTCTAGCCACACTGATGAGTTGTGAAACAGCGAAACAGTCTGTCTGTGGATGACACACACACACACACACACACACACACATATATATATATATATATATATATATATATAAAATATATAAATGTATAAAATGAACGAATTTCTCTGATAAACTAACTACACTAGAGCGTTTCTTCTTGGTCTCACGTTTTCCGCTGACCTGAGATGGTACAACTACATTGAATCGAGAGATATATCTACCGCAAGGAAAATTGATCCTTTGAGTCGCGCCAGAATGTTTTTCTCGTCTGAGTCCATCTTTCAAATCTACAAATCTACCATTCGTCCTTGTATTGAATAATGTTGTATACATATATAGATGTATCTATTGATTCAATGTAGTTGCTCGGCTTCAGGTCAGTGGAAAACGTGAGACCGAGAAGACGCAGAGAGACGCTCTAGTATAGTTGAGCATCAGCCAAGCTGATAAGAGGCAGGGAGCGTTCTCTATACATAATACCATGAAGAGATAGCTGAAATGTCTAGGGCTCATAATGAGGAAAGATGACTTGGATATTTTGATATTCCCAGGACATAGTGAAGGCAATAGGTTCAGATGGAAACAATATGTAACCTACCCAGAGAGCTTGTGTAAATGGATGGCACAGACAGGTTTAAGAGAGATGACAAAACGATTTTATTAAGAGCTACAAAGGACAGGAAATTGTGGAGAAACGACACGGCATATAGAAGTAGTATTAACAATGTTGCGTGTCAACTTGCGTATTTTTTATTGATTATTATTATTGTATTCAGATTAATTTCTGAGCGATGTCTCTCTGCACGTATAGAAATGCATACAGATGCAAATATAGTCGTTTGATGCGGATAATAAAATATATTGTTAGGATTACTTGCATCAGTTTCTAACCACTTAGAACCCCTTCCTGAATGTCCTTGCACAATATATATATATGTCAAAATTCTCTCCCACACAAATGTCAAGTTTAATACTGTTTAAGCTTCTACGTTACTATCTATCTATCTATCTATCTATCTATCTATCTATCTATCTATCTATCTATCTATCTAATTTTATTCCTTATCTATCTAATTGTATTCCTTATCTATCTATCTATCTAATTTTTTCCATATCTATCTATCTATCTATCTATCTATCTATCTAATTGTATTCCTGATCTATCTAATTTTATTCCTTATCTATCTATCTAATTCTTTTCCTTATCTATCTATCTATCTATCTATCTATCTATCTATCTATCTATCTATCTATCTATCTATCTATCTGTCGTATTCTCTAAACCCATTTCTGAAGTATATATTGCTATCCACTGTAATCTCCTAAATACCGGCTGTGCCATTTCATATGCATTCAGTTGAATAGAAAATTTTGAGTTATTTTTTTTTCAATTATAACATCTTAAATAACCATATAATAATAACAGTCTAATCTTTTCCAAGAATACTGGTCTGCTAGGACGGTTACACAATCCCTGTTACAGACGCTTTCTCAGGAACATTAGCGTTTGTTCCTAAACCACGGTGTCAGCTTTATATTGCAACTAAGCTAAGCGGGTCTTAGTTATAGTTTCTGGGTCAGGGAGCATGCACTAGTGTGATCATCCGTTTGAACAAGGCCAGCACGCTCAAACTCTTGGTCACGTTTCTAGCACTGTTTCCGAATGATTTCACTCACAAGGTTTGTGCCAAATAGTACTATGATCTTCTGGCACTTCCAAAATATGACGCAAGCTAGTAACACCTCCACTAGCCAGATAATATCAAAGGATTACCTCTCTGAAAAATCTATAATGATCGGATTCCAACGAGATTTCTTTTCTTTATGTCGAGTGGTGTCCTCTCATGATGGAGGTGATCACAGTTCTCCAAAAATTCCTGTCCTTTGTCCCTCTTAATAAATGTTCTCTTTTATAATCGAAAAGTGTACGTTCTAACAACTCGACAACGTCTCTTCATTGGTTCTAGGAAATTTGCGTACCGGACATTTGAGTACC
>OZ038482.1:55081249-55098749 GCA_964036315.1 Acanthosepion esculentum | reverse complement strand
AAAGAAAGATCATTTTCATGAGGGAAATATATACTAACTATTCAATGTTATATCCTTCAACAAAATTTTAAACGAAAGGCATAGACTTTTAAGATTTTTATTTTAACATTTTTTGTATTCTTACTAGTGTTGGTCGGGTAGAACTTTGCATATTTTAGTAAATGGGTTTAATGGTTTCTTTTTGTAAAATTTAATCTATGTATATTGAAAGCAAAAAAAAAAAAAACAACTTTTATTAAGCGTATTTAGATAATGTTGTGCCAGTAAACGGTAATTGTATTAATAAAATGAACTGGAACGATTTCATTGGAGAGGAAATATAGAGAAGTTTTCATTGGATAAATATCCTCACGAAACTAGCCTCTAATACCTGTTCCTAATTGTTGAGCTTGAAAAGAAAGATTTCTCAGATATGTACATGGGAACGAAAAAAATGCTTCTTTGCCATTAACGGATATATTAACACAAGATAATGTCTCCTTGTAATCATCAACATATTCCCAACTATTTGGCAAATTACCCAATTGCCTTGAGCGCACAGACTTCGATGTAAAAAAAACACTAAACATTTTCAAAACTATAGAAAATTATTCGTTGCGAGGATATTTATATCTTATCTAGGAATATGACCTAATTACTTCTAATCAGTTTGTGGAGTGTTTTTATATATATACAGGTTATTGGCCTATATACTTTTTATACAATTTTCTTCGTGTAGCATATGTTGAAATTAATTTTTAATATTCAAAATCCTATATTTTCCACCAAAATTTCTAATGCCCACCATTTTCTGTTCAGTTGAAATCGACCACTGGTGGGCGATATCGCCCAGGTTGGGAAGCCCTATTCTATGATACCTAGTCTTTATGAATTTAAGCGAAGAACTAGATTGGCAGCAAGGTCTCACCACTTTACCGTTGAAAATTTTTTAAATGCAATGCTAATCGTTATCTTTTGTGTTCATAATCCATGTTCATTTATTTTTCTCTCTCCTTAATAATATTTTTCTCATATTCTCTTACACTCAATAAACCCTTGAGTCTTAGTAGCTTTATTAACTTGCTTGGTGTGAGATGACTAAAGAATAAGTGGTAATACACAATTAACAAACTGGGTGATCACATTCAACGCCTCGAAAAGCAAACTAGTGATGTTCCATCATTACGGAGAAGAGCCCGAACTTTTACCAATCACGATATGAGCAAAGGTTTCATCAGTGAGACCCCGTTCATTGAGGGCTTGTCAATCCACACCTCAAGTGGAACTCGTATATACAATCCATCGCAAAAGATGCTGGAAAATGATCAGATCCCTGTACCGCTGCTGTAAGTACCTGATTAATTCCTGCTATACTCTGACCAATTCAAGCTTAAAATGAACATTTGCTTTCATATACCGACAGGATCTGCCCAGTCTTCACTTTCCATTCTCGATAGATTCCAACAGCGTCTTCGCGTTCTTGTGGTTGATGAATTATTTTCCACTCTACAATCCCTTTCACGCAGACGAAACGTCGGAAGTCTCTCTCTCTACTCTTTCGCCATTTCCATAGAAACTTTTCAGGTAAGCTACATTTCTTTAGTTATATCAGTTCTAACATTCACGACTAAGACAAGCCAGGCATATTTTAGAAAACGACCGTCATTCCCTTCGTATTTCATTAGTGAATTGTAAGTTCCACTTGAAGAGTTGCTTCACACGAACCATCATATTGTGGAACCGACTCCCAAGTGGGTGCTTCCTCGTTCTCTACAGTCTTCTACATTTGTTGAAGTCAACCGTTATTTTACACAAATATCTTCATAAACTGTGCTTCTTACTCTGTAAATCTAGTTCGAGTGGCTCTTAGGCCTTGTGCTGGCTAACATCATTGTAATAAAAAGCATTTGGTCCTTTTACAAAGTGAACATAGTTGTAAAAAAGAAGCCCTCATCTTAAATGTGCAAATTTCTTGCCCGTGATTAAACTCTGATATCGAACTTAAGCTAATCCAGCAGAAGAGTTCTCTCCACTTCGAAGGGCAACATGATATTCCCAGTTACCCTTGCTCTTCTACTGTGCTAAACAAGATTTTATAAATATTAAGTGTTCATTATCTTTTACAACTGAGATAGGAGATCGACAGGAACTGAGTTTAAGATACAAACTGAAATAGAGAGAGAAACAGTGAGACAGAAATTAGAATCCAGAGAAAGAATGACAAAAAGCAAGAAATCAAGAAGCGAAGAAGCTGTGAGTATTTTTCGCGAAGAAAAGGTCCGGATCAATTTCTTAGTCTTTTATCGACGCTACAAGAGCCACTTGTTGTACGCAACGGGTCATCGCGCGGCCGCCATTGTTATTGCAAGTAGATCGTGACCGCAGAGAATAGACAGCGCTCGCAGGCCACTTCAACTGGCTACATTTTATAAAAGTGTATACAGTGACTGCTCATTCAGACCTCTCATAAAAGCACGCAACAGATGTGGCCACCCTGATGCGGCAGCCCTCTTAAAAAGTGCGCTTTCCAAACGAAGTATTTCCTCTTGAGAAGACCAATGTATGCATGCGAAGACACGCTGGTGGATGATCTGTCTGATGACAGAACGGTTAATTAAGTGACGTAGACGAGGATTTTGGGCGTAGGAATATGTAGGATCCGTTCCCATAGGCAATGTCTGCTTTTCCGATTCGACTGGACTGAAGAAAATTGAGATCTCGCAAATGTCAAAAATATGTATATGTGTACACGTAAGTTTATTCGTTTCGTGCGTATTAGCGTAAAGTTTTTACAAAACGGAGCAGACCTCCAAATTCAGCTCAGACTGCTTATCCTATTGTAACTGTATAACTGTGCTTGTACCCTCCTTCCGATAGTTCGCAGGGCCGTCACACCCTGCCAATACCTAATAAATAACAGGCTATTCCGTTTTGATTTCGTAGAAAGAGGAGAAAAGAAACTACTTGGTTTCAGGGTGAAAATGAAAGAAAGAAGGAAAGGTAGAAGCAGAGAGTGAGAATCATATTAAATGATAAAAACAGTTACTGCACTTTGATCTTAGCTATTTGATTCATAAACGCATTATCGAATCACTGAAACCGAGTAAGGCAATCGGAAAAAAATCCAGATACAATAAATAAATTACATCGTCTGCTGAATTAGAGAAATGTTCGTAATAAGGAGGGATATAGTACAAGGCCGGTTTTTATGTGGGGCGGTTTTGTAGGCTCGGGCAAAAATTCCGCTTAGACTCCACAGAAACGGGGATCGAGTTTGTCAGATGAGACTCTGCTCGTAGCAGGCCCTCGTCTGTGTTCCTCTTTGCCCGATGGCAGAGAGTTCGACAAGTCTATCGCGAGTCTGACAGCGAACTGCCTGACTCCGATGCGATTATGTTTCCTAAGCTTAGCTTAGATATGGCACAAATATGGCGAAAGCGATAAGCACCCAGTGAGGATCGAACTCGCTACTCAGTCGTAATTGATCTAGCGAGATCAGCTTGCTAACCATTACACCCCGTTGATGTGCACCTGTAAGACGGGGATTTGATTAGTGTGTATTAAGTAGCTATACTTATGAAAAGGGCATGAATCTTGTTTCCCCTGTTTCGTAATTTACATGTGACGATGTTTAACAAAGAAATTAAATAAGATTTGTTTGATTAATTCATTTTTTACGGCTTATCAAACTTTTGCAGGTTATTTAACGCCAGAATTTATTTTTAGATTGTAAGAATTATATTTTGAGACAATGTTGTGGATTCCGGGATGAAATCCAGTATCAAATAATAACAAACGCCAAGAATGTATATAGGAAAATAAATGTATTAACGTAATAATACAAACTGGTAATACAGGTTAGTAGACAAATATATATATAACGTCTTTGGTATCGACGTATCGCTGTATGACTTCTTACTGAGTCTACGTTCTTGTGACTGTGACTCTTGCCGCTACGTTATTCTACCGACCGACTCAACGTTCTTACTACTACTATTACTACCGACTTGACGTACAACTGTTCGGGTATTCCTTGGCAGTAGTATATGTATACTCTGGGTGAGTCCATTTGTGTAAAAAGGGGAGACCCCTCAATAGACAATAATGTGATTTTAGTGTTACAAGTCTTAATAATTAACCCGTAGCTGGAGGATGAATGGGTATTTGCGTGTAAGTGAATATAACGACCCATCTCGAACTTGTTCTCGGCTCTTTAATTAACAATTCCGAGCCAACATCTATGACACCACGCGCACACCCAGCGTATGGTATAACGAAGCTTTCACCCATCTAGGTACTGACTAGTCACAAAGTTGCTTAAATTTGGTGATCGTTCGGGATGAATCAACGTGATGTAGCTGTAAGCCAAATTAAGTGTGAGTAAAGAACTCTCCCATCATACCTTACCTGTTCTAGTGGCGTTGGAGAGGCATGTGGTGACTATTACTACAGACGAGTGAGATTGATATATAATGGGTACGCCATATTCGTGGCATCGTCCCTCTGGAGATACGTTTTGAACGGTAATAAATATCGTCCTTTGGAGATACTGAAAGTAAGGAAGTAAAGAGAGGAAGTGTAATCAATTTAACGAGCTACGTGAAAAGATATGCCATAAAGGCCCAAAAGTTACTTCGAGTAAAAAAGAAATTGTGGCGAGCCATGATGACCCACGGCCTGAAAGGACGATGCGAAGACAACACTTGTCTATTAAGTGTGATTTTCAAATATTCTGATTCGAAGCATATTTAGAATCGAAAAAAAAAAACTCTGTTGAAATTTTTTGAGCACATTATGAGGAAAGAAATTCTGGAGAATTTGACACTCAGAGAACATGGAAGTTGTACAGCGCCAGGATCATCTGAAGAGATATCGTGCATAGAAAAAAAGTAAAGAATCTATACGTCTTATGATAGAGGTTATTGGGTTTTATTATTACTGTTTTAATTATAAAGATTTTTAAATTAAAAAAATATATATTTTTTAACTTTCCTAAAAAATTTATTATTACAACAAAATTAAATCTAAACTTCCTTGTTTTTGAAACGTGACCTTTGCTCCCTTCAGATTTTGTCAAGCTCTTAATCATAAATCAATGGACGAATATACTCTTATAGGCAGAGGCAAAAGGAGACAAAATAATGGTAAGTATAGGTATATATTAACATAGATAAACATTGTTGTACTATGATTATTGGTCGGACTGTACAACTTATAGGTAACGTTGGAAGCCCTCATCTGTTGTCCCTGTTTTTAAGAACACTTGATACCCTTCTAACCCATCTGACTACCGTCCTATCAGTCTCCTACCACTCTTCGTCAAAGTCTTCGAGTCTTTAATCAGCGCCGAAGTGAATAAACACGTTACATCCCATGATCTACTCTTTGACAATCAATATGGTTTCCGCTTTGCCCCGTCTACCGCTAACATGCCCACGGCTATAACTGAATTTGTATACCAAACACTTCACAATAACGGAGAAGCTCAAGCTGTGGCTCTAGATATCACTAAGACGTTTGATAGGGTTTGGCATGCCGATACGCTATTACAGGACGACTATTTGACTTAATACAATAATTCCTGTCAAACCGTGAAATTGAAGGTCATCCTAAACGGGTTCTCCTCCAGTTCCTTTCACACGAAAGCTGGTGTTTCCCAAGGCTCTATCCTGGGTCCAACACTATTTCTGATCTTCATCAACGACCTTGCTGGCGTCATCAGTTCCCAAGTAGGCATCTACGCAAACAACACTACTATTTACTCGTGTCTCAATAGTAAATCTGGCATTGCTGGCAAAATTAACCTGGCCGTCGGTCTCGAAAAGAACCTCCAAAATGGGGCAGGAAATGCCTTGTAATCTTTAATGCCTCCGAAAGCGAAATAGCTCTTATTTAACCACCATAGGGACCCCACTCTGCCTCCTATCAAAATGGCTGATGCCCAACTCCACGAGAGCGTCTCTGCGTCTGATTGTTCACACGATTTCCACTAACCAGAGGTGGAACAATTAGATTGAATTAGTAGCTTCATCTACCACAAGGAATGTTTGTTCTCTGTGTCGTGCCAATAGGGTGTTCTCACCTGAGTCCATCCTTCAGATCTAAAAATCAACCATTCGTCCTTGCATTGCATCCTGCTGCCATATATGGTCAGGTGGCCCCGCTGTTCATCTCGAGGTCCTCGAAAAAAAATCCAAAGACGGATATGCAATCTGATCGGGCCTGATTTGGCATCTCTCTGCGTTTTCTACAAATATTTTCATGCCAAATGATCTGACTTTCATTGGTACCCCAACTGCATGAATTTAAGCATGCTCCGAGGTTGACATTTGCATGAATTTAAACGTGCTACTATGATGGCATCTCGGTCCCACCCTTTCATTTTCGAAACGGCTAAATGTAGCCGTCACTTCTATTCCAAGGGCTTCTTCTCTAGCACTTACCGACGGTGGAACGCCCTTCCTTCTACTTTCTTTTTCTGGTGGCTATAATCTTCAAATAATCAAATGTAATGTCAATCGACATCTTCTGATGTCTTTATCCTGACCCCCGTCCTTCTCTGTATCCTTTCCTCAAACACCCCTCTTTACTCTTGCTCTCACTCTCTGTCATCCCCTGCGTGCTAGTGGCACTCCCGCCTTGCTTGGAGTTAAATGCTTAAAGAAAATGAATGGGAAATATATTGAAAAAAAACATATATAACCTTATTTTCTGTGGTAACAGTTTCTTCTCTCGCACTCTCTTCTGGTTTCCATGCTTTCCAATCAATTTTTATCTTCAAAGCTTTAAATAAAATAGCAATGGTTATCTACTGTATTCATGATTACTCCTGTTTTATAGTTCTTACTCTTCTATATAATAGATGCAAATGTCAGCGTGTCAGTGTGCCACACTTTTTTCAAGTAAAGGGACACAACTCTCTAACTTTCAATAGCCCATCTTCTTTCTATATAATAAATGCAAATTTCAGAGTGTCACTGACTCACTCTTTCACAACTTTACTCATAGAGGCTGTAGCTTAACAGATTATACTATTCTGGAATCAGGCCAACTAAGTGGGCAAATTATAAACATTCCGGGCCGGATCCGGAACCGCAATCATGAAATCTTGGATACCCAAGTTTTCATTACTGCGATTGTTCTCGGCGATTTTTTACGTGATTTTTTTGCCTAATTTTTTTTTGTTTGCACGGTAACAATTTCTATAACTTGAAAGTAAATTTGGGCATAATCGAAATTAATTGGGAAGTCTAGCGAATGTCACCCAGGAAATAAAAATAATTGTTTGTACGGAAAGTAAGGACCTACGTACATCAAATTGTCTTTAAATTAAGTGACAGCAGAATAATTATCGTTGAACTTAACTTGTAACTTAAATATTAATGAAAGACTTAAACGCAGCGATCAATTTTGAGTCCTTCTGTAGTTTATTGTTGCCTATCGCATCTACTGCTCCCTACCTATTTGTGTTAAAGGCTCAATGAAAAGCCCCCCGCAGAAGCTAGCTTAAATACCGCCTGATAGGGTGGCTTTTAAGCTCGATAATAATGTTTTTGTTTTTTTCTAATAATTTCGCACACTGTAACACCTTATGTCTTAGTGACCTTACTGCTTTGCTTGGTGTAAAATGAATAAACATGTTATGTTGTAAATATATATATATATATATATATATATATATATTCTACACGGTTATTTATAGGCTCGTCTTCCACTTTTCTGTGGATATACTTGATAAATATATCAGCATGTCTAAAAAAAAGCACACCTCAATGTCATTATTATATGCCTCGTTACTAAGATGGATGTTTCTTCTTTATCTCTTTTTTCCTATCCTAATTCTGTTTGACTGTCTTTTTTCTTCCACTCTCTCAATCACCTTTTCCCTTTCGATAAACACACAGACACACACACACACACACACACACACACACACACACACACACATACACACACACACACACACACACATATATATATATATATATATATCAATCACATTATCCTTTTCGAGAGAGATATATCTCCTTCGACCCGTCCTGCCACCAATTTAAACCTGCCTCCTCAAACACATGTGTGCATAAATTAAATATAATAATACTGAATTTTTCCTATACCTGGAATATTTGTCACCAATTTATTTGTATGATAATGTCGATCTGAGGAATTAGAATCGAATTTCGTTTCTAAAGAAATAAATTATAATCACCACGAAACCTTAAAACAGTCTGTTTCTCAATACATATATATATATATATATATATATATATTCGTAGTTCTCGTTGGAAAATAGTCTTAGCCAATTGAATTTGCACCATTATGTTATTTGCCTGTCATCATGACGAGTCTCTTGGTCAGTGCGCATGACCTCATGTTGGCGTGTGGCAAACGCATCAACTTGGAGAGAAGGACACGATCACTGAGAGGATGACCATCTCATTTAGCCAGCTTTTCTTCCTCCCACTTTCTTTTCATAATTGTTCTTCGCCCAAATGACAAACTAAACAGGAGAACGAAAATACGCCGATCAAGGGAGGGCTATACGGATTGAAAACTAGGAGAAAGAAAAAAATATGAAGAGGGAGATTTTAATTGCACCGGAAGAAAAGAATTGGCAATGAGAAAAAGAAATTCAGAAAGGAGAGAAAATGAAAATCAGTCGTTATGTTGTCTGCTGTCATGGAATGAGGCTGGTTGACAAATTTATTTCAAATGATTGGTTATACCCGAATAAAGTCGTTGTCAAATCTACCGCCATAAACCCTTTACATGGACGTCAATAATCCTCTGTTTTAATTACGCATTCATGTAGAGATATTCGTGTATTTAACGCGTTTTATTTTAACCAAAGCTATAAAATTATTTAAAGATAACAGAGTGTTTGGAAACCATATCAGGGATTAAGCAATTATAGCTGAAATAGCTAGATGCAACCGTAAGTTCTATGCTAACAGTTTCTCCTATTGCACTTATTACTTGCGGAACTCTCTTCCGACATTTTACATTACAAATTTCTATATGTAACCGTAAGTTCTATGATAAGAATATCTTCTCTTGCACTTCTTGCTTGTGGACCTCTCCTGTAGCTTTTAGCATTCCAGTCCACTTTGATTTTTAAATATGTAAACGCAATGTCTATCGCTATTTTCTGTCTTTTTAATTCCTGTTCTTTTATTGTTCCCCCTCTTAATAATGGTTTTATTTTATTCACATTTTCTCTAAAACTCAGTAATCCCCTTGCGTTTTAGTGGCTTTATTGCCTTGTTTTGATTGAAGCGATTAAATAAGTTTTTTTTTTTATTTAGTCATTCATGTAAAGACACTTGTGTATTTAACGCTTACTGTTTTATGCACACTTATAATATATTTTCTGTCTTTTTTTAAAAAAATCCCGGTTCTTTTATTGTTGTCTCCTTAACAGTGGTTTCATTTTATTCACATATTCTCTAACACTCAGTAATCCCCTTGCGTCTTAGTGGCTTTATTGCCTTGGTTGGATTGAAATGATTAAAAAAGTGTTTTAATTAGTCATTCATGCAAAGACCCTCGTGCATTAAACGCTTATTGTTTTATGCAGACTTATAAAATAATTCAAAGATAACAGAGACTTTAGAAACTATATCAGGGGTTGAGCAAATCATTTTGAATTAAAATGCATAAACCATTATTCTCTTTCAGCAACTGTAACTAAAGCCCGCTTATTATATCTGCATCATCTACCAGATGTAGATGTATTCTCTAGCTGAACACGAGAAATCATCTATAACTAATACCCGCTTGACATAGATACATTATCTACTAGATCTAGATGAAATTTTAGCAGATCACAGCAGAGAATAAGCTTTCCCCCATAAACTGTAGCCAAGGTCAGATTAATATAGTTGTCTACCAGCTCTGGACGCATTTTCTAGCAGATCGACATAGATAATACCCTCTCTCCTACAAACATTAAGAAAGTTTGGTCAGCATACTTGTATTATCTACCATCACCGAACAGACCCTGAACTGTCACTTACTATGCCAGAAGTGTGTTCTCTCAAGGGGGATCCTTGCCTTGGACATTATTTTTATAGTGAGGTACACCCTGTACAAGGCCCGGGGGCTACTCGAGTTATAGGATTAAAAGTAAGAGGCAGATTATGAGGATAGGAGAGTAAGATAATGTTTACTCTTAGACTTGAACAGCTTAAGATTGTAATGATGATTTATTTTCCACACTACAACACCGTTTGTTGAAGGTGAAACGTCCCAAGCCTCTCACTAGTCTATCACTATTTCCATGACAAGTGATCTGACGAGCTACATTCCTTGGTTACTTACTTTTGTAGCTGAAACCCGCCCAGCCACGTACACAAGGACGAATCATCATCCTCTCCATTTGTATTCCATAAGTAAGAAGTAAATTCCAGATTTTTCCAAAGTTATGTTGTGTAGAACAGACTCTCGACAGGATACTTTCCCGATCTTAACATCTTCAAATGTGGAGTTAATTGGTATATTTCCTACATAAGCTAATGAACTGCACTTCTTCCCTTCTCTTAAGATTAAGTAACATCTCACAGTAACCCTCTGGCGTGAGTGGCTGTTGAGCCTTGTATTGGATGAAAATTAGAATAAAGAATCTAGTCTCTTTACTAATAGATCACATCTGATCATATGCTCTCTCTCTCTCTCTACCTCTCTTTCTCTTTCTCTCAAAACCAATAACTAAGGTCCACTCGGATTAGTTGCATTATCTCGCAAATATAGATTTTGGTTGGATGGTTGTTTGGGGTTTTATAGTATATCAACCACTATGGGTTATTTAATGCCAGATCCAGTTTCCACATATTTATTAAATAGATATATTTTGTAAACGTAATTTAAGGATAACGTTGGCAACATCATTGTTTCAAAAAGTATAGCTGGCAACATTATTGTTTCAAAAACGTATAGTTGTCGACATCATTGTTTCAAAAACGTATAGCTGGCAACATCATTGTTTCAAAAACGTATAGTTGGCAACATTGTTTCAAAAACGTATAGCTGGCAACATCATTGTTTCAAAAACGTATAGTTGGCAACATCATTGTTTCAAAAACGTATAGCTGGAAACATCATTGTTTCAAAAACGTAAAGTTGGCAACATCATTGTTTCAAAAATGTATAGTTGTCGAAATCATTGTTTCAAAAACGTATAGCTGGCAACATCATTGTTTCAAAAACGTATACCTGGCAAAATCATTGTTTCAAAAACGTATAGCTGAAACATCATTGTTTCAAAAACGTATAGTTGGCAACATCATTGTTTCAAAAACGTATAGTTAGCAACATCATTGTTTCAAAAATGTATAGTTGTCGAAATCATTGTTTCAAAAACGTATAGTTGGCAACATCATTGTTTCAAAAATGTACAGCTGGAAACATCATTGTTTCAAAAACGTATAGTTGGCAACATCATTGTTTCAAAAACGTATAGCTGGCCACATAAAAATATGGAACGTTTCACGAATTTGCGTGTCATCCTTGCGCAGGTACCATGCTATTCTTCTCTGTGTCGTTCTAATTTTAGAATATGTACTGCCGAAGCGAGTACATATAGATTTTGTTGATGATATGTCGCACTACTTACTAACAAACAAACTTCGGTAATGCAGTCACATGTTGCCTGATGCCAGCAAATTGCATTTAAAACACAACGTTTCATCAACGGTAATCACTCTGTCAAACATCTCTGCAGGGCGCGAAAGATCTAATAAACGTTGAAGCCGACATAGTTTCTGCTCATCAGTCAAAATTTGAGGCAACACCTTTGAGAATTTTTTCGATCTCCCAAATTCTTTGTTAGAGTCTCCCGCACTGTTCATTTCTTTTATTCATTTCTGCTATAAGCTACACATATAATGATCGATCTGAGCGCAATACGGTGCGCAATCTGCCCACATTTGCATCTGTATTTTGTGGTCTTGGCTGCCCACCTCTTGCGTTACAAGACACAATTCTCGTTCATCCTTGAACCACACGTGTCACTTAAAAACAATCGATTTTTATAGCTTGTTCGTCATAATTCATTTTAATGAGTTTAACCTTTGACTTTCACTTTTAACAAACGTCACACAAAACTTGAAGTTACCCTACTGCTCCAGTTTCCCTTCGTTCATTTTTTCCACCATCAGTCTAGACAAAATCCAAAGAACATGTGAATTCAATGGTTGTGACCTGGCATCTTTTCTTCAAATACATTCTCATTGACGTGACTTAGCTTCCCTGTAACGTTCTATAAATATTTTCATTTGAATTGATTTGATGAGTTCTCATATTTGGTACCTCGATTTCATGATTATAAGCCTAGTGTGAGATTATAAAAGTAGACTCATTTTACTTTCGAAATTGCTTCATGTAACCGTAAATTCTATCCTAATACGTTCTTCTCTCGGACTTTCAACATCTGGCTTTTCTGTCAACTTCGACTTTTAAAAATATAGATGCAACGTAAATCGTCATCGGTCTTCGTGAATCATATTCTTATTCATTCTAAGTAACATATCAGTAACATATTGTGTGTTAAAGGTTTATCATCTTGCTTGGCAGTGAAAGCAGTAAAGAATAATGAATATGTATAACTTTCTCTACTGCTCGGCAACGAATTCCTATCCAGTCTGCGTTGCAAGAAAGAAGAATTAGGAACATATCAGAACGTGCTTGGGTACACGTGATTGCCTGACTCTTTATCCCATCAACACGCTGTCATAACTGTGGGAATTAAATTTCCATAACTTATATAATTGTTTCTGGGTTAAGGGAAGTGACCCATAGGAAAAGAAAGAATTTAAAAGATAAGAGATTGACTTTAACGTTGAATGACGTACAAATATTTCAGGTTTCTGAAATGTTGCTTTTTTATAACAATGACTAGATGACCTGCGCTTCAATTAAGGGTGAACAATAAGAATGTTTGATTATTACGACTTAATTCTTGTGGTTTTGTGTTAGATATAAGACGAGATTAATAAATAATCTTACTTTAGGCACTATTATTAATTTCCCCGGTATCTATAACAAATGCCAGAAGCACAATAATGCCATTGAACAATAATGCAATTTAATAATAACATAGAATAATAATATTGAATAATACAATTGAAAAGATCCTCTTCTCATATAAAAAAAGAAAATAATTTTTCTGCTTAGTCTCCTCCAGTAACGATACACTTCACCAGAGATGAAAAACTTGCAGATGGAAAAAAATTATAGAACCTTCCAGAACGTCGGCTCTAATATATACTGTTTTTAATATTGGTAAAACACATTACGCACCATCTAACTGTGCTCGCGTCCGCTATTACGTTTCCATAAACAGTCAGCAACCATCGATTCTGTCTCAAAAAAATTAAATGAAACTCTAAATGCACATTTATGTGTCCAGTAGCTGCAACATGTCCATAAATTTTTCAATATATAAAAATGTTGTTTCCCCGCGAAAGCACGTTTGCTTTTTTTTTTATCCTTTTGGTCTTAATTACTATTGTAACCCAGAAAGGTTTACTGAATGAGGAATAACAAAAACGGCGGTTGGAAATGAAATGGTAATCTTTATAAGAACAACAAAATACAATACACGCCAGCTGTGTGAAGTAGGCAAACCATTGTTTGTTGTGGACTACTTAGACAGCATTTTACCACCACAAAGAGTATCCAAGGAGAGGATTTTAGGAGGATTGGGACTTACCCATTACTGTTCACAGTACGGTATATAACAATTACATTTACCACCTCCTCTTCTTTTCTTCTTTACCACATTCTTTATCTCATTCTTTTTCGCTTCGTCTTCTTCCTTTCCATACACTACCCTCAACCGAATGTCCTTTCTCGTTTCTCTTTCTCACTTTGTTCCTCTTCTCTTTCGCCGCTTTATCGTTTCTTTCAACTAGAATTGCTCTTCTCCCTTCCTTTTTTGCATAATTATCCTCACTTCCTCACTTTCTTACCTCATTCTACTTCCCCTTTCGGCTTTTCTCTGATTTTATTTCTCGTCCTTCTTTTCATTCTGGGTTACAGCCATATCACGTTGAAACACCGGTTCTCGCGAGATCACTGAAAAGAAATAATATAAAGAAAAATAAAGTGAACTAACTTTTATAGTAAACAAAAAAAAAGAGTTTTATTATAATTTTATTGATTATAGTCAGTTGATAAAAAGAAAACAAAAACAAAAAGCTTACCTGAAATAAGTTAGAACGAATTCAAAGTAACATCCGTTGGGAGTTGCTGGATTGTTGTGGTATAGTTTATATGTCAGGTCAGCGAATGGTAGTAAACGGACTGCTCTGAAGCAGTTTTCAGCAACAACTGACTTCACCAGACAAGTCGCTTAATTTTGGCGCCAACGTGCGAATAAGAATACCCGGATGAAAGACCTCCATTTATAAGGTCAGCCGACCACATCAAATAGTTCTTTGAAATCTTTAATCTATACGACCTAGAATTCGAAGTTTCCTTCATAAAAAGTAGATTCTCTTAATGTTAAGCAAAGTCGAGCCTGGCTAGTACCTATATGGTGACCACTTCGGAATAGCAGATGATGTGCTTGGATGTGCGTGGGTTGTAATGGATAACTTCTCGGAATTTGAAAACAGAGAGCCAAGTTCTAATTCCAACCGAGTACGTGATATTCACTTGCGAGCGAATCCACCTTTTCTCACACCTACGGGTTAAGTAGTAGGACTAGTATCAGTAAATGCTTATTGTCTCCAAAAGCTTCTTACAATCTAAAAGAATTTATGGTCTTAATTAACCTTGAGAGGTTTTTTTTTAATTATTTTTTATCCCGTGGCCAGTAGGTTCGTAGGGACAGAATGTGTACCGCAGCAACAGTGGTGTTTCTTGGGCAAGATAGCCTGACGGGGTCCAACCCTCTCCAGTCCGGTTTTGAATTCAGAGATTTTCCTTCTCCAACGCCGGTTGCCCTAAGGTTATAGAACCCGGTCTGTCCTCTTATTTACCCATAACTGGTGGAAGAAGAACCGGATCCATACCTTTTCCAAGGTTATTAGCACGTAAGTGAATGTAATGGATTCGACTTGAGAAGTTTCATAGACCGTAAAACACAAAAGAATCACTCAATCTTTTGTTATCTTTTACTTCTACCTTCTCAGTTTTTACAATCCTCTTTATTCTACTAATTTATCTTCCTTCCCACAATATTCTTCTTTCGTGTCTTCTTTCTTTTATATCCATTTTCATTCCACTTACTCTTCCCACCTTTCTCCTTTCATCATTTTCATTCGCCTTTCTCCTTCAATTATTCTTCATTTCGCTTTCTTAAACTTTTTCCTAAGTTTAACCATTTATTTGCTCTATTTTTCTCTTTTCTTTACCTTTCATTCATCTTTCGTCTCCTGCTTTTTTGACTTTCACTTTCTCATTGTTTTTCCTTTTCCCATAACCCTCATCATTTCTTTCAATTCTTAATTTGTTAATTGCGAATTCATTATGTTTCTTTTTTTTTTTTCGTTTCTCTTTATTGTTTTTACATTTATCTTTCTCTTCCCGCCATTTTCGTTTTCATTTCGCTTACATTTTAGTTTTCTTTTTTTTCTTTTTTCTCGTCTCCGTTTTTATTAGTCTTTCTCTTTTTCAGTTACTCTTTCAAGTCGTATTTCCCCCCTTTTCCTACATTTCTTCCTTTATTTCACCATTTATTTTCATAATTTGCAATTCATTATCTTCGGTCGTCGTTCCCCTTTCTACCCTTTTTCAATCTTCTTTCTCTTCATACCAGGTTCTTTTTCTACACATTTGCTTCACTTCCCTCTACATCTTTTTTTTAATCCTCTAAACTTTTTCATTCCATTTTCTCTTTTCCTCTTTACATCTTTCTAGTTTCTCTTCTTTTTTCTTTTATTTTCTTTATTTCTTTCTGTTCTTCTTTCTCTATTTATCTTGATACCATATTCGTTCTTTTTCTTCCGACTCCCTTCCTTCTACACATTTGCTTCTTTTTTTTTCTTTCTGGCTGTTTATTACTTTTTCTCATATAGCACCCATTATTATCTTTTTTGTTCATTTTCCATCTCCTCACAAAATTCTTAATTTCTTTCCGTTAACCTTTCTCTAGTTAATTACTAATTTATTATTTTCTTCTTTCTTCGTTCCTCTTTCGGCTCCAACCTTCTTCATGCTTCTTTTTATACTAACCCTTTTTCTATTCTACTTTCAATTCCTATATTTTTGTCGCTCTTTCTCACGCCTCTTTTGTTTCTGTTCATATTCTTTTATATTCCTGTTTCTCTTCCCTTTACATTTGTTTCTAATTCTTCTTTGTTATTTACCACTACCTTTTTCTCCATTTTTTACCATTTTAACATGCGTGCCATCAAGCCATCACCAAAATGCTGAAGAGTTTAATCAATTTATGATAACGCCAAGAAAATGAGTCTCACTGTCAAACAGAACCGACCTGTAATAACGTGTATCGTTAAGAATGGAGGTCATTCTTTTTCTTTTCTTTTTTGTGCTCTTTCACCCCATTTTTTCTTCTTAAATTTCTTTCCCATTTTCCTTTGCTTCACTTTCTCTTCCTTCTGGTTTCTCTTTATTTTCAACTTATTTTACATATTTATTTTGACACTTATTGCTTGTCATCAAAAGGAAATTAATGAAAAATTGAAGGGACGAAAATGAAGAAAGAGAAAGAAAGGAAAAAAAAAAGAGATAGCGTAGAAAGTGTATCCCATCTTTCCACTCTTCCTTTTCGTTCACTTCTGTTTTCCACTATGGAATAATTTGCTATATTTCATTCGCTTGTAATTTTCTAGACGTATTACTTATTCATTTATCATTGATATTAAACCACACAGCTTTCTTTCTTTCAACGTAATGAATAAATAAACGTTCTTTCTATTCTTTTTTCTATTCTTTTCTCTTTTCTATTCTTTTTTCTATTTTCCTTCTATATATTTCTTTCGTTCCTTCATTTATTAATACGATAACTTCTCCGCTTCCTTTCTTCATTTTTCATTTATTAGTCATTATTGTATAATATTTCCTTCCCTGATTCTTTCTTTCTTTCTTTCTTTCTTCCTTCCTTTCTTTCTTTCTTTCACCTTAGGTATTCTCCCTATTCTCTTTTCGTTTCACTTTCCTGAATATCTAATTTTATTCTTATTTATTTTTCCTTCCTTCATTTATCCATTCGTTAATAATTGTTTTCTTTTTTCTTGTATTCCTTCATCAATTTATCCATGCGATAATATTTTATGTCATGTTCTTTCTTTTTTTATCATCTGTAATTCAAGTTTTCATTAATGAAATTTATTTATTTCGTTCTATTTTTTAAAATTCTTTTTTTCATTCTTTCAATATAAATAGGTTTTCTATTTTCTTTTTGTTTTCGGTTGTTGAATATCTATTTTGACTTACATTTGTTGTCCTTCTTTCGTTTAGCCATCCATAAATATTTTCTCCGTTTCTTTATCTTCGTTTTCATCTATTATTGAAGCCTCCATTATTAAGCTTTCTTTCTTTCTTTCTTTTTTCTTTC
>OZ038482.1:55061249-55078749 GCA_964036315.1 Acanthosepion esculentum | reverse complement strand
TCTTTCTTTCCCTTTATTTTTACTCTTTCTTTAATATAAATTATGTTTCTCTATTCTTTTCCACTTTTTCTTGAATTTATTTTGTATTTAATTGTCGTTATCTTCTTTTATTCCTTCAGTTATTGATCCATTAATAATTTCTTTGTATTGTTTTTATTTTTTTCGCTTTCATTAACTATTTTCTTTGTTTCTTTGTTTCTTTGTTTCTTTCTTTCTTTCATTTTTACCCACTTCTTTATAACACTTACTTCATTATATATTAATTCTCTTTCTTCTGTTTTTCCTTTCTTTCGTCATCTCTTTCCTTCCCTTAATTTATTATCCATTCTTTCTTTCTTTCCGTCTTTATTACACTATTTCCTTATAACACTTACTTTATTATCTATTAATTTTATCTTCCTTCCTTTCTTTCTTTCGTCATTTCTTTCCTTCCCTTATTCATTATCCATTCTTTCTTTCTCTCTTTCTTTCTTTCTTAGGTCATCTCATTCTTCCCCTTACTTTCTTATCCATTCCACCTTCTTTTCTTTCATTCAATCCCCCATTCATTCGTTCGTTCTTTCTTTCTTTCTTTCTTTCTTTCTTTCTTTCTTTCTTTCTTTAATATAAATGATCTTTTTCTATTTTTTTCCACTTGAACTTATTTTTCTTTTAATTCTCCCTGACTTCTTTCCTTCCTTCTATTATTCATCCATTAATAATTCTTTCTTCTGCTTGTATCGTTCTTCGCTTTCATTAAGTGTTTATTTATTTGTTTTTCTTCTTTCTTTTTACTTTCATTCTTTCTTTCTTTCTTTTTATACCCCACCCACCCATCCATCCATCCATCCATCCAATTTTCTTTCTTTCTTCCAACTCATTCTTTTCCTACTCGTCATCATTCGCAGACAATGTGCTAATTTGAATCGGTAAAAAATGACAAATAATGTAGTCAATGAACGAAACCGTTCCTTTCCTCCACTCATCCCACGACCCTATCCACCTCTGCTCCTGCTACTGCACGGTGTCCCGTCATTTACTGTGACCACGCTATTCTCGTATCTTATAGAAACAGTGAACGTCATATTACAAATGTCTGTTTGAAAAATTGAATTACAAACAGCAAATTGACGGTAATTACGCAGCACAATTGGTTCTTAATGTTTGCAGGTGATCAGCCGGTGTCGGACGACGATTCTTCATTAAGAACGGACAAAAACTTGGGGAGGTCGCCTTTCAGACGGCTTCGGTTCAATCACTCGTCAAATCGAGGCTTGCAACCACCTCTCGACCCTGCAAAGACCCGCGCCAAGTTTTGGTAAGAACGCGAAAATTAAATAAAAAATCTTGTTGAAAAGAATCATTGAAACGTTTTCTTATACTACTACTACTATTACTTTTATCATTATCAACAGCAACATTACTATTATTGTTATTAATATTAGTAGTAGTATTACAGATACTGCCATTATTACTCGTATGACTATTAATTAACCTACAACGATAGACAACTCCAGTAAATCGGCCATATTATCGCGTCGTATTTAAGTTATTATTTTACACGTACTGTAAATAAAATATCATCCATCTCTGTATTTTGGACAACGCAGTAGCGCGAATTACCCATTTGTATGTGGTGGACCATTCTTGTGAGGTATTTGAAAGAAAGGTTCATATTAAACTTGATAAATTAGCAATTATCTTTATCGGGGACATCGTAGAATAGAATTTTTATTTAAGTTTATTTTTAACTTAAATATTGAACATTACTTATTAATTGCTTACTGCTAAATGTTTCCAAGAGAAAGACCAAAGAAAGTTACTTATTAAGAATCTTTTGGTTATTTTTTTTCAACAATCATGACTTCAGGCATCAGTTGATTGAGTCGTACAGTATATTTTATTATTAATTGTCAGATAAGTCCATGTCTTTTCCTAAACTGATTTAATGGTTCAAATTCAGTTAAGAAAGCAAAAATGTTATGAACCACTGGAAAATTATATAAAAAGTATTATGCACAGAACTGAACTGTTGTTGGTTTTCAAATACTTTTGCGCGCACAAACACATAAAACACACACACATATCTCTTATAAATACCCCTGTTTTAGTTTGGCCTTTTCTTTTTCCTTGGGCCTTTTTATCCTCTCTCTCTCTGTCTCTCTCTCTCATCTTCTCTTTTCATATATACATAAGGTTAGTAAATGCAAACCAGACGACACATATTTTCATATATAAATCGGCAGTGTAATTTGGCTAAATTTTAAATTTGGAACGAATAATTATTTATTTTGTCCAATGTCACCACAAATGTATCCACATTTTTCCGGTGTCTGTTTTTTAATTTTAGTTCAACGAATCGGTCGTGATTTATGCATCTGATGATAACTCATATTTATGTGTATCTCACTCATTTAAACCGTTATTTAACTTCCCTCTTTAAAACTTCTCCCTGTTAAATTTTATTCCCTACCCTGATCTTAAGGCCTTTCCTGTTACACCTATCTCTAGAGCTTTCATACATTTCCCCCGTACCAGTGTTTCACACATCCACACATACACTCTAAGTGATTTTTTTTTATACCTGGAGTTATATTTTCCGATTTCTTATTGAATTTGTAGGTCTGATGAATTGGATGGTGATTACGATTCCAATGTAATAAATAATAAACACGGAATATTAGTTTAAGCCTTTATATATATATATATATATATATATATATATATATATATATTTTATATATATATATATATTTTATATATATATATATATTTTATATATATATATATATTTTTTATATATATTTTATATATATATATATATTTTATTTATATATATATATATATATTTTATATATATATATATATTTTATATATATATATATATTTTATATATATATATATTTTATATATATATATATATTTTATATATATATATATTTTATATATATATATATATTATATATATATATATATATTTTATATATATATATGTTATATATATATATATTTTATATATATATATGTTATATATATATATATTTTATATATATATATGTTATATATATATATATTTTATATATATATATGTTATATATATATATATTTTATATATATATATATATTTTATATATATATTTTATATATATATAATATATATATATATATTTAATATATATAATATATATATTATTAACAGATATATAATATATATATTTAATATATATATATTTAATATATATAATATGTATATTTAATATATATATATTATATATATATTTAATATATGTAATATATATATAATATATATATAATATATATATTTAATATATATATATATAATATATATATATTTAATATATATAATATATATATATATGTATATATATATATGTATATATATATATATATATATATATATATATATATATATTCTTCTTAAATGTCTATTTTATTTATCTATTCTTTTATTATCTAACAACGGTTTTCCTCTGCACAGTAAGACGCAGCTTCGTATCCTGCTGAAGAGACTTCATATTTTTCCTTCATAGGATTTCCCGAATATTCAGGCCGGTGGACGAAAATAAATAAATATACTTTTTAATAAATAAACTGAGAATCTACTCAGTATGAGTATTCCTAAAAATAACGCTCATATATATATATATATATATATATATATATATATATATATATATATATATATATGTGTGTGTGTGTGTGTGTTTTAAAAACAAGTTAAATTTTTATTTAAGGGCCCTTTTATCCAACATCTCATCAGGAGTAAATCGTTGGCAATAAATTATACGAAAGAACAGTAACAACCAAAATGAAGAGCAAAAAAAAGAAGTTGAAAAGGATAATTGCTTAACTTTTTTGTACTTTGTTGCTGAGCGTAATAGAGAGGCTTTCCTTATGAGTATTTATCGTAAACCCACCTTTACTGGCATGTATATGGTGTTCGTTTTAGCCTTATCAAAACCTCGGTACACAGAGCGCCCAAAATGTGTTCACCTACGAGACTGGACTCTGAATTGGAGAATATCAGGGAGATTTTTTTTTGCAATGGCTATGCAGAAACCCTTATTAATTATATTATTAATAAGAAAACAAGTGAATTTTATTCTTCTAAATTACTGGGGCCTTCTAAGTGTCCAGTATATTTGAAGATTCCTTGGATTGAGTCAAAGGTTAGTTAAGGAGATCAATAAGACGATTACTAATTGTTTTCTGTCTTCGTTTCGTAAGGATAGTTTGCCCGACATAAAAATTTGTAACTTGGTTTACGAATTTAGTTTGCCACTGCACTGCTGATTATGTAGGGCGTACAACCTTACATTTAAAAACAAGGATCAATCAGCATGTGCCTTCAAAAATAAGACATTCTCTCGTCGAATATAGAATCTGAAATCACGCAACATTTAGTAGAAAATATAGCATTGTTATCTTTTGCCTTCAAATTTCACCTTTTTTGTCAAATTCCTCATAATTCTCTTTTTCTTTTTCTCAAATTGCACTCTCCTGCATGATTTGAACGTGCATCCCTCAGGTTCACTGTCGGAGAGTGAACCTTTTTTCTTTAATAAGACTTCGCAAACATTCAGGCCGATAGGCGAAAATGAATAAATATACTGTTTAATAAATAAAAGGAGCACCTACACAGATGCGGATACCAACTTTTATTTATATATATATATATATATATATATATATATATATATATATATATATATATATATATATATATATATATATATATATATTCTGCGCATTTAGGCAGCAAATCTTTTAATCAACACAAACAACCATCAATAGAAATCAGTGATTAATGGATAGCGGTTGAGGATTCGGAAAGCAGAGTTCAAATCCCACTAGGATCCACTCTTCAGGAGGTTTTCACAATTAACTGCCGTTTTTCGCATTTTGTGTTTTCTTTATACTAATTATAATAATCTCATTATTTCAGGCGCCATTTGGGATGAACTTATTTTTGGTGTAATGTTTTTTTCGTAGTCAAGTCCTTTTTTAATCAATATATGTTTTATCAATTCAGTTTTTTACTACTTTATTTTTATCATCAATAAATAGACCACTCGATTATCTTACTGGTAAGCGATAAATATTGACAAATTAGGATGGTCACTTTTTCATTTCTGCCCGACGATTGATACGGGCATCGAATATTGAGTGGGGTGTGTTCGTACATGGCACTAAATTCGGAAAGATAATAGGTTGATATTCTCGTAAGAAATGGTGTGTTATCAGCGATATATGATTTTTTAAAATTATTGGTAGATACGCAGTTTCCGATGGGAGAAGAGAATCGGTCTTCAGCATGATTTTTTTCTGTATGTCTGTATATTAAAACGACTCAGTATTTATAATGATTTCACCCCCAAGCAAAGCCAAGACAATAAAGCCACTAAGCCGCAACGGGGTTACTGGGTGTTAGAGAATATGAGAAAAAAATTCTATTTAAGAGAAAGAACAATAAAAGCACGGGTTTTAACAGAAGATAACGATTGGCGTTGCACTTAAAATTTTTGAAAAACAATGTTTACTGGGAAGAAAGAAGCCGGAATAGAATTCCACACGCGAGAATTATGAGAGAAGAAACAGCTAGCGTAGAACTTACGGTTACATTTAGTACTGCGTTTAAATTCATAATATCTAGGTACCACAGTAAAGAGTTCATTTACCACGAATTTATTTATAAAATTAGGCACAGGAAGCTATATTATGGCGGTAGGAAAGTAATTGAAGCCGAGATGTCAAGTTACATAAGGTTTTGAATTTACAGCTGTTTTTCTCCTAGACGGTTTGGCAACCAAAGCTGAAGAGCCTTTTGTTCTATACTATTTTCCTTCGGCTGAGATGAATTAGATCCATACCTTTCCCTGTGTTATATTCGCGAAAATGAATGTATCGAAACTCGACTGTAATTCGAAGTTGGCCTTTGGATTTCTCACGTCGAGCCGCAAACCATTAGACTGCTAGCACATCCTTCCTAACAAATATTTCTGCTACAAAATCAAAATACCTATTAAATTTATATACATATATATATATATATATATATATATATATATATATATATATATATATAATCCCAAATCTCTTGGAAAGATATATGCATACACATATTGTTAATAAAGATTCGCTCGGAGCGTTTCAATGATGCTATGTATGGCAACACCTAATATTTTTATTAAATTCTCTAAGGATGTTTTGAATGAAAACGAACATAATGGGACATTATGTCCTAGATAACTTGATCCAAATCCATATTTTTGCTTATCGCATTGTTTGAGATGTTGCCTATTGTATACCCCCTTATTACTTTTATATGAGGCCAAGTTATGTGAATCATGATTTAGGAAGTTCTTCTGGAGACACATACGTAGAGGAAGACGATATTTGAAAGCAAAAAAGATTTAAATATGAAAAATGCTCGGAGGGGAAAAAGATAAGGATAATAGGCGTGTGAAAAGGAAAGAAAGAAGACGCGATTTTTCTTTAGTCTCGCAGAGAGTGTGACTCTCTGCGAGAATAAAGAAAATGCAGCGAAAAAATGTCAAGGAAGAAAGAAAGGAAGGCACAAAGAGGGGGGGAAGGCACACAGTAAAGAAAAGAACGAATTTGGAATGACAGAGGGTTGAATTTGCCTGTGAGGAATGAACAAGTTACATACGGGCAGTGCATCCTCTCTTTTTATTTAAAATTCAGGCCGGGAATTATGAAGTCACATTTAACTTCCTCTCCTGAGTTTAATTGTTCATTTTTAAGCCGTTTACCACCCACAGAGTTGAGACATTTTTTTTTTTTTTGGTTAAGGGTTTTTTTTTTTTCGTCATTTGTTTTTTTTAATTTAATTCATTGTTATATGCCTCTCTGACCTTCTCGCTGCTTAACTTTGCACGACGGTGAGAAAAGTTATCGTGCCGACCAGTTTTCCAACGGACGTAGTTCGATCCTTGCTCACAATTTCGTTACTGTATATTAGAGTAGTAACCAGTGTGTTAATTGTTGTAGTTACTATTAACTTAGTGTAGCTTTTTTATAAGACACGCGTGCAATTATGGTAAAAACATAGAAGACTGATTTGTTTTTACGGCTTATCAACACTTTGTGGGTTATTTAAAACCGAAATTTACTTTGCATCGTAAAAATAATTCTTTTCTTGTAAGTGAATATTGCATTAACGAAATATTTCAAAATATCAATGATTTTTCCAAACTCGAGTTCTACTATTTAGTCCATAGCTGGAGGGATTCTATGGATTCATACTATTCCCAAAGCCCTTTTCTCTTAAGTAAATGTAACGAACCTAAGTGAAATTCGAACTCGGTTCTCATTCCGAGCTACTAGCCATTACACCACCTGCACATCCAAATATTCTTCTTTATGTGCTGTGTCCCCTCGGGCTGTAGGCGATCATAGCTCTCCACAACTTCTTGTCCCTTCCAGCTCTTAACCAACTTTATCTCTCTGTTATTTATCCTAAGTTCTCTTCCGACATCTATTTACTCATGCTCAAGTACGTCATGTGTTGCCTTCATTTGTCCTGCTTTGCCCTCGATCTGTTACGTGAGTATCAGATTTTCCAAGCCTTCGTTCCTCATTATTACGTCGAAATTAAAATTTAGACTCGAGAATAAGTTGCTCCGAACGGATGTATCGAGGTGTTTATCAACCTTGTATTATGCTTGTCACCAGCTGCATTTTAGTAAACTACAGGGAAATTCTGAACTGAATACTTTACAGTCTACCCTCGTAGATTAAATA
The DNA here is from genome assembly GCA_964036315.1 of Acanthosepion esculentum. Classification (NCBI taxonomy): domain Eukaryota; kingdom Metazoa; phylum Mollusca; class Cephalopoda; order Sepiida; family Sepiidae; genus Acanthosepion; species Acanthosepion esculentum. The sequence goes on along the minus strand of OZ038482.1, from coordinate 55,070,985 downwards.
AAGTTTTGCTGTGCTTCATTGAATAAAGTAATAAAAATAACAACTAGAACAGTCTACTCCGTAGATCAAATAAAGTGTTCACTTCGGAATTCCCTGTAGGTTATCCTGTATGTTACTAAGATCGACATACACCTGATGAGGGCTGGTGCGCACAACGGCCGAAACGTTGTGATAACAACAACAAAAATGACGACAACAGTCCGAATATAAATTATGTAAATAACTCTTTCTTTCATGTTTCATGTTTCATTATTTTTAAATTCATTATTTTTGATGATCAAATCATTTCTCTGTTTCTTTTTTTAATGATTTCTTTCATTTTGTTTAGTCAAAGGTTATAGTGTGTTAATTCATCTGGATTTTCAATTCAGATTTTATTTTTTTTATTCTTAAATGTATATTATTTATTTAAATAATTTTTTTAATGTTCTATTTTTTGCGTTCATTTCCATTATTTTAAAATGAATGTTTTCAAACGTTTGTAACATCTCACTTTTATATTTATTTTTTAAAATTTTAAATGAAAAATAACAACAACAATAATAGGGATAATAAGGATAATTGCCAGAATATGGGACGTTACGCTCACTACTATCCCAGTTATCATCGGGTAGTTGGGTTCTATACCACCCAATCTAAAGACATACATGAAGATAATCGGAATAAATCAAAGTAGTCCATTGCTTCAGGAGTCTGCATTGCTTTGCTATGTAAATATTCTGTGACAGATACTATCTGTTTGAGTTTGTAGGACTTTATGGAGACTACCCATAATGCAATATCTCCGGTTGAAGATGAAAACAGAGAAAGATAGGATAAAAAGAATTAGAGAATTAATGAAAAATATTTATGAAAACAGTAAAATCAACAGAAACACGAAAATCATTTACGAAAGAGAAAAACGATACAAATAAAAAGAGAGCTGAGAAACCGAAAACACATATGATCAAGGACGCACCAGCTTGTCCACACATCCTGCATTTGTTTTCTTGTGATCTGTCTTTCCTGGCCTTGCTTGGAGTTATTCTGATGTTCTGCACTTCTGCTGCAATTATGTGCGACCCTGTATTTTTCTTTTTAATCTTTTAACCGAAGATACCTCGCAGGTCCAGCAATTATCTTTTTTCTGCTGAAAAAAAATAAAACAACTGGCCATGGAGGTTCTTTTCTTTTAACTTGTTATATCATTTCTCCTTCTATGCTACAGTCACTGGCATAACATTTCGTGCTTCCAAATCCCAATCCACACTACGTGCAGCTGTCAAAAGCAATTCATGAGAAACCTTAACGCAATTCTCAAGTTTCAGAACCGACAATTTCTACAACACACATTATTCCTCTACCCCCCGCTTTCTTGAAATACACAGTTTGCGACATCATTATTTGGCTTCATGAGCTAATGCATATTCATAAGTTGATGAATATGCATAAACATATTCGACTTTCGTTGATGAATATATATTTTAATGTCTTCTATGAGTTAAACCGATTCCCCTAAGATCACCAAAGTTGAGCAACGTCGGCTTTGGTCAGTACCTAGATGGGTGACCGCTTGTTAATAACATGTGCTGTAATCATGAGTGTGCCGGTGGTGTAATGGATAATGGCTCGGATTTGATAATCGGAGAGCCGAGTTCCACTTCTCATTGGGTTAGTTATATTCACTTACGCGCAAATAACCTGGAGAAAGTTATCCTGTAATCTAAATATGTTTTATGGCTTTAAATAACCTGCAAAGTGTTGATAAGCCGTAGAAAACGAATCAAACAAGCAATCAATAATCTATTAGCTAAGATCAGAAACAATGATAATTATTATTATTATTATTATTATTTGTTTATGTTATGTTTCCTGCTTTGTATCCTGTAGAATCGGGTCCAAACTATGATCATTAGGCCCTATAGAAAAATTGTCATTTAATTGATAGCACTTTCCTTAGTATATGGGATCTTCCTAGTAGGGCGTTCTTCTGAGCAATTTGTACGTCGATGTTACTTGAGACAAATTTGTACCCTCTTACTTCTGTAAATAATGTACTGTCGAAATTCCTTGGAGAAGAAGGTGTTGAGTAGTTAATATTCACAAGGTATATTCAAGTTAAGAGTCATAGGGGAAGCCAGCGAATCATTTACCTAACGAGCTTTTGAATAGCGGAACGTTAGCGGGAATGTTGCAAAGGAAGAAAAACTGGTAAGAGTCACACGAGGTAGGAAGTTGAGGAGAGCAGTGATCGCCTATATCCTTGGACGTGGCATATAAAAGAAGAATAATGTGTAGTAATTTCCAGTAAATGATATCAACAAAACTATGAAGGAAAATACGAAAAGTTTTCTTTCACATTGAGGATTGTTTCGTCTCTGATCTTAAAGAACATAGTTTTTGGCAATCAGAGAATGTAAACGTTAATTCTGACAGACCAAATTTGTTTGGAAAGAATTTGAATTCAAGGATTATATCGGAGAACTTTTAAAAGCATAAGCAAAAAGCGAGAGAAATCAATTAACTGTAAGAGAAAATCAGAAATATTTATCACCAGATAATGGTCGAAAATACAATAGTAATCTGTCAATCAAAATCCAAGAAATGATTACAATATTTAAGGTCTTAAAATTAAGTGACAACAACAGATAATCAGCAAAATTTGCTATAATATTGTTGTGCACAGGTTAAAATGACTTTGAAAAAATAAGTTAATGTTGATCATGTGAGAATATAATGCGTATCGTAACGATAGCATGTGAACCAACGTTCATTTCACACACCGGACCGTGAACTGGTTCTACCGGCTATTTCTGAACTTCTATCTTCTTTTCATGAAAATAACTAAAGATACTAGAACGTACTCATCAGGTTCCTTTATCAGTTTGCGGACATCACCTTTGGTTCACTGTGCGAGACAATTATAGTTGTAGACTAGGTAGCACTCCTTCAGGACTCTAACAGATTGCCGGGCTCTTACCCTTAAATAGTCTACGATTGAGGACTTCAACAGTTGATTAATAAGTTGATACTAAGCTGATTAATATTTGGACTGATCTTATTTCGTTTTTCTATACAGCAATTGACCCTCCTCTGTTCCTTGTAAGTTGTCTTGTTAATTGTTTTGTAACTTATTGTTCTGCGTTTTTTTATGTATCCGTTAGCACTGGATACTGGTGCTGAATAAATATATTAAGCACCCACTCTTCTCTGTGTATCATACACCGCGACCATACAACAATTATTATCTCCAGAATCTAACTTACATATTTATAAGTTTACCATTCGTCCATGATTTGAATATTGCTGCCACATAACGTCTGGTTCTCCCGCTATATATTTAGAGATTATTGACAAAATCCAAAGAATGATATGCAGTGTTTTTTTTTTTTTCTTTTTTTTTTTGGTTGTGACCTGGCATCTCAGCTTCCGTCAGTTTTCCCACCGCCATGATGTAGCTTCTCTGTGCCTGTTATATAACACCTTTCATGTTAATTGTTCTGATGAAACTTCCGCTATGGTAAATAGATTTTATGAATTTAAGCGCAGTACTAGATTGGCGGCATGGTCTCATCTATTTATAGTTAAATTGGCTAGATGCAAGCGTAAGTTCTATGCTAACAGTTCCTTTTCTAGCACTTCTTACTTGTCGAACTCTCTTCCGGCTCCATGCTTTCCAGCCAACTTTGATCTTCAGAAATGTAAATGCATTTCCCTTCATTTAATGATCTCACACTTTAATAATTTTTCTCTTTTTTTCTTATTCTTTCACACTCAGTAACCCCTTGTTTTTTAGTGGCTTGACTACCATTTTGGGGTTGAAATGGTTAAAAAAAATATCCGAACTATATGAATTTCCTAAATGTAAGCATAAAATTTCTTTCTTTTATAATTTGCCAATTTTACAAGTAGGATACGGTACTGAGATATTCCTCTTTGACCAACAACTATTAATTTATAAAACCGGCATCGCTGCGGTTACCACGTTCACATATTAAAAGCAAGTCGACTATTCCTTATTAGCCCTACCTTCCCCGCTATCCTAGTAATTATTATTTCAATGTGATTAATTCTTTCTTTCGTCTTAAGGCAATGAGGAGCTTTCTTAATTATATCACCGACGAAGGTACGACACCAACACGGACTTGACACGAACCTAAACGCCTACTTCTGGTGTGGGTTAGACTTTTTCATTTATATCCAATGCCCTGCAGTCGAAATCGTTTATACACTGGATGATGAGAACGAAGAGACTGAGAATGATGTGGCGTGACTTTGTGCCCCAAAACTGTGTTTAGGTGGTAGCGGGTGAGAAAGAGTTTGAAAATTATAGAAACGAATGTCGCGAAAATGAAGGACCAGTGAGAGAAAAAGAAAGGAAAAAAAAGAAAGAAAGAAATTAAGACAAACGACAGGTTGAAAAAAGGAATTGTTGTTAAAATGAAAGATGTCTAGAAGACTGTTCTAGAATATGAGGGAGAAACCGAAAAGGAAGAATACAATTTTCAAATTTGGATTAAAAACATTATATAAGAAATCGAAAGAATGAAAAATCAGAATTCAAAATCAAAATGTCAACCAGTCTAGAAAAAGGAGAAATATAGATACAAAATCAGCGTAAGGGTGGATAGTCTTGTGCCAGACATAAACCGAGCACTTGTACATTTCCATCATCATAACAGTTGTCCATCTGATGTTCTAAAATAAGCTTAGTAAATAAATACACGCACAGATACCAACACACACACACACACACACACACACACACACACACACACATATATATATATATATATTAATTTTTGAAAATGAGTTCTACCTGACCAATGAAACGCAAACAGTACAAAATTCAAATGTACTGAAACTTTCTCTTCCATAATTCATTTCAACAATGTTCTGATGAAGCTTAAATAAAAGCGAAACAACTTAAATTTATAAACGTTTCCTATATGTCCTTTGTTCTAATATTCTATTGGATTTATTTTATACTTTATTTCAAATATAAATATATATATATATATATATATATATATATATATATATATATATATATATATATATATATATATGTATATATATATCAAATTCATGTTATTTACAACATGATTATTAATCGTGATGGTAGTTTCACCGAAAATATTTGGTTATATTTTAATACATATATATATATATATATATATATATATATATATATATATATATATATATATATATATATATATATATATATAATTACGAAATTTAGTGTATTCTATTATGAACCGAAATGAAGCGAGACTAAAATTATGTGCATCGCACTTGTAAAATATCTATCTATCTATCTATCTATCTATCTATATATATATATATATATATATATATATATATATATATTTATTTCTGATTGAAAAAAAATCAAATTAATGAAAAAGTTATGACGCTTGCAAATGTATATTTTTTATTAATATTTCGAAGTTATATTCTTAATTTTATAATCAGACTTGATAAACTATTTGCAGGAAATAAATATTTCATCTACCATTTTCGTATTTCTATACATTTTTCATATTCTTAATTTCATTAATCAATTTTTATTTTTTAAAAACTTTTTTGACGTCGTTCAAAATGTTTCCTTGGAAGGAGACCCGCTTCAAGTTATCGAGTCTATAGTTACTTCTTCTATGTGCCGTGTCATTTAAGGACGTGGTAATTGTGGCTTCCTCAAAACTCCTATTCTTTGTAGATATTAGTAATGTTTGTCTTTTAACTATCGTTCACATTCCCTGTTCTGCCGTCCATTTAAACAAGCTCGTTAGATATTTTACTTGCTTTTTTTCCTTTGCCCATCATAGCTTCAATATGTCCAGTGAGTGTTAAATCTTCGAAGAGTTTTTTTTCCTCATTGTGAGTCTTACATATTGCAACGGTCTCTTTGTGATCTCCATTTTGTTTCCATTTTCCTTCGAATTCCTCGTTGTTTACATGGACCATCTATGTATCGTTTTAAATATTATATTTTATATACTTAATTGTCAGAAATGTGGAGATGTAGTAATTGTATTTAAGTACGTTTGATTCAAGGAAATATATTTGTCTATATTTCTGACATGAGGTATTATAACTATTTAGACTATTTGCATTTTTCCGACCGTTGTCTTCCTCTTTATTGTCGTTCCGGTTGTTTTACGCTTCGCCCTTCTTCAGGTGATATACGTTGGAATTTCCAACCGAACTCTTTAACCGTGGGCTAAATAAAGATGAGGAACAATGTAAATAGTGTAAATTGAAATATATTTGCTGTCGTTCATATGGATATTTTTCAGTCGATATTTCTTCGACCTTACTCACATGGGTATTGTATTCGGTTTTCATTCTCATCTCTTTAATGGTTAAGATTTGCTTTGAGTGGGGAAGTCTGTTGGTTCTGGCAAAGACCATCCTTCATAGAACCTTATCTACTGACGCTACAGAATCACAAATAAAGAATTATGCCGAATAACAGAAACCACCTCACCTGAAGATTTTTCTATAGCAGAAGCATCTAAAATGGATGTCGCCTGTAACTTGAATAGAAATTAATTACATGATCAGGATAGTGATGTTCCTCACTAATTCAAAGAAAAGGCTGGAAAGGAAACCACCAATCAATAATGGAAAAAGTGAGAACAGCTACTGAACTTGAGAACCTATTTTCTTTAAGAATAATTTTAACAGACATATTTTATGAATTTCACCGGACAATAGTACAGGTAGTTCGGACAAGGAATTTCGAATGTTTCCTTATAAAGAAACGCCAGAAAGCCCCCATCAATACTGGAAAGAGTGCTAACAGCTACTCAACTTGAGAAACTTATTTTAATAAAAATATTTTATGAATTTCACCCGACAATAGTACAGGTAGTTCGGACAAGGAATTTCGAATGTTTCCTTATTAAGAAACGCCAGATCGCCCCCATCAATACTGGAAAGAGTGCTAACAGCTACTCAACTTGAGAAACTTATTTTAACAGACATATTTTATGAATTTCACCCGACAATAGTACAGGTAGTTCGGACAAGGAATTTCGAATGTTTCCTTATAAAGAAACGCCAGAAAGCCCCCATCAATACTGGAAAGAGTGCTAACAGCTACTCAATGAATAATCTGGACATTTATTTTAATACTCACGAATTCTCTGATCAACTTCTTAATGTTGACCTTACATTTATTAAGGGAGGTGTTGTACTTTTCTCTTGTTTTATTTTTTTTTTATTTTCCAAATCTCATTTGAGATCGTCAGAAAATAAAAAGAAAAGACAAAATTATGGAACCTTACTTAATGTACTCAATATCAAGATTAAGATGTCAATGAGAGAATTCGAGATGGTTAAAATAAATAGACATGATATGTCCAGATTATTCAACCATTATGCATGAATGAAGATATGCTGCCTATATATACATACATATATATATGTATATATATATGTATATATATATATATATATATATATAGATATAGATATAGATATATAGATATAGATATATATATATATATGTGTGTGTGTATGCGTGCGCACGCGTTTGCAGCGTTATTAATATTGGTCGAAAGTCCTTCGAACAAATCAAAATCATATTTGGTGTAATAATTCATGAATTTAATCTGGATTTGAGCCATATTCAATTATTTTCGTAGTGTTATCGTCAGTGGTGTGTCATTTGCTGAGACATAGACATATTTTTAACACCCGAATACAGCCAGGACATTATGACCATGTTCGTAGTTGATATTGTTAAGATGTAACGTTTTGCTTGTTTTATAAAGTGGATTTCCATTCTTATTTTTTACTGTTAGATTTGTATAAATGAGTTTTCAACAAGAAATCGAAGTTGGCATGTCTCTAAGTTGATTTAAATTGGGAATTTTTGAACTATGGTCTAAGCAATATAATCTTATCCGTCTTGACATATGCACAATATATACACACACACACACACACATATATATATATACGTATCTGTCTATATTTCTGAGATGAAGTATTATGTACACTATTTATATTATTCGGACTATTGTCCTCATCTTTGTTGCCATATTTATCGCAACGTTTCGGCTGTTTTAAGCTCCGGCTTTCTTCGAATGGATGTCAGTTTTCATTTATTTCCTGTTAATTCACCTCTCCAAGTTTTCCACTTACTTAAGGCGTTGGTTAGATCCAGTGACAGGACGCAAAGTGTTGAGTGTTCAATACCGGGCTAAGTCAGTGGAGAACTTGGAGAGAGGAATTAACAGGAGATAACTGATAACTGACATCCATTAGACATGGTACGTGGAACTAGAACAGTCTACACTAGCAAGCGAAATAAAGGGTTCAGTTCGAAATTTCAACCACTTGATGAAGGCTGGAGCGTAAAACGGCCGAAACGTTGTGATAAATATGACATCAAAGATGAGGACAATAGTATATATATATATATATATATATATATGTGTGTGTGTGTGTGTGTGTGTGTGTGTGTGTGTATATATATATATATATATATATAATCCATCAGTTCAAAGGTTATTTTTAGTGGATACTCGTATTTGAGTAGACGCTACGTTTATTTATTAAACTGTATAATATTTAATTTCCTATATTGTCCTTAATAAGATTTCTCGAAAATTCGGGCCGCTAGACGAAAATAAAGAAATATAATGTTTAATAAATAAACGGAGAGTTTACTCAAATAAAAACAGACACTAAAAATAAAGTTTAAATTGAAAAAATATCTGTCGGAATAATAATAAAATACTTTACTTTCAATTATATATATATATATATATATATATATATATATATATATATATATATATATATATATATATATATATGTCACTTAGGAGATTTTAACTCAAACATAAAAAATAATATTATGTTGGGCATACTAATACCACGATGGCTCGAGGGTTGAGTTTTCATTTGAATGATGGATTTAGCATCTGTCAACATTTGCAACAGCATGTTTAACCTCATTCGCAATTTAGGAAAATTCTTGTCGAAAATACATCTATACTTTTCCATGAAAATAATAAATATAAACTATAAGCTGCATTAAAAAATTGAAACGAACCTTTAATGAAATTAATTATAAGTATTGCAGAAATATTTTAAATTATTTTCAGTAAATAGTTTAAAATATCTAAATATCTGTTTAATCTAATAGATTCAAATATTTGTTTGCACATTTCAATAATTTAGTTACCTCCCTTGATGTTTCCACGCGTGTCTCCACGAAGAATTAAAAAATTATAGAGTACACACGCTTAGTGTTTTAAACTTCACACGTGCTAAAATATACGCAATATATATATATATATATATATATATATATATATATATATATATATATATATATATATGTATATATATATATATGTGTATGTGTGTGTGTGTATAAATTAGAGAAAGTAATATATGTGTATGTGTAAGTAAATATTTGCATAAGCATTTTGTATAAATTTTAAGTATGCAAATTTACATGGAAACGAATAAAAGTAAATGTTATACAAATGAATTTAGAATTTGCTCATTACATATGGGTGCGCTTCTCGAGACAAACATACAAGACCTCTGCATTTTTACTTGAGTTCGTGTCAGCAGTATTGTGAAGTGTTTAGGCGCCGATTTCATAGCAGTTCTTCTTTTATTTCGTTTTCCTTACCAAACTGTAATGTCTTTTCTTTTTTCTCTTTTTTTTTGTTTACTCGAATTTATCTTCCTTCAGAATATTCTTTCTTTGCGCCCTGATTTTTTT
>OZ038482.1:55031249-55056249 GCA_964036315.1 Acanthosepion esculentum | reverse complement strand
TTTTCGGAATTAAAATTTCCACGGGACCCCAAAATTTTATGATAAAAAGTACATTTATAAAAAAAAAAAAAACAGAGGAAGAGTTAAAGGGAGATAACCTCGCATTCGAAGTCAGAAAATTACCATTGATAACTCTCTCCTCCAATTTGCGGAGCCTAGATACTATATTCTTAATACTTGATATAATGCAATTTAAACGTCCTACGAGGCTGGTATCCCGTTCCCACCCCTTCACCGTTGAAACTGCTAGATGTAGACGTCTCTTCTACTCCAATAGCTTCATGTCTCGCACATCTGGCCTGTGGAACTCCCTTCCTTATTCCTGTTTCCCTGACAAATACAATCTCCACCTATTTAAGTGTAACGTCAATCGACATCTCCAGTTGCCTTGATCTATGCACTTCCCTTCTCCACATCCTTTCACCTTTCATTCCTATCTGCTCTCGCTCCAAATCTTCTGTAACCCCCTTGCCTTGATCGATCCACTATCTTTCTCCACATCCTCTCCTTTACCACTCCTATCTGCTCTTCCTCCAAACCTTCTGTAACCCCTTGCGTGCTAGTGGCTTCCAGCCTTGCTTGGGGTGATAAGCTTTAAAAAACAAAATGCAAACATATCACAATAAAATCAGTCAATAATTATTTATAACTATTTATGCTGGGACTCATGCATGCAATTGCAAGTAATCCATAATAATATTTGAAATTTTGAAATCGTACTTATTTTTGGCATATGAATTCTTTGAAACTTTTTCTAAATCTTTGATAGTCTTTCAATCAATCCTATTTCGCCGCACTTATGAGGCGCACCGCACCTATGAGGCGCACCGCACCGTTTGGAAACCAATGACCTGGGAGAAGGAAAACTGAATTTAAACACGTATTACCTTTTATGTTTTCCTTGATTGGGAAAGCTAAGAGAATGCAATTCTAATGTAACACCCTCTGGCATGGTTAAACTTGATGTATTTTCTGGTCCTGTTTTTTGGGGATTACTTGACTTTGTTAGGGATATTCTTTATAACGTTGCACATGTTAAATAGGACTCAAATTTTGCAGGCACACTTCTAACATTGGCAACTCTATTCTTAGAAATACTCATACTAACATTAACTCGTCAACAGCCATAATATTTATTATTACAGGTAACGAACACAATATAGAATTTAAAAGAATTGTTTTTTTTAATATGAATTTCTAAAATGTTGAAATATATTACAAATAAAAGTACAGTTTTGTAATTGTTATGGTGACCTATCTACATTAGAATAAACTCTTCCTCCTTCATATATACTAACTTACAAGATTTCCTAGGCAAGGCAGTTGGGACGCAGTGTAATCTGATAGTTCGGACGGACACTTCTGTCTGTTAATAACACTCTTTGTAAATATGTTCTGTTATTTCAATACACTGGTTCAGCTTACCTTCTTCTTTCTGTGTCTTTCTTTCTGCCCCCTAACAGGCCCAAACAGTAATAATCAGAATTATTGCGTTACTTTTAACGAAAATATTAACTCGATTCAAGGGTAGTTTCCGTTTTGGGGAACTACATGTAATGGCGAAAGTATTATCCTAACTTAAAAAGTAACATTTCTTAATATATTATCACATGTGCTGAAAAGTTGGTTACATACAACAATGTTCGACTCAAAAAGAAATGTATTGACAAGGATAAATCCTCAGAACTGGCCCTAATTGCTGAGCCCTATGGAAGAAATATAATATTATGTGTGTGATACGGTCTTCAAGGTAATATTCATTTAAAGTTCTTACAACGCTAGAGACACAGATATAAGCCCAGTAGATGCAATTTGTCCTTAGATGTTTGTTTAAAAATGTTCTTTTTCACGATGAAAACTTAAAACCACATACAGTAAGGATAACATAAAGAAAATATGTGGAACTCGGTTGGTTTGTTCTACTCTCGCCGCTTATATTTACCTAACCTTGCACCAACGTATTATTGCAGTTTTCGATAGTTGATCGGGTAAACTTTCTCTAATGAAAATCAGAGTCAAGATTTCGTCAGCTCAAAACCCGTGGAATTTAAAAAAATATATATCGATGACCTGCTTGAGTAGTCGCAAGTAAATCATTCCGTATTATGGTGAATATACAATGGAATAAAGTGTAATTGTATATTATATTTTGAAAAAAAAGCAGATTAATAATAAAAAAAAGTAATGTTATTTACGTATGAAGCTAATAAATATTTTACAGATTGGGTTGTTGCTTAGACCGAACGCGCAACAATGTTGTACAGAATTTGAAAAACATGCACTTCAAAAACATTTTTAAATATCATTTATTATCAAATATCTAAGTTTTCTTAAAATAGATGAGTGCCAATCGCAGAATATGTTCGCCTGTGGTTATTAGAGAAAAGATATTGGTTTAAAAGAAGAGAAGAAAAACTGAAAACACACTAACAAGAAAGAACCATGGTGTGAATGACAGGAACCTTTTTTATGGCCGTACGCAGCAGCAAGGGAAGAAAGTGATGCATCATGGGAAGTATTCTCACGTAGAAACGCGAACTAAGACGTTAGTTGTGGCCCTAATGAGGGGAATAAGGAAAAATTAATGAAGCAAAGAATAGTGTTGATATGGGTGAAATATGGAGCGTGGGTCTGGGAAACAAAAGCATCTATTGTCGTATAGTTGTTTGGGCCTGGTCGGGGCCAGTTGGTCCCAGGAGCAGAGGGAAAGGTTGTTTAGATAAGCCCTGGAGTTAAGGTCCAGTATTATCGGGATATTTCTAGCGTGTGAAAAACTGTCGGTGGATGAGAGGGATTAGAGACAAACAAACAAGTGAATATGAAGAGGAAAAACGAAAGTGGAATGAAAGAAAGTGTTGGTAAAAGACAACTGGAAGGAAGAGGCGGGAAATGATATCAATAAGTGGGTGGCTGGAACAACAAATAATGAGGATGACAAACAGAGTCGAAACTGAATCAATTGACTAGGAAATGATGTCAATAGAAAAAAATGAAGGGCTCCCATAAAGACGATGGTAAGAGGTATCTTAAAAATGCGTTGGTTTCAGGCAAATTTGCACTTTCTGCAACAAATACAATATTTCGTCCATTACTTTCACTCGTAAAAATTAACACCACCATTTCACTAAGACAACAAAAATTGACAGATGAGGATGTATATTCTCACCTACCTACTTACGGTATGCAAAGAGCTAAGCATATTTTTTGAAAAGCATTTCAGAAAAGGTCTGAGCGAAATTGTGCAATAAAATATTGACATAATAAGGCAACGGGGTTACAGAAAATTTGGAGCGAGAGCAGATAGGAATGAAAGGGGAAAGGAGAGAAGGGAAGTAGATAGATCAAGGCAACTGGAGATGTCGATTGACGTTACACTTAAATAGGTGGAGATTATATTTGTCAGGGAAACAGGAATAAGGAAGGGGATTCCACAGGCGAGATGTGCAAGACATGAAGCTATCGGAGTAGAAGAGACGTCTACATCTAACAGTTTCAACGGTGAAGAGGTGGGAACGGGATGCCAGCCTCGTAGGACGCTTAAATTCATGAGGCCTCTGAACCAGCAAAAGCAGGTCATCAGAGCAATTACCGTGAAAGTATTTGTAAAAAAGACAGAGCGAGGCAACGGCGCATCTGTGAGAGAGCAACTGCAGACGAGATGACAGATCAGGGCCAATTACATTGCATACCCGTCTCTGGATCTTATCAAGAACCCTGAGGCAAACAGCAGGGGCTCCAGACCATATATGTCAGCAATACTCTATGCAAGGGGGAATGGTTGATTTATAGATTTGGAGGATCGATTCCGGAGAGAAAAATTTCATGGCTCGGCACAAGGAGCCAACTTTCCTTGCAGTGGATGAAGCAATTGACTCGATGTATTTGTTCCATCTCAGGTCAGCGGACAGCGTGAGACCGAGCAGCCGCAGAGAGGAGCTCTCGAGTAGTTGATCTTCAGACTTTCTAATGGGATGCATGGATGTATCCCTGTGGTGGTTAATAGAGAGCAGTTTTGTTTTAGAGGCGTTAAAGTTAACCAACCAATTCTTGACCCTTGTTCACAACCGATTGTAGGTCCTTTTCGGGAGGAACTGCCAGGTTAACTTTGTCAGCATATATAGGTGAATCCTGCATTTGGATGATGAAAAAGAGTGCCGACATCAAGTGTTCATACTAAACTATTATATACGCTTTGTGTTAGATAGTAGGAATTAGCGTACTTCCTGCTCTTCCCTACTCCTGCGACAATGGACTGCTCCTACTTATATATATGCCAAGTAGCCATATTAAAGTAGGATTTGAGTAGGATTTGATTCACTCAAGTATTTTAGGTTCTATGTATGAGTATTTAATAAACCACTTTTCTCCTCCTGTTCCTTCAATATTCTATAACTAGGGCCTCTTCATTCTCGGCTATTTTGAACAGAGGTAACATTACAACACTCTATACATTAAATTGAAGATTTTTTCCCATAAATAAGATATGCGTTAGAAAGTATATTTTATGAAAACTATCAGCATAACGCAACTCATTCCACCATAAATTTAGAAACGGATCTACTGCTTAGTATTCACGCCGGAAACACCAAAACGAACACTTCAGAGTTTTGGGTGTCACTCTGAGAACAGTACAGCGGATTAGGATAGAGTTGGATGAGTCTAATGGTGAACTATGCTACACAAACAGGAGAATCCAGTCATGATTTTCTCCAACCACTTCACCCCATACATCTGGCCAACTTACTCCCCAGACTGGACCCCCTTGATTCATATGTGTGGGGCACAGTTGATCGAGAGACCAACAAAACTCCTTGTAATACCAAAGATGAACTGAGGGCAAGGATTATGGCAGAATTCACTAACTTAAAACAAGGAGACCGCCCAGAAGATTTGCAGGAGATTCCGAAGTTGTCTGGAGGCCGTGGTTGAAGCCAATGTCCATGTTATTGAATAAATTTGCTCTTTGGTTTTCAAGGTATTTTTGTGCAATTTTGGTAAATATATCTGTTAAAATGAGATGTCAGTATTATTTTCATTTTTTCATAATTTAGACGACAATTTATCCATCGCACGCTGTATATATATATATATATATATATATATATATATATATATATATATATATATATATATATATTTGAATTGGACATAGTCCGACAATTTATTTAAATTTATGAAAATTTCTCGGACATTCAGGCCGGTAAATGTTATTTAATACTGTTTATTATAAAACAGAGCATTTGCTTAAATACTTGTATCTATAAAAAAAAAAAAAAAAAAAAAAAGAACGTTAAACATAATATATATAAATGTCTTTATATATATATATATATATATATATATATATATATATATATATATATATATATATATATAGGTAACTATACTCGTGTCGAAAAACCTTCGAATTCTTGATTTAACAATAGCCAAATCAATCACGAAGGGAAAAAAAGGTTTTAAAAAAGAAAGAGCCAGGAACATTAAAGTCTGTCGAAAATAATCGCACAGATACAGGTTCAAGGCTCAAAGTAAAAAACCCCAGCTGACCCTGACGATCTGCCTAAGTGAAACCTTGGTAGGTTTGTCTGGCTCATTAGGTTTGACTATATATATATATATATATATATATATATATATATATATATATATATATATATATATATATCTGTGTGTGTGTATTTTTAAATAATAAAATTCTGAAAAGACAAAAAAATTGCTATGAGGTGAAGAGATGGTCTTCTATAAAGAAGTGACAATCATATGGTGTGCTTTCAAATCACTGATTTCATCCTATTAATTGATCCCCACGCACGTCAATGTGCACGTCTATGACTCTTCAGCCCAGCCTCAGTTTTTAGATGAGATATATAAACTGTTCATCACTGGAGGTCCTCGTCTGAAGTACATTTTTATGTATTTAGGAATGCCTGTTCATGAAAAGATGGGTCTCCACAATTACCTTTTGTCGCTCTTTATAAACTTCGTCTTTAATCTCTTCTAAATATTGTTCCACCATCCAGTTGTTCGAGCTCGCTATGTAGGTTATGTATTGATTTCCTTTGTCTCTCTTGCCTCCAGTCTGAACTATAAGTATCACATTTTCTTAGCCCTCTTTCGTCATTATGTGCTCTAGAAATTTCAACTCTCACTTTCTTTTGTATATGATAAATATCCTATTTGTTTCCATTTTGTCTAAAACCTCGCTTTTGCTCACATATTCGTTCCATGGTATTCTCAGCATTCTTCTGTAGAACCTTATTTCTGTTACTTCAAATCTCTTTTTCATCTGCCATATGGAAGGACTGATATTACTTAGTAATTCCAATAGGAAGTTTTAATCTGAACCCGAGGACTTCCGTTTTCGAGGATGTAAACTATAAGTTTCTAAATTCGTTCTCTTTGGTTGGTGGATTTCCATTTACGTCATGAAATTAAATTTGATAATTTGTGTTTTACCGTCCTTATTTGTGTATCGCTTAATTTAATTTGTGAGTAGATGTATCCATTTATTGATTGTTGAGTGAGGATATAGAAGATTCTGTTTGATGTTTTTTTTTTGTGAAACGATTTGCTTCACGTTGTTTCAAATCAATGAGACATGATTTTGAATGCCCATGCATTTAGGTCGGGAAAATTTGTTGAGAATTCTTCAGGATTTGAGGCTAGGAAAATCTTTTCCCAAGACAATCTACTGTAAAGTGTTGTAAAAGTTTTTATTGAAATGAACCACTACGGTATGAATTTTCTTTCTTACTACTTACATGATAACGTTTTCCTTTCAGTATTACGGTATGTGAAAAACAGCTTGGAGTAGAATCTCTGATCCCGGCTTGAACAAATCGGATATCTAGCTACACTGATGACCTGTGATACAGCGAAACAGTCTGTTTCTGGGTGACTATATATATATATAAAAATATATATAAATATATATATATACAGTGTGTATCAAAAATACATTTACAAACTTTGTTGGAAGGGTACTGACAAGAAAAAAAGGTAAAATATCCCTATAAACATATTTCCAAAAGGCTATTGTTTACCACAACAAAATGTTCAAAATGTTCTCCGTTTGCTTCTACACAGATATGCACCCGTCGGATCAGTGACTAGCGGACCCTTTTAAAAGCTCCCACACGGTGTCGAATAATTAGGCAAGGCCCCATGTCATTTTGATGAAGCGTCTCTGCATTATTAATGTCTGCTGCATAAAACAAATATTTTAAGTGGCCCTACGGATAAAAATACAAGGGATTGGGGACGGAAGAACTTGCAGGCCGGGGAAATATGAATACATGAATGACAAATGTAACATTGTCTACATGGTAGCACAGCGTCATCTATTGTAAACTTCCTTTAAACTTAACAAAAAAACTAGGATTTGCGGACATATGCTTATATAGACTTTTGTCCTTGCTTTGGTGTGAGTAAGCCACCCCCAAAGTTTGTAAATGTATTTTTGAAATATTGTACATATATATATATATATATATATATATATATATATATATATATATATATATATATATATATAAAAGTGAACATAGAAGTCAACACTTAGAGGCGACAGTCTGTTTCATGCTAGATGCAATCATCGTAGTTGTGCTTTTTTATTATTTGTGCCATGTTCTCGGTGCAACTGTAGCTGATTTTTACTGTGTTCTTGGTCAATATTTTGTGTAGGGTGCTTGATTCCGGGAAGTGTTTGAGTAAAAGTTTGCAGAATATTTTTCCTACGTTTGTTTTTACGTTTTTGCTGTACGGTGGGTTGAACCATATGACATTTCTTTTCCTGTTCGCCTTTTTTGTGTTCTGTGGTGAGTATGTGAGTTTTGCTGGGAATCCGCTATCTTTATGGCTGTTTCGTAGTCTTTCTTTGCTTTGTTAAATATAGATTCATTGGAGGAATTGTCGGAAAGCCTGCGGTTAATCGATTTTGGTATCTGTTTGATTATAGAAGGTGGGTGGTTGGAAGATGTGTGTATATAGAGTCGTTTATCATTGGGTTTTCTGTATGGTTTGTATGTGCCTTTTCTTAGGTTGAAGGTAACATCTAGAAAATCTACTTCATTTAGGTTAGTTTTTATATCTATGTCGAATCCGTTATTTTCGAAAATCTTTAATATTGCTTTTCTAGTTTTGTTTGTGTTTTTTTGTTGCAGTTTCTTAAGATTATGAGACCGTCGTCCCTGTAGAGTCCTGTGTCATTTCTATCTATTATTTTGCTTAGTTCGTGTAGTAAGTAAATACCTACGATTTCGCATGTCTCTGCACCGTCAAAGCTTCCCATTTTAGTGTCAAATATCCCATCTTTCTTTATTCATGCTTCTTCATGGTGAAATAGTAATGATTTAAGGGAGTGCTTAATGATGTCGATTTCGTTTGGTCTTATTATTATTTGTTCCTGAGCTAAGTTGATGGTCTTATCTAACATGCGTTCTGTTATGGATGGGTAAAATTCTTTTATGTCTAATTGTAGGAAGTGGCTGTGTGTGTGAACTGAGATCAAATATATCAAATATTTAAACTTGTTCGTAATACGCAGAAATAAAAAAACGGAAGCCATAACTTCGATTTTATAAATGACACCCTAATTAGATAATAAAATCATCTATTGTGTAGCAAATACTTCGAGGGAGTTCTGATAAATATTTTGAACGCAAACACACTTTATTTTATCAGCAACTTTTATAAAATCTATGCTTAAAGAATTTGTGTCCCTTCATCCATAACCGTTGCAACTTAAATTATTTGAATCTCACAGAAAACACACCGCCAAACATAAAAGCAAATGCCTACTATCTGCTCAAACGGATACACGCAGTCACATTATCAAACGAATCTCACATAGATCAACTAGAATTTTGATACACATACACACATAAATTATACACATGAATGCTGCTTGTCTGGACAGATACACGTGAAGTCAGATCAAATAATGAAAAACAAACAACGCAAAAATAAAAATACCAATACTTAGATGTGTGACCGCTTGGGAATACCAGATGCTGCAAGCTTGGATATGCGGGGTGGTGTAACGGATAATGGCTCGGAATTCTTAATCTCAGAACCGAGTTTCAATGTCTGTTAGGTTGGTTATATTCACTTACGCGCATATACCATTTTAAATGGTATGAATCTATGATTCCCCACCAGCTATGGTTTAATTAGTAAGACTTGTATCATTATCATATCCAAAAATTTCTTACAACGTAAAAATATTTTCTGGCTTTAAATAAACTGCATATATATATATATATATATATATATATATATATATATATATATATATATATATATATATATATAACTGGAGTAGACCTCTCTGCTGAGTTTTGCATCTTAACGTTTGCTTTGTTTACGCTAGGATACAAAACTGCGCAGAGTTGTCTATCTCATGAATTATTGAAAATTCTGTAATTAAAGGCTCTATTCAGTATTGGCTGGTCATCAACCCACTCTGTAGCCGAGTGGTCAAAAGCAGGTCAGTTCTTAATGATGGTTGCCCTTTAGGAAACGCAATTTCGAATCCTGCCGGAATGTATATATTTTTTCTAATAAGATTTCACAAATATTGAGGCTAGAAGAAGAAGATAAATAAATATACTGTTTAATAAACGAACGTAGAGTCTATTCAAATACGAGCACCCACTAAAAATAATATTTAAGTATTAAAAAATTGTCTGATTAATAAATAAAAAGTCTACCCGTTCCTTTAGAAATTGCTTTGTTTAGGTTTGTTTGTGTGGGTGTGTGTGGGTGTGTGTGTGTGTGTGTGTGTGTCTGTGTGCATGTGTGTGAGAGAGAGAGAGAGAGAGAAGTAAGGTATATGTGCAAAAAAATAGATAAATGAAAAGACAAGCCAAAAAATGTTAATACCAATGTATTTCGTTCTTTGAGGAACTTAAAAGCCAATGCAACTATTTTATTTAGCAGCAGGTATTTACTTATATACAGAAGAACCGTGGAGAAAAAATATGGTAACATTTCAAATTTTGAGTCAGTAAACACTTCAGAATATAGTAAAAATACTATGACGGACGGTAGGGATGTAATATATATATATATATATATATATATATATATATATATATATATATATATATATATATATATATATATATATGATATGTTTAGCGTTCTTTTTATAGATACAAGTATTTAAGCAAATGCTCTGTTTTATAATAAACAGTATTAAATAACATTTACCGGCCTGAATGTCCGAGAAATTTTCATAGGCCGGTAAATGTTATTTAATACTGTTTATTATAAACAGAGCATTTGCTTAAATACTTGTATCTATAAAAAAAAGTTAAACATATCATAAATGTCTTTAAATAAATTGTCGGACTCTGTCCAATTCAATATATATATATATATATATATATATATATATATATATATATATATATATGTTCCATTTCCATTTGCTTTACAGGTCTGAAGATTTGAAGCCGTGTTATATCGAACAAGTGAAATAAAATATCACCTATGGTTTTTAAGTGTTTTTATTTTTATTTTTTTCATTTTATAATAATTTTTGCTCTGTCATCTATATCCTCTTGGAAATTCCATACGAATTACCAACATTTTTATTATATATATATATATATATATATATATATATATATATATATATATATATATATATATATATATATTCTCTTGTCTCGGTGGTTAGGTGAATTTTTATCCAGAAGTGTTTCTTGCTAATACTTACGTCTTATTTCGAAAGCGAAATCAATTCGCCTGTTTTAATAAAATATCATTATGTGCCTATACCCAGGAGTTCCAAGTCATTCTCTTTCACACAGAAGTATCTTAGATGAAACAGATGGACTTCAAGTAAAAGAAATAAAAGTAGAAAAAAAAACTGTAATACTTATAAAGTTACATTTCATTCGTCTATAGCTCGAAGAGGCGTGTCAGAATGAACCGAAATGCTTCATCCCGTACCCTGGGTCCCCGAAAACACATAGCGTGCCGTGTCGGACGATACCTTTGCCAGAAGCGCTTTAAGAAGATGGCGCCTCGTACCCGACATATTATGAGTCAGCGACGGAACCACTTCAGCGCGCGAAGGAGCCGCTAGGCTCGGCGCAGTCAGTGGGAAGGCACGGTAATAGGAAAAGCGAAAGCCCGCTCCGGACATCAAACAACTTCCTGGCATAAACTTCTTTGAAATCACATTTATACACCAACCCATCCCCAACCTATTACTGTCTCCCGTATTTTTTCTTTTTTACTTCTTATACTGTTACTTTATTTCTCATAGTTCCACAGACATGTTTACTCACTCACTATCGCCGAAAATAATAGTAATGATAATAATAATAATAATAAAAATAATAATGATAGTAATAATAATAATGATAACTAGAAGCCACGTGAAAATTACATGCTTTTCTTATTTGAATTTTCTTATGAATTTTACTTAATTCTTAAGTTAATGATTGAATAAGCTCATGGCGAGCTATGTGATAATAAAATATCCATAGAAATTCCCCTATCACATCGATAAATATTTAAGCTTACCGTCGTTCGATACTATGTGTCTGAAAAATGGCTATTTTATCGCTGTCGCCAAATCATTCTCGGCCTTCTTATCAGCTTCTGAGTCTATCTCTCCACTTCTTTCTTTCTTTCTTTTTCTCACTGTTTTGTAATACGTTTGTCTTGCTAGATCAATTACGAATGAGTAGTGAGTTCGTTCCTCACTGAATGGTTCACACTATTGGCCTTGATCCGCATCTAAATTACGCTTAGATAATCGGTGCATTCCAACGTGGTGTAATGCCTAACAAGCTTGTCTCGCTAGAACAATTAAATATGAATAGTGAGTGGAGTCCTCACTGGGTATCCCATACTTTCGGCCTTGTGCCACATCTAAGCTATGTTTAGAGAATAACCATACAACGTGGTATGGTACATATTACCCTTGATTAAGCAATCCAGATGATCAATTTCATATTTTTTTCATTTTAGGAAAACACGTTTTGGCTTCCATTGGCGGATCAATTTACAATGAGCTTACATATTGTTGTGACCAAGTAAATATTCAAAGAAATAACAGAACAAGTGTTGCAGATATAGCATATATTAAACAGTATGTACAACAGAAGAGTATTACACAACTAGAGAGTGTGTGTCGGTTGACCCAGAGTTCAATCTATTCGACTGTTCTCCCTAGGCATTCTCTCCTACTCATCTTATATTAGGCGGAAGAGTCCAACATACTCTTTAGAGGGAGGACACCACAACACATAGCAAACTGGACTATTACTTTTTATCAAATTTAATGATATAAATTTTCATTGGTATTCGCGATTAGGGGTTCTTAAGCTATAGTTATGTGAAAAAATATAATTGAAAAATAAACCATTGTTTATGGTCACAGTGCCTATTACTAACTGATGTCAGTTTTCCTTTTTTTGGTTATACTTCTGCGTTTAACATTGTTTGGAATAATATTTAATTATATTAATAAAAATAATACGAGTGTATTACTATCAATATAAAATTATATTAATAACTGCTTTCGTTATTTTTCACATCTGGATCAATTCACTATGATCACCACACTAAGGCGGAGCACTAAGTTTGAAACTTGACGCGTATATAATTTTGATCTGAAACTTTCACTATATGTTTGATCTACGTGGCTGGTATTCACCTCTCAATTGAGAGCATTAACAAGGACACTATTCACGGGTCATTCTATATTGTTGTAGCATACCTACGACGGTAATGGGTATGTCCCCATTCACATAAATACAGTAGTAAATACTGTATGCTAGTCTGAAGTTGGAGATTCCTCTCCATCTATGCTGGTCAAAATCTCTGCCTCTGGGCAGATAAGATCCACAGACGAGGCTATGTCGAAGGGCAGAGTCTCGGCTTGGGAAACAGCTACCCGACCCCGTTTTATACGAGGTCTACTGGTTTTTTTGACGGAGCCTACGTGCTCGGATACTCCACGTTAAATTCGGCCTTGTGCCACATCAGACCGCGTGGGGCTGTTGGTAGATATCTTGCAGTTGGTCATCCGTCTTAAATTATGCTAGTCAGTCGCTCTGCCCCTGGGCAGAGAGGATCCCCAGATGAGGCTATTTCGAAGAGCAGAGTCTCGGCCCGCAAAACAGCTACCCGACGGGGTCTACGGGGAATTTTTGGCCGAGGCTACGGGCTCAGATACCCAACATTAAATTCGGCCTTGTGCCACATCTGACCGTGTGGGGCGGTTGGTAAATAACCTGCAGTTGAAGATTCATTGTGAAATTCACTTGACTCACTTCTAGCAGTTGACTAATTCGCCGCTGGCGAATCTTATATGTGTTTTTCTTGTACTAAGTATTATCGTTCATTACCAACCTTAGTGCGATTATTCTATTCAGTAACCTTTGTCCGCGTTTTAAATATTAATGGATTTTCATTTTTTTTAATCTGACATGTTTTTCATGCTTCAGGTGTTCCTTCAGATATTTTTAGTAGAGGCACGTATCTGAATAGACGCTTTCTCTGATTTTTAAAGAGTATTGATTTCGTCTGCCAGCGTGCACCCTTGGGGAAATGTGCCATTCGTCAGAATACGAACTTGAGCAGTTATGCCTTTGGAAAAAGTCAGAAGGGATGAGTGAATAATCTGTCGAGAAGACGCATACTTGTCTTATATTCCTTTTCTTATGTAGGCGATTTGCACCTCGTATAGATTGTGAATTATTCTAATATCTTTACGGCATATACGAAAGAAATTACCTATCTGTTCCAACAGTTCTTTGTGACGTAGATTATCAAACGCTTTTGCATAGGTAGAAACTTATAAATAATCTTGATTTTGTTTTTGCTTTTTGTATTGAGCGGAATAAAAATCAATTAGGTCGTTTTTATTTGTTGATTTTCAGTAACATTTCGAGTCTGATTTGTTATTGTCTCGAAAGAATAGAATGTCGAGAAAATGTAGGGTGTTTTTGTAGTTTGTCATCGAGTGTAAATTCCATCCCGGTTTCCATATTGTTAAACTTTTTATAATGCTTGTTAATTTTGTTTTTTTAAATATATTAATATAAAGTCATCTATGTATTTGAATAAACGGAGATTTTAGGCACGATATGTTTAAATATACAGGATTGTTTTTAATCAATTCACCACAAGCAAGGCAGTAAAGTCACTAAGATGTAGTTGTACTTCCTAAAGATATTTACGCATTAGTCTTTTAGTAGATAATAATGAGTTACTGATACAAGTCGTATTAATTGACTTAATTAATTGAATTAATCCAAGGTTCCTTGGGAGTAAGTGTATAAAACGAACCCGACTGGATTCTAACAATTCTAAGAATAGGCATGCAAGTTCCCCCCCCCCACCAAATTCTGGGGAATAAGAAAAAGGAAACAAATTTGTTTATGTAAAAGTTGGTAAATGAAGAGAAGCTTTGTTTTCTAAATAGCATTATTATATATTATGATTTTTTTTTAACTTATGAGGTATGTTTTATTTAAATGCTGTGGAGTATTTTCTTAGGATATTTAGGCAGTTTTGACAGATTTATTCGAGTATAAAATCTTGATATAAATTCTCAAATAGACATTTGAAGAGAGATTTATACCTGCTCCTAAATTACAATAATATTTTTTATTGCGTTTATTTTACTGGTAGATCAGAAATAAATAATCCTTTACTCGTCTCTCCTTAACGCACATTAAATCAACCAGTAGATTTTTAGTGATTTTTCCATCAGTGGGCCAAATGATTTTCTAAAAATCTGTGCATTCTTACTGAACTTGGTATATGAAATACAAATGTTATTTAAAAGTTTTAACAGAGATTATTACCATCGGTAAACTGTGTCCAGTCAGTGCCGGATTTACTTATGTGCAGGTATAGGATGCGAGGGTGCACTAGTCTTTTGCCCATGATACAACTGAAAAAAAAGAACAGAGGAGATTTATTCCTCTTCAGATTTAATACTGGGGTCCTTTTGATCTAATTTGAAACAATGTACTCTCTAGTTGGAGTGGATTTTTTAAATTCAACTATGACCCTTGAAAGGGCCTCTTTTAAATTTTGATGCATCTCATACATATATATATATATATATATATATATATATATATATATATATATATATATATATATATGTGTGTGTGTGTGTGTACATAGATATATATATATAGATATATATATATATATATACATACATATACATATTTATATATATACATACACACACACACAGATATATATATATATATATATATATGTATGTATATATGCAAGGCAATAAAGTCGCTAAGATGCAGTTGTACTTCCTAAGGATATTTACGCATTAATCTTTTAGTATACATATATATATATATATATATATATATATATATATATATATATATATATATATATATACATATATATATATATATATATATATATTTATATATATATATATATATATATATATATATATATATATATATATATATATATATATATATATATACCAGGCGTAGCAGACAAATTGTCCGAACCGTGCAACTGCAAATTGTACAATTGTTGGATTAAGCTTTGAAGCGTTGCAACTTAGAAATGATTAAAGATATCTTACTAGAATTCTCCAATGGGTTTATAACACTATTGTACTCTCCTTTGAACAATATGAATGTATTTAGCTCTAATTTGAAATGATGATCGCTCTTCCTGTTGTGACCTCGTGATTCATTTTTACTCTCTATTCTTCCCTTTTTTAAACTTATTCACCGTTCTCTTGATGGTTCTTGAATGGACGTTGAAGATGGAAGCTAGAGTATGAATGTTGGTACCATTACTGAAGGCCTGGATGAACTGTTTCCTTTTCAATGTTCAGTTGGGAAAAGAAGTGTGGTGACGCAAAACAATTTTAACCTGTTATGTTACTAGTTGAATAACTCAAATGTTTTTTCAGTGATTTTTGCGAGAAATGCTAAGAAAATGGCTAAACGTCTTATCTGAAAATTTGGAAAAAAGAAATTCAATTATTTTGGTGTTTTTTTTTAAGATATTAAACATTTAATTATTGGACAATTATTCCATGCTGTTAGACGATTTGGAATGTATTTTTATAGAACTGTTGTGAATTTGGATTATCTCTTCTTTGATAATCCAAGCTATAAAAGCTGTACATTTCCGCTTGTCAAGTAGACGAGTAGTAAGATTCTTAATTGAATAAATTGTAATGAAAACAGGACAAGAGATTCTGTCTAGTAATTTTTTATTCAATTAAGAATCTTACTACTCGTCTACTTGACAAGCGGAAATGTACAGCTTTTATAGCTTGGATTATCAAAGAGGAGATAATCCATATTCACAACAAGAACATACATAATGAAGCCCCCCACCTAATTCCATTAGCCCAGGAGCATCTTAAGGCCTAAATCTGACTATGTACTAGAATTTACGATAAAATTTACAGTCGCCCTCTATATTAATAGAAATGTTTAAATTTCGGATTTTTATCTGTTCAAAATTTTTATCTGTTCAAAATTTTATTTCCATTGTACTTCACTTTCCTCTAAAAATTCGTTATTGCTTGGATGTTTTGTCCATTGTATTCCCAGCATCCTTTTGGGGAATCACATTTCGATTGTTTCAAGTCTCTTCGTCATTTGCGAGGAGATTGTCCATCATTCCCCGCCATATTGATATTGCATACTAGCTCAGCACTCTTTTCATTGTTTCTAAAGAAATTTTCATGTTTCTTAATACTTTGCTTAACTTTTGGAAGTCATATTTCGCTGTCAAAATGCGCCTTCTGATTTCAATATTGAACTTTCCGTCCGCTGTTAAGACTCTTCGCAGATATTTAAATTTAAACTTTGGAGAAAACCATCAATTTAATTAGCAAAATGAACAGCCCAACATGCAAATTAGAAACTGGAGATACAAAACTCAAACAAGTACAACGATTTGAATATGGGGGAAGTTGGTGAATTAGCGGACGCAAATAATTCATGGTCAGTGAGGCGACATAAGGGGAGACAGAGATGGAAGGAGACACATTGGTACACAAAGAAGATAGATAGAAAGAAAAACAATGAAAAAGAGATGGAATTAAGTGGCATATAGGATTCAATCATTTTCAATTGATATTATCGAAGAAGTAAAAAAAAACATCAAGCAAACTAATAGATAGAGGAATATGGGAGTTAGAAGCGACAGAGATTAGAAAAAAGCATGAAATTTATTGCTTGGTGTGAAATTCACCTGCGTGACCTTCGAAGAGTTTTAGTTTTGAAGAGGCAAAAAGATCCCTAGCATTTTCGAAAAAATTGTATGTGACAGTTTTATTTAGATCGTAAACAAATACTTTACTGTTATAGGCCACAGGAATTCCTTTTAGAAGACAAAAAAAGACCTTGTTCATCTCTGCTCAGTGAATGAGACAAAAATAGCTTAAACATAGAATTGTAATATCTGTGAAAAAGGGATTTGTCAGTACTTGTAAAATCTAATTAAAAGTGAATACGTCAAATATGCAAAAAAAAAAAAAACTGATATTAGCATGTAACTGTGAATCAATAAACAGCGCATATAAAATCATCAGTTTATATATACAGTGTAATCCGGATATAAGTGAGTTGTCGAGACCGGAGACGAAGTCTCTTATATCCGGGTTTCTCTTATATCCGGTTTTGATCTATTTTGTTTAGATAAGTATGGCTCTAATTTGGGACCAGATAAAATCTCTCTTATATCCGGATTTCTATTATATCCGGGTCTCTTATATCCGGGTTACACTGTACCGTATATACCCGAGTATCATGCGACTTCTGAAGACTTAATTTTGAAGCTAATTTTATGGGAGTCGAAACATACACCAGATATAAAATTAGCATATGTAATGTTGGCCCTGGATTCGCCGTTGACCAAACTATATATCTACGTACAGTAGTCAAAAAGCACAGGTGTATTTAAAATAAACATGATCTTCATAAAATGCATGTAATATTCACATATTAGTATCGTATCATAAAATACAGACGCAATGTGTCTAACGTTACTAACGATGCTTTTATCGTTCTCTTTTATTTTATTAACATATTTAACAAGAAGATGTGATAAAGAGGTAGAGCCAAAGAGGTTGGCCTGTTGTAATTTGAGCTCTCAGAAAGGACCTCACATGATACACGAGATATATGGTAAAAAGTTTTGGGGCTGCATGATATGCGAGATTGTGTGTTACACAAATATATATATATATATATATATATATATATATATATATATATATATATATATATATATATGTGCAGGTATGCAGAAAAATAGGAAAAGAACACGTTAGGTAAATAATCCGGAGTCCTTAATATTTTTGCTTTTATTTTTAAAAAGACAGTGCTCCATACAGAAGTAGAGCTTATATTATAATATTTTTTATATTATAATATTTTTTAAAAAAATATGATTTTTTATATTATAATATTTTTTAAAAACTATGATTCCTTCGCTACATAAGAGTTCTCATGTTTCAAAAGCGAGAGCCGATACCGCTAATATAATTTTTGAAATTAAGTTGAATTAAGATGTCTGGTCACGCTTCCTCGTCAAGCGAGAATTTGGGATTCCCAAATTCTCACTTGTGTGTGTGAGCATTGTTGTGTTATCAACTAATATCTCTTTAATATTATGTACAATGTTATGTCTTTCCTAAGAAAACATAATCTCTCTCTCTCTCTCTCTCTATATATATATATATGTATATATATATATATATATATATATATATATATATATATATATATATATATATATATATATATATATATACATACATGCATATATATATATATATATATATATATATATATATGTGTGTGTGTGTGTGTGTGTGTGTGTGTATACAACACAGAGGAGGAAACGCGATAAAGAAAACCTTTCCTTTTTTCTTTATGTATGTGTGTCTCTGTGTGTGTCTGAGTAAAAAACAAATAGAAGTGAGGTTTTGTATTTATCAAATCGAAAAATGAAACTTAATTTTAATATCTCCACTCTTGTCTATCTTTTCTTAGCATTTAACTTCTAAGTCAGGTGAAAAAAAAAATATTGTATTCAAACGCCATAACACTTGAAAGAAAATGTTTGACAAAAACAAAAAGATTTTTAAAAAAATATCGAATACTCCAGAAGTTGTCACAATTAAAAAAGATTGTTTCCGATATTCGCGTTAATAAGCAAATAATAATAATAAAAAAATAAAAATCCCGAAGCGAAAATGGCAGATAAAAGAAAAGTGTGTAATTTCACACACATTCTACTGAACAGTTACACGTGATGATGATTCCATATTAATTAATATGTTTTTTGTTGCACGATTCTTCCATTGAAATGTCGTTAGCTTGTGGAAATCGCTGTCCAAAATGGGACCCCCTACCGAAGCCTAGCACTTCAGATGTGGGACGTGTTTGGGACGAAAAGAAAAACTTGAAAATACAAGTAAAATTTCTGGAGCAAAATAAACAGAACATGACCCGCGTGTTCTGTATTCGGGGTGTCTTAGCGAGGGGACGATGCCTAAGTTGTTAAAAAAAAGGCTTACCTGAAGGTAGAATTTGAGGTTTTGTGTGATGACACGATTTATTGGCTTTTAAAAAGGTGAAATAAAGGGGTCACGTGGAATGAGGGAGGAAAAACGGAATAGAAGAAAAAAGGGATTATGGAAGAAGAAGAGAAAGCTATTTATGAAAGTTTTTAAAAAATAAACAATAAAAATGAAAAACTGTAGTAGCAAATATAAAAGGAAAAATGCAAATTTAAAAAATAAAAAAATGCTGTGAAAATGTAGAAGGAAAGAAAGCGCAATAAGTAATGGAAGGACAATACAAGCGTACTGGAGAAACAATGAATAATATAGAAAATAAAAGATGAGATTAAGTAAAATTCAAAGAATAAATTGCAGAAAAAGATGAGGAAAATTAAATCTGTTTGAAAAGAAATAAGGAAATTAAAACCTCAAATAATTTGGAAATACACCATTAAGTTCTATTAAACTAACATATTCTGTATCAGAAATACTATTTTTATATAATTGTTGTAACTTAGGGAAGGGTACTGAATTGAATAATCAAACGAAGGTTTGGTAATGAATGATAATACTCAGTTCAAGAACAACACATATAAGATTCGCCAGCGGTGCGTAGAAGTAGTCAACTGCTAGAAGTGAATTGTGAATTCTACAATGAATCACCAACTGCAGGATCGGCCATAAATTCCCCGTAGACCCCGTATAAAACCGAGTCGGGTATCTGTGTCACGAGACGAGACTGCCCTTCGACATAGCCTCGTCCGTGGATCCTCTCTGGCCGAAGGTAGAGAGTTTGACCAGAACACTTGGAGATGAATATCCAACTGAAGGTTATTTACCATACCTCTCCGCGAGGCAGGATGTGGCACAAGGCCGTTTCAATGCGGGGTTAAAACCGAGCCCGTTGGCTTGTGCAAAAATTCCCCGTAAACCCCGTAAAAACGGGGCCAGGTAGCTGTCTGCCACCCCAGACGAGACTTTGTCCTTCGTCATAGCCTCGTCTGGGTTCGGGCAGAGAGTTCGACTAGTTAGCTGACGGATATTTGCCAACCGCCCCATGCGGTCAGATGTGGCACAAGGCCGAATTTAACGTGGGGTATCCGAGCCCGTAGGCTCGGGCAAAAATTCCCCGTAGACCACGTAAAAAACGGGGTCGAGTAGCAGTCTACTACACCAGACGAGAATCTGCCCTTCGGCATAGCCTCCTCTAGGTTCCTCTCTGGCCGAAGGCGGAGAATTCGACCAGCACAGTTGGAGACGAATCTCCTACTGAAGACCAACAGACAGTTTTTACTACTGTATTTATGTGAATGGGGGCATACACATTATCCCCCGTAGGTATGCTACAACAATAGTACAACTTTTCCAATAGGACACTTGATTGTAAACTCAAGAAAGATGAAAAGACGAACTATTACTTATAAGAAGACAAAATGTATACCCTTTAGTAATAAAAGACATCATAAGAGACAGTGTATCGTGTCAACTAAGTATTGGGCTCCTTCAAAATCTAGCCAGTGGAGAGATTTTACGATTTCAGTAATGAAGTAACAACAAACGTTCTTGTCTGTTAATTTACACCCAAATCCACACCAAATTCTCCCAGAGTGTGACCCTTCCATACCACTGCGGTTGGGTTGACCTTTGCGATCGACCCAAATGTGGCCGATTCGGGTGCGATATTTCTAAGTGTGGGGTCTATATTCTTGTTCACCCCTATAAACATTCTAAAAACAATTTTTATTCTTTTTTTTAATTTTAAATTGTAAAAATCCCTTGTAAGTACCAGGAATATCATCCACACTTAGGAAATGTGAATGACTTCCTGATGTTTGGTAATTCTAAGTATTAGAGGCAAGCGAAAACAATTTTGATTTAAAATTTATAATTTCTTGCGTTGAATTAATATCTGCGATAAGTATCTTTACATTATTTGGGGTGAATTAACAGAAAAGATTCACAACCAACGTAAAATGTGATACAGAAAACGAAAGAAGCACGAGAATAACGAAAGATGACTCCCAGAATCTAAGGAAAGGATTTAGAAATACGCTTTGGATGCAAAAAGTGAGTTAAACCGATATAGTTGTAAATCTTAGGACATGTCCTTATTGCTGAAGAATACATTTTGAAGAATTCTATGGAGAGAATATATGAGAAACGAGGAAGTTTTAAGTCGTCATTGATGGCGATTATTGAATGATTTGACATTTTGAAGGATTTCTCATCGACCAAGAAAAATGAGTGGCTTCTCTGATGGATTTAATAATAGTTGAATACTTTAAATTCTTGTAACTTAAATAAAACTGATTATTTAAACAATAGACTTAGAACTAGAATCAAGAAGGAAATATATCGAATGTAATGAATATAACAAACAAAGAAAAAAGCATGTATAGAGAAACGTTATAAAGATATATATTTAAAATTTCAGCTGATTTCAAAACAGGAAGATAAACGGAAAAGACCCAAGGGTTCGAGTAGAGTGGTTGATTTTGCAAAGTACAGTTGCTAATTGTTCAAAATTCTATTTGAAGCTTAAGGTGTAACGATATAATAGGTTTTCATTAAACAAGTTGTATTTTGGTGGTGCTAAAATAGTATGCTATATATGTAAGTGAGAGTAATTAAGGAGGATTTGAGATCATCATAATTAAGTAACTCATCGAGTCTAGAAGAAACCTCAACAGAATGCAGAAATCGCTGGACGCCCGTTTAGTCCTATTATTTGGGACTCATCAGCAGTGTGATCACAAGAGGACGAAATTGACCTGGGAACTTTAAGATATATATCCTTTCGAAACGGGAACAATCAAGGGTCTCTAATCTTCCACTCTCTTGTTGCAATAAGTCATTCTGACTCGCAGACACTGTCTCTGTACTCATTGTTATATCTATTCATTTACTGAAACTAATTAGTTACTCACTGTTCCTATGCTTCTCTTGTCCTGAGTATACCGTGTAACGGATACATTCCCCAAGTCCTATCTCTTGTGGAAACCTCGTACGACGACCAAATATGCAAAAGGTATTCATTAAACCATTTTTTAAAACCAGCATATTCTTTGTTGTATACTTTAAGTAGAATTAAATTGAAACAGAATGGTGATAGATTAATGAAGTCAATTATCAAAGAAAAATAAATTTAAATGCTTCCCTTTGTACCGAGTTCAAATGCCATACACTCCAAACTGAAGCCATGGCGGTTACTTCATTTTTTACTTACAGAATTTGCTGCCTTAAAGTAAGCCATCTACTTGTTCAATTCACTCTAACCCCTCAACACGTAAGGGAACATAGTTCTCTTCAACTTCCTATCCTTTGTATTTTATAGCAATGTTTTTCGCCATTCCTGTTTTGTCATTCATTTGTAAAAGATCGTTAGGTTGGTTAGTCTCTGTTTCTTTTTGTCCACCTCGTTTTCAATATTTTTGAGGAGTGTTAACTATTCTAACACCACCTTCTTCCTTATATACCCAACAAATCTCAGCTATCTTTTTTGATTTATGTATAAGTGTTCTTTTTGTTTTTATTTCCCTTGAAATTTCCTCGTTGCTTGCATAAGGCTATGTCCATGATATTCTGAGTTACCTTCTGTAGAACCACATCTCTGTTGACTTCTGTTCCTCTGGGAGGAAATTCTCCGGTATTTAAAACGATATAACAGGACTGACATCACATAAATTTTCGGCCTTATTTTTCTTGTTCCTAACAATATTTTCCTGTTTCTTAATATTTTTAATTCTTTTTGGAAGACATGGTTTCGTTTTTTCTAATTTTTCTTTGTAGACAGCAAAACTCATGAAATTGGAACGATTGTGAAATAGCTGTTTTCCGTATCATACGAAACAGTTTATACATCTTTGCACTTCAGTAAAATAATTAAACAAGAAAACATTTTCTATCTATTATTTTATATTAAGGGGGCCATTTTGCCTTTAATTTCTTCGATCGTTTTTACAGCTTCTAATCAGTATCTTCATTCAGTATAATTATTCAGGCTTTAAAGCGGAGGTTTTCAAAGTATATACCAATATCTACAATAATATATAAATAAAGAGAGCAAAGTTAATACTACTGTTTAGTTTTTGTGCGTATATTTATATGTTTTTGTTCTCGATTGACATTAAAGAGGGAGGAGTGGTAATCGGTTAGCCCTGTTTTCTTATTTGTTTTTGGTTGTTATTTTTTTTTCAACTTTGTCACTTTACGGTAATTTTTTTTATCCTTCCTCTTCCTCCCGCCTCCTTTGAAATATTTTTGTACATATATATATATGTATATATATATATATATATATATATATATATATATATATATATATATATATATATATATATATATATATATATATATATATATATTTTTGTATAAATATATATATATATCATAATTTTGTATATATATATATATATATAATATTTATATATATATATATAATATTTTTGTGTATATATATATATATATATATATATATATATATATATATATATATATATATATATAATAAAAAGGCTTAAACACTAATATTCCATGGTCATAATTTATTCCATTCGAATCGCCTTTTTATTATATCTTTATTCTGTCCTGGACATTGAGTTCTACCTGGATTCTATCCTCTTGGAATTATTTTTATACATATATATATGTATGTGTATGTATGTATGTATGTATATATATTTAGATATTTTAGATATATGTTTGCATATGTATGTGTATATTTACCACTAATATTATATATATATATATATATATATATATATATATATATATATATGTGTGTGTGTGTGTGTGTATACTTTTAAGATGTCTGTTTTTAAAGCCCCAATATAATTAGGTAACACCACAGATTATTTAATATTATCCAAAAATAAACACTGTTAATTGAGATTAACTGTTCCAGTTGTATATCTTTCATCTCACCTCTAATATCGTCATTCAACGGTTGTTAGAAAGACATTAAGCCGAAAGAAATTCTAATTAAAATAATTATAATATAGTTTTAATAAATCGTATACATGACACCATGTGTTACATAAAAAAAGTATAATGAGATAAAAATAGTTTTGAATTCCAGTAACAGTGAATAAATATAGAAAAACGCATGTTAACATTAGATGTAAGATGAAAAGAAAACATGTCGAAATTTATGGCAGTTGGATTGGTTAGGCTGTGAGAAATAAAAGAATAAAACAAATATAAAGAATATATATATATATTTATACGAGAAGAATGGATAATATGAAGTTAAATTTCTTTTAAATTCATGAACTTGCGGAGTAAATGTAAAGAACAAACAAAATTGACAATAAAACACGCGAAGGACGTGAAGTGTAGCGAGATTTGTGCAATATGGCGGCGCCTGAAGGATTACAAAATGTTGGGAGAGCGCGTTGATGGTGGCTGGTAAAAAGATGCGACCTAAACGGGCGTTGATGAAGATGATAT
>OZ038482.1:55018749-55028749 GCA_964036315.1 Acanthosepion esculentum | reverse complement strand
ATCAAGGCATCTGGAGATGTCGATTGACATTACATTTGAATAGTTGGAGATTATAGCTATCAGGGAAACAAGAAATGCGGAGGGAGTTCCACAGGCGAGAAGTGCGAGAGATGAAACTCTTGGATTAGAGGAGACGGCTACATTTAATAGTTTCGACAGTAAAAGGGTGAGAGCGAGATGCCTGCCTAACTGAACGCTTAAATTCACGAAGTCTGGGAACCAGCGAATGTGTTACACGTTAATATCCACGCACTGCCAGCCTGATTACTTAGACACTTATTCTTACCTTTAAAATGCTCCTTTGCGTCTTAGATACGGGAGGCCAAATAGACGTACGATACATTGCATTGGTTATTATAAATATCATACCTCTATATAAGTGACAAAATACACTAAAATAATGACACATTTAACATTAATGTACGGAAAATACGAACGGGGGGTAACCAAAAAGTATCGAGACAGGTTCTATAAAAGGAAGCTCCGACACATATTAATTCTGTAATTAATCTCTTTCGAAATAGTCCGCTTCTGAATCGACACACGTTATCTAGCGTCGTTTCCATTGATCTGATGCATAGTCACCTTTAGTCAACTTGTCGCATTCTCATGGATTTTCTAGACGTCTTGAAATCTTGTCCCTTACAAGTGGGATTTGATTTTTGAAGAGGAAAAAGTAGCAAGAGAGGAAATTTGTAAATATGGTGGTTGTCAGACCTGGAGAACTGCTGTACAGTCCATGATCACTGATAGAACCTCTGTGGTAAGGCGATCACACTATACACACTTTCTTCTAAACACTGCTATAAACAAAAGAGCGAGAACTTTATAAATAATTGTATATACGCGACAGACTTCAACGTCTATCTGTGCCCAGTGACATCATTCTACGTACTTTAACTTCTTTGCTATAGCAATAGACCCGATAGTTTTGATCGGATATCGTGCATACATACAAACATATATATCTTTTTAATCATTTCACAAGCAAGGTAATAAAGCCGTTAAAACGCAAGGGTTTACCGAGTGTAAGAGAATATGAGAATAAATAAAGAACACTATTAATGAGAAAGAATAAAAGAATATAAAATTGAATTTAAATATTTGAAGGTCAAAGTTTACTGGGAAGAAAGAAACCAGAAGAAAATGCCACAATTGAAATTCCAAAGTTTCATGCAAAACCGCTCACCAAGTTCAAATTATCAAACATTTCAAACCGCCAGGAACTGTGTTTCACAAGTCTCTAGAGTTAGTCAATTGGTAGAATGGTTGAACATACTGTTAAGTAATTTATAAATTACATATAATTTTTATCACTTTAAATGTTATTTTTATTGGATACGCGTTATTGAGTAGACGATCCGATTATTCATTAAAAATTATTTTTATTCATTTTTGTCTACCGACCTGAATGTCCGAGAAATCTTACGAAAGCCGGTAAACTAAAATAAATAAATGTACAGTTTAATAAATAAACGGAGCGTCGACACAAAAACGAGCATCATATCCACTAAGAATAACGTTTATACTGATAGAAGATCTGTCATTTTGATAAAAAAATTACTTTCTCAAAAGCATATATATATATATATATATATATATATATATATATATATATATATATATATATGTCTGTGTGTGTGTGTTTGATACTTTTCAAATGTTATTAGTCTGAATAAGTATCGTCAACGGTTGACACGTGTTATTTCACACTGATT
This sequence comes from Acanthosepion esculentum, assembly GCA_964036315.1. Classification (NCBI taxonomy): domain Eukaryota; kingdom Metazoa; phylum Mollusca; class Cephalopoda; order Sepiida; family Sepiidae; genus Acanthosepion; species Acanthosepion esculentum. The sequence goes on along the minus strand of OZ038482.1, from coordinate 55,027,031 downwards.
ACACACGCAGGCACATTCACACACACACACACAGACACGCACACACACAGACACACACACATATGCATATATATATATATATATATATATATATATATATATATATATATATATATATATATATATATACAGGGTGTGCACTTTTAAAAATTTATAACTTTATTTGTATTTGCGAAAGAAATAAGAATTAGAAAGTAGTAAATCTCTATTTTTCAAAGTTTTATTGAACTTTTATTTACGTTTCCACATGTCCTCCATCATTAGCAATGCAAAAGGTAATACGATTTTGCAGTTCACGGAAAACATTTTCCAACTGATTTACAGAAATACCTGAAATCACATTAGTCATTTTAGCTAAACTTAAAAATAGGTACATTAAACTTTATAACATTTTTTACAGATTTATTTCTATCGCTAATACAAATAAAGTTATAAATTTTTTAATGTGCACACAAACTTTATGGACACCCTATACATATATATATATATATATATATATATATATATATATATATATATATATATATATATATATATATATATATATATGTTTGTGTGCGGGGAGTAAGAAACATAAATATATTTGTATATATCGATACACACACATAGACACACACACACACACATATATATATATATATATATATATATATATATATATATATATATACATATATATATATGTGTGGGGAAGTAAGAAATACATAAATGTATTTGTATATATCGATACACATACATACATATATATATATATGTTTGGGGGAGGAGTAAGAAATATATAAGAATATTTGTATATATCGATACACACACACATATATTTATTCATTCAAAAAATATAACATAAACATGTTATTATAACATGTTTATGTTATCATTGTTGAATAAATAATATTTGCTCTACTCTGTTCTGAGCACTCTTTTAAGAATAGTATTTTTATATTTTTTAGTTTATTGGAATTTTATTCCATCTACACAAATCATCTACTTTTGTGTATGTGTATACATACATACATACATATATATATATATATATATATATATATATATATATATATATATATATATAAATATATATATATATATATATATATATATATATATATATTTATATTTATATTGTGTATATTTCGGCAGCAATATTTCATTAATGCATGTTTCATTAAATAATATAGACAAGTTTTTAAGCTTATTCAAGCAGCAAGGGCGGACTATTATTGTAGTTTCGTCTGTATGTTGTTTGATTTATTGAAATTTTCATTTTTGATCTTGGCTTATGTAAACCGAAAGCTTAGATTGGATTTAAACATGTATCAATATGGTGTTTTCCTTTCGTTTTTCAACGACAATGTGATTACGCTTATCAGACGAATAGAAAGGGACATAAAATAAATAAACACTTGTCTATATTATCTAATGAAACATGCATTAATATATATATATACATATATATATATATATATATATATATATATATATATATATATATATATATTAAAAAATTAAATAATAATTTAAATATTTTAGATATAATGAGGGTTTAATAGATAAAAGTTAAGAGTGGTATCATAGGAAAACAAATATTCGGCAATGAACAAAGCAAAGAAAAAAGACAATTAAATATATACAAATGGACAGACAATATATATGCAAAACAAATGTATCTATAACCATAACGTGTAAACAGAAAATATATCAAATAATTGTCGGACTTAATCCATGTCATTACATGTTGTCATTGTTTACGTTAAGATACGTTAAGATACATTTTGGTGAGCAGATATGATCGAAGCCAAGCAGGATGATAAGGTTGAAAGAAAATTAGGAAACTTTAGAATTAACCGGACAACTAGTCCTAAACTGGAAACAAATAATAAAACTATACTCCTGTTAAAAAAAAGTGAATGAATCGGACGATAGGCGAGCCTAACGTCTCTGTAATATTTATTTTATAGGTCTATACTATTATATACTTTCGTTCTTAAATATAATTGTTTTATTTCTTTCCTCACATTTTCTTCTTGCCAATTGTCGTAAGTTCGTTCTTCAAATATACGCTTTTATTTAACTTACAGCCATTCAAAAGAGCCTTCTTTGTTTGAAACCATTATGTCTAAGACGATAAAAAAATCCTTCAAAATAATAAATCTTTAACAGATTTCTAACCATCAGAAACACGGTTTCTCTATCACCAGCAGAGTTCATTATACTGGACACCCCTGTCTACACCTTACAGCTCGGTATATTCGCAATACGACTTCTTAACAGCGGCAGTTCTCTTATATAACATCCAAGTCATCAAGTTATTTACCATCCATTGTAGGGCCATATTTACCACAAATTGCCGCTTTACTCGTTTCTTTCCCTTTTAAGGATCTCTAGTCGTTGGAACCTGATGGGAAGCGCTTTGATCTTGGGTCATTGTGGCAAACTCAAGAACATTTCAGCTTTTATGCATCGGGGATTTGTCTGTCGCCCGAGGTCGCTTGTCTTGCCAGACGCATTTTTTCGTGCTCCAAGGGCCGCTTCTCTCTCATGGTACAAAAATGTTCCTGGCCAATTCTTCAGTTTGACCTCATATCACACTCTGTATTTTTCGTTTGGTTTCCTCTTTTCTTTTCCTATTGTTATATACTTATGAGGTCTTTACTCTGCTGCGGATTCTTCCTGTTTTTGTTATTTGCAGTATCGGCTGCTTCATTCATTCCTTTAGATCGACTCTTATTTCATATGTTTTCTGTTTTGCCGCACGTATTAACTCTGTTCTTTTGATTATTTCTTATACTTTTGAATGTTTTCCAAAATAATTATTTTCGTTAAATTTTAGTGTTTTTCCTTCATTCCTTTATTTTTTTTATTTCATTCTCTCTTAGATTTTTCATTTATTCATTCATTCAGTTTTTATCCGTGTCCTTTTTTTCCATTATTATTATACTTCCATTTCAGTTTTACTTTCCTTTCTCTTCTATTTTCTTTTTTCTTTCTCCCTTCTCTTCAAGGCATTCACTTTTATGCAAATGAAAGTTATCATTTCAGTGTCCCTTCTCTTCCCAGAAAATATCTTTCACAAATATTTTGATTTCTTTCTTTCTTATTATCTTTCTCTTTCTTCCTTCCTTCTTTGTAATGCATTCTCTTTTATGCGAATAAAAGTTATCATTTCAGTTTTTCCTTCTCTCCCTAGAAGACTTCTTTCTCAAGTAGTTCGCCTTATTTCTTTCTTCTTTTCTTTTTTCTTTCTTTCATTATTCTCTTTCATGTATTCTTTTGTTCGGGAAAGAAAGTTATGATTTCAGTTTTCCTTTTCTCCCCAGAAGACTTCTTTCACAGATCTTTCGCTTTATTTCATTTTCCTTTCTTTTTTCTTTCTATATTTCTTCTTTGTTTTTTCATTGTGTTCAATACATTTTTTGAGAAGGAAAATTATTATTATTTTTCTATTTTACTCTCCAAATGTTATTATTAGATCCTAGATATTAAAAATTACTTTCTTACTTTATTTAATAAGTAAGTTTGACCTATTCTACTTCTGTTAAGCAATGTTTAGCCTGTTCAGTACCTAGATGGGTGACCACTTGGGAATAATATGTGCTGCAAGCTTTGATGTACGGGTGGTGTAATGGCCTAAGAATTGGAACCTGGCTCTCCGAGTTCCAATTCCAGTTGTGTTTCTTTTATTCACTTACGCACAAATACCCTTGTGAAACGTATGAATCTACCTTTTCCTCGTCATCTATTGGGTAATTATTAGTACATATATCACTAGAAAACATTATTATCCCACCCAAAGTTCTTACAATCTTAAATTAATATCTGGTTTAAAATAACAAGTAAAGGGTTGATAAGCTTTAACCAATCAAAAAAACAAGTTTGTTTTTTTTTTTTAAATAAAAAGCCTTGACAACAAGAAACAATACATTTGGGATACTTTCCATTTTTCTTCTTCAGTATTTTGTGTGGGCGTAAAATTGGTGATTTAATATGTTAGTCATAAAATTGGCCAATTAAAATGTTAGTCTTAGCCATAAAATTGGTCATTTAAAATGTTAGTCTTAGCCATAAAATTGGTCATTTAAAATGTTAGTCTTAGCCATAAAATTGGTCATTTAAAATGTTAGGCTTAACCATAAAATTGGTAATTTAAAATGATAGTCTTAGCCATAAAATAGGTTATTTATAATGTTAGTCTTAGCTATAATTTTTACTGAAGGAAGAAGCAATAATACATCACTTTTTCATTTCTGGGTTTTGCTAAAATTTTTAACTTTTTTTCTGTTTCATTCCTAGTTCAAAATTATAAGAAAAACTTTATTTAGTAGTAAAAAGAAATATCTTTTTAGCTCTTCCATTTAACATAATTATTGTGCAGAGTCAAGTTTTTGGAAACCATCTCTAACGATAAATATGTCATCCTAATTGCTAGTAATATATGTAAGTTGACAATAAATTTGGAATATACTAACATACCTTAGTTTTGGCATGACAGTGTCAGTATACTCATTGGGTAACGCAAGGCCACACCCATAAAAACAAAACAAAACAGAAACAAGAATATGCAACTCGGTTGGTTTGCTTTACCTAACCACCATATTCACTTGACATTGCACCGACAAATTATTACCTTTCTTCCCGATCGCTGAAAAGCGCTTTGCCGGAAAAGAAAACTTCTCTGAAGAAAACCAGATTTAAGAATTTATCGAAAATTTTCACATCAACAACCACTGCTTGATAAGTGGCAACCAGTTACTCCAAATAATGATGAATATATAATTGAATAAAATATAATTACACTTTATTTTCTGAAGAATAAACCTGATGAATAAACGGAAATTATTCATGACACAATTATTACAAATTAAACGATATGAATTTAAGCGCAGTACTAGATTGGCGATTTGATCTCATCATTTTACAGATGAAATGGCAAGGTGTAACCATATCTTCTAACAGTTTCTTCTCTCAAATGTCTCGCTTGTGGAACTAATCTCCAACTTTTGTTTCCAAGGCAAGTTTGATCTTCTAAGATGTAAATGCAATACCAATCGTTATCTCTTGTCTACGTAATTCCTGTTCTTTTACTCTTCTCTCTCATTAACAATTTTTATCCTATTCTCTACAACTCAGTAAACTCTTGCGTCTTGGGGGCTTTATTGTCTTTCTTGAGGTGAAATGATTAAAAATGCAAGTAAACAAAAAACGAAACAAATAATATAGGGTCCAAATATTTCTTTAGGAAGTGTAGCCCAGTTTGAAATTCGAGAAAGTATAAGTCACGTTTAAAATATATACTAAACACAAGAAAATGTGTAAAATCAACGTACACCTTCAAAAGAGATTATTATTATTATTAGACATTTAATGACAACTGTTGATAGTAAAGAAATGACAAAATGAAATTCGCATAAAGTATGGCACGTATTGTGACGCGTATTGCAGTAATTTGAAGATCGTCTGCAATGTTAATGCGCTTCGATAGCCGTGATAATCATAAACATTTTAATGGCAGATATTGGTGTAAATAATGTCGGAAGAGTGAGACTGTCACTACAAAAAAAATGAAAATAAAAAAAATTACGAGAATAGAATGCATTCTCTCGAAATGATATTTGAAAATATATTGCAAAACAAATAAAAACATTTCAATATAAAATGTACAGGAAAACAAAGAAAAAACGAAAAATGTTGGGGAAAATAAGTAAGCAAGTGACAATATAAATACAAATATGAATGGTAATGAATTAGACGGAATAGAAGAAACAATGTGATTAAGAGATGAATTATGATGGTGATGGTGATGAGGAACAGGATTGTGGTAGTGGTGGAGCAGAGGAAAAGGATGATAGAAAGAGGAAAGTAGAAAACAATGATGGAAATAATAATAATAATAATAATAATAATAATAATAATAATAATAATAATAATAATAATTAAGAGCGCGAATTAAGAAAAGAAAAAGTAATCAAAATCAGTGTTTGACAAAATTAAACGATATTTTAAGAAAATGCCCGCCTTCAAGTTATATTTAATATATATATATACATATATATATATATATATATATATATATATATATATATATATATATATATATATATAAAGAAAGAACAGTAAGATATAAAATCCGGTGTTCTTATAGATACTTTTTTATTTTTACACAAGAGTGCTCAATGTAAATTTACAGAGCATTAATATTATAAATTAATTGATTTAAAAAAACATATTTTAAATCAATTAATTTATAATATATATATATATATATATATATATATATATATAAATCTACAAAAATGGCAAAATTATAATATATAAAAGTAATCGTAAGACGTGGCCAGACGATTGCGTCTAGCATGAAACAGACTGTCGCCTCTACGCAGGCTCTAACTGATACTGAACACGTTATCCCATAGCACTCATTAAGACTATATTTCTTCACACACACACACACACACACACACATATATATATGTATATATATATATATATATATATATATATATATATATATATATATGTGTGTGTGTGTGTGTGTGTGTGTGTGTGTGTTTATATATATAAACTATATACCTTGAAGAAGATACATTCTGTGAAAATATAGTTTAACATTGTTAAACACTGTTTTCTTTTCTTTTCATAAATCGCGCTCTTCACTATTGAAAAATATAGAAACAGTTGCGTCAATCATTTTGGTTTTTAATAATAATAATAATAATAATCATAATAATAATAATAATAATAATATGGAAGTCCCTTCAGATTTTTATGTATCTTTGAAGATCCCCAAAAAGCTATCAAAATACAAGGACCTTGAAATGGAAGTCTAAAAAATGTGGCACATGTGGACTTCAATAATTCTAATTATAGTTGAAACCCTCGAATTGATTTGAAAAAGTTCCGATAGACACATTGACGAGATTCCTGGTAGCCCATGCTTTACAGAAATACACAAAATTGTACTCCCAAGTACGTCTCATACATTACGAAGAGAATTAACCATGTAAAAATTTGTGCGATCTTCGTTTGCTTATTCTTTTACAAAAATGCTCATTGTAAAATTCATGAAACTATTTCTGACCTGAAGTTTCTGATTGGGATCCAGAAGGGAATGTGTATTCCACAAAAATTTAAGGACATAATAATAATAATAATAATAATAATAATAATAATAATAATAATAATAATAATAATGCGGAAGAAGACTAACAATGAACAGAGAAGATACGCGGAAGCACGAAGAATGGAAATTGAAGAGAAAAGAATCAAGAAATAAAATAGACGGGGAAAGGTCGGCTCCCTCAGAAAAGAGGAGACGTGGTATCAAATGAGAATTTGTGGGAAGAAGCGAAGAATTTGAGTTAGTAGACGACAAATAAATATATAAAAATCCGTGACCTCCTTTAGTCCGTCTGTCCTTCCGTTGATCCGTCACACCCTCTAAAATAGCTAACACTTGCCGATTGAAATCAAATTGTGAGAAGGGCAAACAGGTAAGGGAATATAAAGTTGCCTTTTACTAGAGTGCGTAGTTTAGTACAATAAATTTTCATTATTTTTTATTATTTAACATGCAAAATATCTCCACTATTTTAAAAAACAATTTCATGATTAAAATAACAAATCCTTATTTAATAAAAATGGAATATCGTTTTTTGCACATATTTTCTTACAGTTTTTATATACAAGATACTAGTTTCCAGTTGGCCCTGCGTTTGTGGGATCTATAAACAAACCACAAAGTCAAACGCTTCAAAATGTTGTAATTTGGCTCCAGAAAGAAATATGTACGTATGGCCAGTTGCATGTTGCATTCTCAAGAGTAAGAAACGCTAAGAATTTATTCTTCGCTGTTAAAAATGAAAAAGATAGATTATTTTAAAAAAAAATATTGGTTGACATGAAGTACTATAAAAATTAAATTAAAGAAATTAGGGAAAATAGGGTTTTGTCAAAGTATTTTTCAAAAAAAATCAGCTTATTCAAATTTTATCGATTAATTTGCGAAGATGAACGAAACGCAGTGTTTGAAACTCTAGACTAAAGTGACAGCAATAGTGTTTATAAAAATACTGAATTTATAATAAATACTAAATACTGTGAGCATTTCAACATGCGTTAACGTGATGCAAAAACATTGTAGTGGGCGGAAATTGAGTAAAGAAGAGAAGCAGTCGATTTAGTTAGACGAGGCCTAAACAGAAATTGAGGAATGAACAAAAGAAGAATAAAGAAGAATAAGGAATAAAAGAATTTTAGATAATACGCGAAAAGTTATGTTAGGTCACTAGGAA
>OZ038482.1:54978749-55013749 GCA_964036315.1 Acanthosepion esculentum | reverse complement strand
GCAGGACTAAGTTGTCTTTGGCGTTTAATACAACGTGCTTAAAAGAAAGGATGCTGCCTAAGTACACACACACACACACACACACACACACACACACACACACACATATATATATATATATATATATATATATATATATGCTGATAGTTATACACGTGGAGTTATTTATTTATATGCATATGTTTATATATTCATATGTACTTATTCTTTTTTCTCATCTTCTATGCGCTGTGTCCTTCAGGACGTTGGAGATCATGGCTCTACACTATTTCCTTTCATTTGTAACTAATAATAACATTCGATTTTTTTGTAAAAAAATCAGATAGCGTATAAGGGAAACTTTTTATAGCCGACGCGTGTCCTTCTCTGTTGGAGTTCATCATACTTTTGCCTTGATAAAGTTCCTCAGGGGACGAAACACGTCGGCTAAGATAAGTTATCCATTTTTCTTTATTCATTTGTATTATTAACATCTCTCTAAACCCTGCTCTGAATTCCATTTACTAAGGCTCACCAGGTAGGTTATTCGTTGCTTTCTCTCTTACCATCACTCTTCCATGTGAGTATTACATTTTCCAAGTCCTTTTTACTTATATATCATCAGTCCCTTCCTGATGTTAACTATAAGTGTCCTTTTGTTGCTATTGTCTCGACAACTTCGGTGTTGCTCTCATGTTCTGTCCATGATATTCTCAGTATCCTGCTGTAGAACCACATTTCTGTTGCTTCACTTCTCTTCCTTAACTGTGAGAAGATTATTCAGCATTCAGTACAATATAGGAGGACCGATATTATATAACAGTTCATATTTATATTTGCATAGCTTTTCTTATCTAAGTCAAACTTCAAGGATTTATTAAGAAAGAAATCTGTATTTTTACACGTGGAAAAATTATATTTGAGAAAATAACACGCTATAATTCAAAATTAAATCTGAGAACATTGTAAATATTTGAGACATTTCAAATATTATCTAAAAGAGAACGTTATTTTCTTAACTAAACCTTTTCTATGTTTACAGACACAGTTTTTGTTAATACATCTTTCTTTTGGTTACGATGAAGTTTATAAAGAAAGAAAACATGTTGTATGTATGTGTGTGTGTGTGTGTGTGTGTGTTTTTGCGGGTGGGGGAGAAATATTGCGCAGGTTAAACTTCACTTTAAATTGAGTATGATACACTTACTAAATAATGAAATCACTGAATTTTAATCTTGACTAACTTTGAAATCTTATATATACAGGAAGAATAAATTGTTATTCATTCTCCAGGGCATCCCAAATCATCGACAAACATTCAAAGTTAGTAATTCTGAAAATAATTCAAATGTAAAATAGACTAGTTGTTTCCTTTAAAGCTCTTCACTCAAACTCTATGAAAACACTGAAGTAAAATGAATGAGATGTTTGTGCTTTTCACAAACTACTCCCCCCCCCCGTGGATGTAGTTTGAATCGTTGATTTCTAAGCACAATACATCATTTCATCTACTTTATTTTAGCGAGATGAAATTAAAATGAAGAGTGGGCTGAATCAATTGGTAGGTAAATAAATAAATATATATATATGTGTGTGTGTGTGTGTGTGTGTGTGTGTGTGTGTGTGTGTGTGTGTGTGTGTGTGTGTGCGTAAATATCAGTACAGGCATTAACAGATCCCCTCCCCCTGAAGAATGTGTTGAGTTAAACTATATTCAAGGGTATAAAACCCCTACAAGGTTAACTTTCCAAAGTAAGGTCATTTTTGTGGGCGATTTTATTAGCAGAAGTTATTACAACCTGGCGCGAATTTGCATCTCAGTCCCACCCCATTTGTCAATTGCCTGTATCCTGAGAAATTACGGCCAGCTTTTGTATATTATTTGAACACTAAGAAGATTAGGATAAAGTATTGGGGACGAGTGTCCCCTTGGGAGTTATAAAAATTCCTAGACAAATTCGCTCTGTTCTGTGGCGATCGTCTAATTGAAATGTACCATAATGGTTGGATTCAGGGTTTTTGAGAGAATGTGTTGAACAATCGATAACCAAAGAAGGCTGGTTAATGGAAGAGAGAGATTAGAGAAAGGTAGAGAGGTATTTCCGTTGAAGATACAGTCGGAAAAAACGGGAAAGAATGAAATAAGTATGAAAGATAAGGACGGGTAAATAAAGGGAGGTATTTATTATATAGTTTTATGTTAAAAATTAATTACGGATACAATAATGAAGTTAAAAAATAGGAGGAAAGTGAATTTGAGATTTGTAGATTTGATAGTCGGAAAGACAGAAACCAGAAAAAATACAACTACAGAGGTATAGTTGAAATTGTTCTATATTGTATATGAGACGCATTATTTCTCCCACCACCACCACCACTGCGCACGCGCGTGCACACACACACACACACACACACACACATACATACATACACACACACACACACACACATACACAAAGAATGACTCAAAAGACCTTGTGTCTTATATGCGAGAATGTGACTTCCAGGCGGCAAATGTCGTATTCAACGTTCATCAATTTAGACTAAAATTTATCTCGATTGCATAATATTATTATGTTTCTAATATAATTTCCCCACATCAAGAGAGTAAAGCCACTAAGACACAGGGGTTACTGAGTTTGAAACAATGATAAAAAGAAAATATTATCAAGAAGTGAGAACAATGAAAGAGGAATCAAGAAGATAGTAGATAACGATTGACATTGCATTTACATTTTTGAAGATCAAATTTGACTGGAAAGAAAGAAGCCGGAAGAGAATTCAACGAGTTAGAAATCCGAGAGAAGACACTGTTATCATAGAACTTACGGTTACATCCAGCCATTTCAAATGCAAGATGGTGAAACCTTGTTGCCAATCTAAATCTTGGTACCAATGAGTACATCGGAATAATTACCATGAAAATATTTCTAGAAATTTCACAGGAAAGCTAGTAAGATGCCAGGTCAGGACCAATAATATTGCTGTTTCTTCTTTAAATATCATCATGAATATATAAATATATAGCATAATATAGCATAAACAGCATCGATCTTAATTATTAAATTCCTTTTCTGAAGTCGATCTTATGACGTAATTTAACGATCAGGAGAGAGGGTCATAACAAATTATCCCTGATCTTCTCATTTTTCCACTACTCCAATAAAACCTTTCTGAGATGGTTGGTTGTCCCTCACAGTGTTTTATTCCAAACCATATCAGAATCCCAATTTGACCCAGCCATTTTTGGATTTTTGTCCGTCAGTGTTCCAAAAGTACCAACAACAAAAGGAACACCATATACACTCTCCCTTTCTTTCTCAAATACTTTTACGTTCCATGAATCTGCTGACAAACTGAGTAAGGAAGATAGAAATAGGGAGGAAAAAATCAGTAAAAGACGATGGAAAATTTAGAATGGATTTAATAGAATTTATTGAAAAATGTTGGTATGATCTCTTCTATGGATCTATATCTATAATTCACAAAATGTGTGTGTGTGTGTGTGTGTATGTGTGCGTGTGATCTGATATTGTTTATGCATTTCCACAGTTTCATCCGATTTTGATGAATTATTTTTGTTTAATTGATAATTTTCAGTGCCGGTTTTGAGTTCAAATTGTTGGCGACAATGGTTCTCCACTACTTCCTGTCCATTATAACTTTCAACAACGTTTTACTATTTATTAACTGTTCTTGTATATATATCTTCCATAAAAACTTTAATAAGAAGAAATAGTTTAAATTATTACAATAATATTATTTATTATTATACTGTTCTCTTTTCAGGGACACCCCCAATTCAAATTGTTAACCCCCCATTTGGGGATGTGCCTCAGTTATATGTTAAATACAGAAAGAAAGAAAGAGAGAAACCCAAAACAAATGTGAAGAGAAAAGAAACCAATAGAGAAGGCAAAATGGTTTGCCGTGCAAGTTTCCAGGATATTGAATATTGCTTTTAAATTAATACCGCAGGATATTTCCCCTTACTGTCATCACACACACACACACACACACACACACACACACACACACACACACACACACACACACACAAATATATATATATATATATATATATATATATATATATAACTTGCATAACTCTGTGTGTGTGCATATATGTAAGGATGGTGAAAATAACAGAGAGGAAGATCGAGGGTGTAAGAAAATGTGTGAGAGAGAAAGATATAATGAGAGAACACTGCACTTTCGAGGGCATTTTGATGTGTCTTCGTTAGCGGTCATAGTTAGAATTAGTATAAGCACAGATATTTAAAAATGATTTTGAAGGGATCTGCTCGTTTTATAACTCGGACATTGGCGCAACACAGTCTTCATTCCAAATATTGAACCTTGTGTCAATCTAAATATAAGCAGATAGATAAATCGAGTAGAGAAGAAACTGAATCGCTGGAAATGAAGCAGATGGGGAAATGCAAGTATCGAGCAAAACAAGGAAAGACAGCAAGGGAGACCCATGGGCATTAAGCCATTTGACGAAAGACACAGAAGACGGATAGAAATGGAGAGAAGTAGTGTGTCCTTTGTGGTTGGCCAGTGAAGCGTGGTCAACGACAAAATTTTCAAGTATGGCGAATGGGACGACGATGCGATCATTCCCACTGACCAGGACTGGATGTCAGGGTCCTAAGCGAGGTTGATAGGCTGGCCTTCTGCATTGAGATTCCCCACTGTATCTTTTAGTCAGCTTCGATTGTTCTCTCTGCACAATGATGACACTTTCACGCGATTCCACGCTTTCTGCAAATATTTGTACCTCACAAACACAGAACCTTTCCATCTTTAGGTCTTTATTATTGTAGTCAGTTTGCTTCTGTATACCTCTTTCTTTTCTTCTATTTATTGATTTATTTTTTTAGATAATGGTGTTTGGAAATGTTTCAGTCTGTAATTAAAAGGAGAAAAAGAGTATTTTGACATTGGACCATCAACCCCGTTGTTAATGCTGGTAAATACAAACGTTTCGGATAGAAGTGTTATAATCAGGGATTGAGACAATATATTATTTTACGCTGAGTGATGTCAAAAGTGAAAAGGAAGAAAACCAATTGACATTATCGGCAAGGATTTAGAGACAGAAAACAAATAAAATCGTAAAAAAAAAACAGAGTCGTAAATGTAGGACAATTAGGGAAAATCTAGAAGCGAGTTTAGTGGTCTATAAAATTTATAGGATAATTTAGAGTAACATATTGAAGCCTTCTTTTCATTATAATGGATTGACATTCCGAAAGCAGGAAAAACACAGCTGCTGAGATGGGTGGCTGGAACCGAACCTTAAGTAAACACTTTGAACACATGTTTGCCATTCTTTATGATTATCACACCTATTAACTGTTTTACGCGTCCGCCAACCCCGGATCTATTTCTTCACTGCGTTGACTATCTTCGACATACGGACAATTTTATCGTGTTCTACACCTAACGTGATATAACGGTTGTCAGCGGGGAAATTGAACTCTACGAGCCGAGTACAACACACTCCGGTCGATTCTATTTCGTTCACATTGACTTAATGCATTGAAAAATTACAAACTAATTTTCCTCAGTATAGCAAGGCAAACTGAGCTTTCTTTTCGTGGGTGGTAGCCAGCCTAGGAGAAACATTGAATTTTTAACCAGGCAGAAGAGTTATAAGCTACTTCATATTATTTTGTCCTGAAAGCATCACTGCTGCTACGGCACAGTACATGTTGTGACCAATGATTAAAGGAATATATATTTATTATCTTAATAAGCATTCATAAAGGATCGAACTCACGACATTAGGGATGGCTTGGAAGAATTAGATTCGTAATATTCGTTTATGTAAATTTCTCACCTAAGATTCCAAAGTAAAGTTTAGTGATAAAGCTTTAAAACACTCATTCTTTGAAATCATTTCACCCCGAGCAAGGCAATAATTTTACCAAGATGCCAGAGTTTACTTTGAGTGAAAACGACTGAGAAGCATTTACCGAGGAGAAAATAAAATAAAAGAACAGGATTTATGGAGAAAGAAGGTGGGGAGTGAGGTTACATTCCAATTTTTTGAAGAAGGGAGATGACAGGGAATCAATAAATCCGAAGAGAGTACCACATGCGAGAAACGAAACCATTAGAACAAAACATAAGTTTATATGCAGCTATTTCAACAGTAAGACGATGGGACCTAGTTGCCAATCGAATAGGACGCTTGAAGTCATGCAGTCGATACACCAAGGAGGAGATCGATATTTATTTGTACAGTGATACAAAATGTAGCGCAAGGCTAAAATAGGGAATGGGGAAAAGGATGGTCTTCATCTGTTTAACTTTAAACTTACCTAACCACAAACACTGACCCAAACATACCACAGTATTCCTTACACCAAAACAACGTATTCCTACTTACCTTTCTTACTACATCCACCATAATAGCACAAACCTCTCCATGAAAGTCCTAACTAGTACCTATATGCACAATTCATTGTCTGTGTGGGAAGGGAATAAAACAACCAAGGAGGAGACCGATATTTATTTGTAATTATTTACGAAATGTGGCAAAAGGCCAAAATGGAGAATGGGGAAGAGGATGGTCTTCATATGTCTTAACTTTAAAGTTAGCTAGCCACAAAACACTGACCCAAACATACAACAATATACCTTACACCAAAACAACACATTCTTACTTATCTTTCTTACTACATGCACCATAATACCTCGTGTCTCTAGTCCCCATATGTACATTGTCTGTGGAAGAGGGAATAAAACAAAAATTTAAAACTGGCCCCAATGACTATTTACTATATGAACAAAGCTATTTACAACAAACTAAACAAAATAATGTTAGTAATAAAATATCCCACAATATCTGAATATGTCCGAAACATCGGTTAACTGGACGCCACCAAGGAAGAGAGCGCATTAGAAAAATTGGCATGAAAATATTTATAGAAAAGACCGAGGGAAGCCATGTCACGACGATGGGAAAATGAATGATGTCGAAATGTCTTGTCTGTACCGAGAGCATTCTAAAAGCTTTGGATTTTGTTGAGAAGGAAAATATTGAATTCGGGTTTTAAGTAGAGGAATACTAGTGGCAGGTTCGATCTGAATAGTCGAAATGAAGCGAAGCACAGTCTTTAACACTGAACGAACATAGTGACGATAAGAGTGACAAAAGAAATCGGCGAATACTGGAGAGCCATGATTGCTCATTTCTGAAGTGATATGGCATATAAAAAAGAATAGTTCGAATTGCACTTATTTGCAGTCGTTATTTAGTCTGTATATAATGTGGTATATTTGAAGAAACAAAAGATTTGTTTCTCTAATTAAATGAATAAATGACTAAAACACCACTATCATAAAAATGTCATTATATCAAGTTTACGAGCTGACTCATTTTATAGTTTACCAAGAGAAGGTTAACCAATCAGAAGACTTGGAATATTCAATCCGACGTGTATAAAGGCGGCCATTTTTGTTTTCTGGGAATATCCACTGCTAATCAGTTAGATGAAAGACCTGAAGAACTACGCTTTCCTACTCTCTCCGGATATCCACTGCCAACCTCTGATATGGAAGACCTTAAGAATTCCTGAATAGCTGCTACTAGATATTGGTGCTGTTTCATTGAACAAATTACTTACTACGTTGGATTTCTACATTCACACTACGTTAAACAGGTGTAACATGTTATTTCTCTGAATTGCTTTACTTGCGAATTTCAATTCTTTTTGTATGGTTTTAAAACACCAACTTCACGAATAAATAAATTGACTGCTTATTTTAACCTTCGAGTCACGGATACGTCCAACAGTGTGTATTATAAGATCACACTGAAAATTGTTATTTTTTTAAGATATAATTACCCAGCGGAGATATAAGAAATTATTATTGAAAATTATTAATGAACGCAAAGGGAAAATTTGTCAATGTTTAATAGCAAGGAGTTTGATATAGTTATACAACATAGTACGTAATGCGATTTGTTATTGCTATTATGGAATGACTATTATCGTCACTAATGCAGTGCACATCAACATCCCTTTCGTTTAATTTTTATCTGCCGTAATATGTCTCTACATGTATTCTTTATTCTGCGTTTATTTTTAGGAACAAGTTTTGAACACACAGCGAAATACTAAAAATAGTGAATATTATAGACTGTTGTCACCGTTAATATGACGTCATTATGATGTTGGCCAACTAGTGAACTTCAAGTAACCGCGGACTCTAAATCAGAACATTACCAATGTTAACTTTCTCCGCCAATTTACGGACCCTAGTTAGTATATTCTAAATAGTGGTCATAGAAATGCTGGTAGACGTTGGCTCAGGTATAATGATAAACTGAAAAGCATCCTTTCTTGCGTCAACATTGCATTCAAGAACTTTGAAGAGGTAGCTATGAAGAGATCAGAATATCGTTCTCGCTGCCATTCAGGAATAATGCACCATGAAGTAAGCATCAGTCGACTGCATGAAATACGAAAGCAAAATAAGACAGCTAACAGTGTTCCTGCTGCACTTGGATACAATACATTCTCCTGTACTGTTTGTGGTCTTTTATGCAATTGTCGAACAGGTCTCAAAAGTCATGCCTGTCATAGGCATGCAGATAATTAGTTCGTGGTCGTCGAAACCTCATACACCGAACTCGATGGGAGAGTCCATTAATACTAAGTATAATTCAAAAATATCACAATGATAAATCAATCTATAATTTATTATTCTGGGACTGATTTATGCATTTACATGTAATCCATAATATTATTTTAAAATTTTGAAATCATATTTATTTCGGTTTATGTTTTTTTTTAAAAACTGTTTCTAAATCTTTGATTGTCTTTCAATCAATCCGCCTCACCTGCTATCTTCTTCCGCCGCACGTATGAGGCTCGCCTCACTGCGTCGAAACCACTACTATTGACGGTTTCTCAATAAAAGTACTTTTTGTACTTAAAGTTTTAGTTAACTATCCTTCATATTATTCATGAAATGTCTTATCAAATTACTGAAAATAACAGCGTCAATGAGGTTTTTCTGAAATGTTCTTGAGTTATAAGAGTCTTGTTGACACCATGCTCAAGGACGGAAATTCCATTGACTACATTAATGTGCGACACAATAATAATAATAATAATAAGAAGAAGAAGAAGAAGAAGAAGAAGAAGAAGATGAAGATGAAGATGATATTCATGCTGAACAGGGACAATACTTAATTTACCAAGCACACATACAGAAAAATTGTGTTAACACGAAATGCAGATTCTGGGACAAATATCCAGAAACAATTGACAAACTTGTAACAGCTTGCACAGTGTTAGCACCGGCTGAATATAAAATACGTCATGACAGATTGGGCCAATATCTGCACTGGAATATATGCAACTTTTACGGGAAGGAAACTGAAAGTAACTAGTATGAACACCACCCAGACCCGATGACAGAGATGGGACCTGTAACAACTTTATGGGACTTTACAATGCACACAGACATAACAGCCAAAGCTAATCGGCCAGACATCGTGATTAAACACCACAAAAACTGAATGGGTTTTCTTATTGACATGGCAGTCCCTGTAGATTGAAACTATCAAAATACAAGGATGGAAAGCAGAAATCTAAAAAAAATGTAGCACATGCGGACATCAATATTTCCAGTTGGAGTTGGAGCCATCGGATTGATTGGAGACCCATTGAAGGGATTTCCGGTAACCCTTGTCTTAAAGAAATAAAAAAATATGTAATCACTCTTTATTTACATAAAATTTGTGTGATCTTTTTTGTTGTTGTTGTTGTTTATATAAAAATGTTCAGTGGAAATGTAGACGCCATTTCTGACCTTAGATCTCTGGTTAGGACCCATAAGGCAATGAGCATACAACAGAAATCAAATGAAATAATAATAATAATAATAATAATAATAATAATAATAATAATAACTAGTAGTAACCGTGAAAATTTCACGAATTGTTTAATGTTTTTTCTTGGTGAATTAAGAAGGACTAAAGTATATAAATATACACTATAATTACGTTTCCGTACCCCGTATTTCCTTGCCAACTACCTGATCTTAACAAGTTTCATATGTACTGTAGGGCTTGACCAAATGTTACATTCTATTCATAAGCGGTAGTGGGGAGTGTCAGGGTTGAGCGCCGAGAGGGTTTTATTTTAAATTGATGTTTGAGGCAGATGAGGTGACGTAATAATCTCATTTAAACTTGGGAACATCCTCAACTGGAGATCGTAGGAACAGTCTGGTTTACCCGAATTGAAATTATTTCTAATTGGGCCCGAATTGAAAGATGTTATCAAAACCTATGACCATATTGCGCATATTTGGCTGTGCTGCATGTGCCTTGTATACCTTTATCAGACTGAGTGTCATGACGGGTACAATGGGATACGTATATTTGTGTTCAGTATCACTGGTAGAAACCTTGAAATTTTCAGGTTTGGTTATCTGAATTTGCTGATGAGTTAAGGATTGAATAAGCTTTCTTGTGCGTTCTACGTATATGCAAGGCCAGTAAAACTTCCCCTACTGCATCGATAAATATATGAGCAGAAGGACGTTAACAAAATATTGTCATAAGAATCATAACTATCAATGCAGGTCATTATTTAAAGAAGTAAGAGGGTACAAATAAAGAAAATTGAAATTGACAAGTATTTCCATTTCACTGAAGCAGGAATCATCCCCCTCACCGCCAATTATTTTGGGAAAAACGTTTCATTTTCAGACGAATTTTTTAAAATTTGTTTTTATTATAGTAACTAAGAAACTGAGGCATCTTCAAATACCCAAGCGGTGGCTAACACATCTACCAGACATATGAGTTGATAATTGAATTCGTTTCAAGTACAGAAGGGCATAAAAAGTATTAAGATCGGGGTATAAACAAGTCTGCAGTTGGTTTTTGAACGTTAATTTTTGGGCGTGTTTATTCGTCAGTGTGTGAAAAAGACACTTTCTGGAAAAACGTATACACACGTCTACGCCGAGGAAGGGGTTAAACATATAAAAAAGCCTCCTCCTCTATCTTTTCTTTCTTTCTTTTCATCAGCGTCTATGATATATAGTTTCCGTCTTTCCTCGCGATTATAAGGGAGCAGTCCTTTATTTACGAGGTATGGAGAGGACGTACCGTACGTATTAATTAATTAAGGTACAAGCAGAAGTCTCATATCATAATAATAAACTGAAAACGGTACGTTTTTCGAAAACAAAATCGATAATACAAAATATAGAATAGTTTATGCATTCACAATATATGTTTTTATGTATACAGAAAACCCTAATTCCACTTCTTATTTCTTACATATTTACTTTTTCTCTCTCTATCTTTTCCTGTGAGATGACCCATTAAATAGGTCAATGACAGGTCCATACCCCCTTCCTCATTATTAAGTATTGTAATAAAAATAAATTTAAAATCATTCCTATCTCTCCCTTCCCTCTCTAATTTCAACCATGTCTGTCACACTCTCTCTCCCCACTCTCTATATCACCTTACATCAACTTAAAACTATCCCATCAAAGTGTATAAAAAATATATGTAAATTTAAATTTATTTTTTCACGCTTGGAAGCCAATGATGAGCCGGGGAAAAAGAAATTCCCTGGGAAAATGAATTATAACCAATGTACCCTTACATTTGTCTGTTTTCATTGAATATATATATATATATATATATATATATATATATATTTCATTAAATAATATAGACAAGTGCTGTCTATTTATTTTATGTAAGTTCTTTTCATATCGTCTGATATATCTTATATATCTTATTTAACATTTAAAATATTTAATCCTTGAAAATGGCTAAATGTATAGTCGAAAGCGCTCGGATAAAAAGAACATTCGGACAGGTTTTATATAATTTAACATCCGAAAAATAAAAAAATTTAGATCGCATGGGAAATTGAATTAAAAACTAAATAAAAGCACCTTGTCTGTCGTATTAAATGAAATGTGCATGAAAGAAGGATTGCTGCCTAAATACACACACTAATACACACACACACACACACACACACACACACACACACACACACACACACACACACACACAGCAAGATTGGCCATTCATTAGATTAAGCTTTGAACTTTTGTATCTAGAGAAATAATTAAAGATATCTCATTGGAATTCTCCGAGGTTTTTATAACACTATTGGACTCTACTTTGAGTAATAAGAATGTATACTTGTTCTCCATGCTGAAGAAAAGAATCATAATGAAATCGATCATAAACGAAAATGACATGTTCATTATTAATTAATCATAGCTAACAATCGGAAAGTCATGAAGGAATGAAATTGAGTTCAAAAATATACATATATTATTCCAGGATGATGGTCCAAATAACTTAATGTGCTTTTCGCACTCATTACCCTTCCAACTTTCTGTCCTGGGGTAACAAAACCCCTCACAAGTTTCATGTACGATTTCATTTTCAAGTAGTTTTTTCACTGCTCTTTGGACAGTCATAGCTAAAATTCATTTCTCACATGCCAAACGCTTATGGATTGAGTTCGATCTTTTCTTATTGATCGCTAACTATAAGTTGAAATGATGATCCATCCTGCTGATGTGACGTCCTTTTCATTTATACTGTTCCCACTTTTTAAAAATTTATTCACCGTTCTCTTGATGGTTCTTGAAACGATTTTGAAGATGGAAGGCAAAGTATTAAAGTTGGAACCTTCACTGAAGGCCTGAATGATATTTTACTCTCGCCAGTTCTCATTTGGGAAAAGAGCAGAGCTAACAGAAAATGATTTTAAACTGTTCTCTTTCTAGATGAATTTCCTTTTCTAGGATTTTCCAGTGATTCTTACAGCAAATGATGTCCCTGAAAAACCGGACAAAAGAAGCTCAATTCGTTTAGTGGATTTTAGATATTAAATATTTTGTGGGATGGACGATTATGTTGGACAATTTTGCTGTTACACCCGGTATAATTTTATGTAAATTTTATTTTAAAGTATATATATATATATATATATATATATATATATACTGTATATATATATATATATATATATATATATATGTATGTATACAGTATATATATATATGTATGTATGTATACAGTATATATATATATATATATATATATATATATATATATATATATATATATATATATATATAACGGCTGACAAGTTACGTTTAAATACACATGGAGAGCGACCAGTCTCCAACCAAAACATACTCGTTGATAATACAAATAGATCCACATGTAAAAATAGGATAAAAATAATGGAGACTTTATTCATGAAAAGGAACACTCAATAATGTCAACTATGAACACACCCACAAGTAGCTGACCCTATCTGAATAATAACACATTCATATAACTCTAGAAACATACATAAAACAATCATATAAAAGTTAAAAGTAAAAACAAAATCATCCTTGATAACGGATACAAGTACAGTTGAAAGCGATCGGAAATACAGAGCATTCGAACAATGTCTACATATTTTATGTCCAGAAAATAAGAAAGGAACACAAGAAAAAATACAGAATTACCTTTTAAAGAAATTTGTATAAAAGAAGAATTGCTACCGAAATAACAATTATATATATATATATATATATATATATATATATATATATATATATATATATATATATATATATATATATGCGACGTTCTATTATTGGACTTCTTGGTAATAGATAAAATTAAATTCGCCAAAGGTAGCACCGATCTACAGCAACAAATACTAAAGGACGTTCTATGATTAATAATCCGACGAAGTATTTATCAAAGCAGATAAGATGAGTAACCATTACAAAATAGATGCGGGTATTCACGCTAAAGCTATTAACATGGAAGGTAATAAGTTTTATAAAAAGGCACCCAGCAACTGGGAAAATGACATCGATAGTGAAGCCAAGAAAGTAGCCACTGAACTAAAAATTGATGATAGTATATTCAAATTCTACAAACAACAAGCATTCATCACAGTTAAATAACACAAATAAAATTTTCTAAACAACCCTCAATACCGATTATTCGACCCAACTAAAAATAGCATCGGCAGAATCAGTGAAAACATCATTAAAATAGCATGCAAATACACGAAAAATGCTCTATGAAGTAATCAGTAGCATATGATAGCAGAAGCCATAGAATAAAAAATGAAGAATGAATGAGCATTCATCCAATTCGATATTTTTGACTCTTACCTGTCCATCACCGAGAATCTTCTAATATCTGCTGTAAATCTAGCATGAAATTACTGTCTTATCACGAAATAAATGTCATAAAGCAGGCACAAAAGCATATACTATTCCACAATGGCTATCTGTGGACCAAAAGAAGTAACCCACAATTATTATTCAGAGGACACCGGACTCTCTTACCTGCTAGATGCTGGGTAGGAATTGCGTCTCAGTTGCGTCTCTTTCTTCGGGTAGAGTGTGACTCAGTTGTGGCTCTGTCCATAGACAGAGAACCAGCTGAAGAAAATAAATATTGAAAGGAGAACAGCTACCCGAAGCTGCACCCACACTATTCCGAACTTGTGTCACATCATTTTTAAATTACAGAAATAATTAAGGAAATCTGCAACAGTGGTAATATACCGGATGAACTAATCAGATCTATTTTCATACCACTATGTTCATACTTATGATTTTTCGTAAAATAAAATGCATAAGGATTCATAGCCTTTCTTAATCATGCCTAATTTTTCACTCCAGTATTCTTTAAATTCTCTAATATCCGCCTCATTTGAATGAAACTGTTTCTTAACTGATGATCACGACATTCTGTTAAATCTGTAAAGGGCAGAAAAAATACATGAGATAATGATATACACAAAAGAAAAATAAGTAAGTCTAAAAGGGAATCTAATGACCAAGTTTCGCCTGCGAGAAACAAGTCATCAGCGTGCCATATTTGGCAAGCGTGCCAAGGGGGGCCCACGACTACCTTAGCTTATTAAACCAGAGTAATGAATTGTTAGATACATGTAGTCATAAAAATAACTATCTGCTTAAATATTTGTTCCAGTTGAGGTTTTAATATAAATTATGTTTTGCTTTTAAGGGAAATTACGTTTTGGGTTCTATTTCTTCTGTTTTGTTTTTGTTTTTTTACATAAAAAAAAACAAGTGATTTTAAAAAAATTAAAAACAAACAAGTTAATTAAAGAAATAATATACACAACTCTAAAAGAAAAAACAATTATATTTTTTTACACAGATATATACAGATCCCGTTTATTTTAAATGCCAAATATAATATTTAAAATTAAAAAAAAATAATCCCAGTATAATATATAACTGCGCGATATAAATGATTTCCATAAACATATATTTCAAAAAAATGTAAATTACGTAACGGCCAGTCTATCTATACTCACCACCTGAAGAATGAAACAACGGGTCGTGCTATCGGCAGGTGTTGATACGTATATTTAGTAATATATACTTAATAGCTCTGTTGTATTACACCTAACCAATTCAAAATACAATACTCGAAGCAATTTTCATTAACAAATTGAAGCTGACACTGAAAAGAATCAGCTACGAAAACCGTAATAATCTTCAAAAATGCCCCAAAAAGAGCAGTTTTCACGCTTTAATGAGCGTTCGACTATGATATTTCAAAGAAAAAAATCCATAATGGATAAATTTCACGTTCTAATGAACGCTAAAACATAACTCTCAGCCGGAACATTTAAACCAAAAGGATGAAATTCAGTAATGGATTCCTACACATAATTTTTGCCTTACCAGTTGCACCACTGATGATGATTTCTGAAAGATCTGGAAAGTACTTGAGAATATAAAATGATTCTCACTGTTACAGTACACTTCTTGTAATTGTAATATACGAAAAAATATTCGTGAATATGAAAGAATTATGATAAAAATAAGCAGACATAATGTTTATAATTTATTTAATCAGATGTGCCTAAAAGAGATTTGCTGCCAAAATTCACACACACACACACACACACACACACACACACACACACACACACACACACACACACAGGTGCACACACGCACAAACACACACACACACATATATTAGATAATGCAGCTTAATTAATATTGTAAAGAAGTAGTCATTCAAAGAATAAATAAATAAAGTTAATGTAGTTACTGGAGAATTCACTTCGCTAACAGATTAAATAAAGCGTTAACTCACTGACCACTCGTTGAACTACGCAATCCTTGTCATTATTAATTGTAAAATGGATTAGATGTTCGGTCCATATTGCAAGTACTTTCGTTAACCATATACCATCCTCAGGCATAGATGTCATTTTTTCTCAATTTCAGGTAATTTCGGGTAAAACTGAACAAACATACACTTACGCGCGCGCACACACACACGCGCACACGCATATATATATATATATATATATATATATATATATATATATATATATATATATATATATATAGACACATATATCTGTGTGTGTGTGTATGAGAGGTTGCTGAAAGTTAGTGGCCCAGCCTATTTTACAAAACCAATGTAATGTTATGCCAGATAAAATTTACACTTTAACGTGACCTCACATCTGGATGCTTGCTTTTCAAGTGTGCGAACGAGTCTCATCCCAGAGGTAGATACATTAACAACCAACACAGAATCAGTTTAGGCAGTCTCACTTCATCGTAGATGAAAATGTAAAGTTCACTTTCAGTTGTGAGTACGGAGGCTGCTCACATACTTCAGCTTACACAGAAATTGTCGAATTATTGCAGTAAAATAAAATGTACTGTTAAATAAGTGATTATGTTTCGTGTTATCTTTTAAACAGCATATCGTTTTCATTTGACATATATTTACGCGCACTCAGTCAATGGAATGCTATGCACTTGTGCAATCAAATACTGACAATATGCGAATGGCTGTGATGTAGAAAAACAATAGAAAACAGATTACAATGATATAGCCAAGCAAATACTTATCTGCACCTATGTAGAAACGGTCCATCCCAACATCGGCGAATAAAAATGGATGCAATAACCAGGAAATGAATTAATATGGCCGTATTTTCTCATTACAAAATGAAAGAATTGAAGCGGGAAGCCACACAGAACCAAAGAACACATATCTTTAAAACAGAAAACAGAACGAGAAAGACAGGGAGAAGATAGGCAGTAAAGATGAAAAAGAACGACACCATTTTAAAGAGAACTGATTCCGAAAAACCAAAGAAAGAAACAATCGAAGAATAAGAAAGAAGGAATAAAATGGAAAAAAATAAAAAAATAAAAAGAAGGATTCGATTTTGAAGAAAGTAAAATCAGAAAAATCAGACAAAAAGGGAAAGAAGAATAAACGATTCGATTTTAAAGGGAATAGTGAGAGGAGAAATAAATAAATAAATAAAGAAAGAAAGAAAGAAAGAAAGAATAAAAAGAAGGATTCGATTTTAAACTGGATAAAATCAGAAAGAAATGAAAGAAGAATTCGATTTTTAAGGGAATAGTGAGAGGAGAAAGAAAGAAAGAAAGAAAGAAAGAACTATTCGATTTTAAAGAGGATAAAATCAGAAAAATCAGACAAAATACGAAAGAAGAATAAACGACTGGATATTAAAGGTAATATTGAGAGAAGAAAGAAAGAAAGAAAGAAAGAAACAAAAATCGACTAGATTTTAAAGCGAATAAATGTTAGGAAAGCAAAACAAAAAAAGAAAGACAAAGTTAAAAAGCAAAGTAATGTAGCGAGAGATCCGGACAGCGCAAGAAAACACCTATAAGAAGAAAACCAAAGGAAACATTGAAGTGAAGAAAGAAACAATTTCTTAAGTGAAATATAAGATAGCAAACGTAAAGCTGGATATCAGAAAGAGTTGAAGAAAGTAAACCAAAATGATATAAAAAAACCGAATACGCATACTGAAACATGAAATTATGTACTAGCGTCTGTTACACTATTTACTTTTGTACAAGTAATATATGTAAAAATTTGCCGGTTTGAAACCCTTTGTATCTGCAGACAAGATAAAGGATGCCATTTTGTTAATGTGCGGTCGAAACAAAACAGTGAAAAAACAACAAAGAAACAAAGAAAAACACGAATTAAAAACGAAGGAAAGACAGGACTTCAAAATCTGAACAACTGTGATATCCCTGAAGTCAGAAAGGAAAGTAAAATTATTGAAATATTGATTTGGATAATGAAAAAATAAAATAAATAATAAAATATAGTAACCAGTATCACCTGTTACAAAGGCGGAAGTAATGGTGGCGCGAAATACGAAAGGTTATCAAAGAAAGACGGAAACCTTTCACCAGCGTAAAGATGAATAAAAAAATAAATTAAATGTCACACGATAAAAACGACACACGAAGGCGACGACCGCATCTTCATGACCATGAAAGTGACACAAAAATATAATAATAAAATAAATGCAAAAAAATATTTTAAAAAACTTGAACAGACAGGAAAATGAAGAAAAGTAAATTCTTGAGTAGAGGCTGGTTATTTCAAAATAATAATAAAAAGATAGGATAGAAAACGTCTCCGGTTTTTTTTCTTTTTTTTGACAAAGAAAATTCAAAAGGCAAATCTCAAATATCTTGGTTGAATTTAAATAAACGCCATTTGACTCACTCGAGACGATCGGATGATGCTATAGACAGTTGAGCGAGATGAAAATGACAATAAATGAAGGCGGTTACGGAATCAAAAAGAGTAAAAAAACAGACATGAAAACATTTTTTTAAATCATTTTTCTAATAATAATTATTATGATTATTATTATTATTATTATTATTATTATTATTATTATAGTAATTTTAGTTGATTTACTTTTGTTTATTACTGTTACCATGTCCCGTAAGCAAATTTTCTCTTTTTATTTTAGGTCGTCTTCTTTATTTTACCCATACCTGATTGGTCAATTTTTTTTCTCAGCTATAAACTTTAGTCTAAATAGAAAATGTCAAGCCCCGAAGGATTTAATTGTAACGTCATCTTTTTAATTTAGTGAAAATTTCTAATACTTTTTCTTTTTTTTAGAAATTTCACGCTTAAACCTTAGTGAAACTTTTGCTTCCGGTCAGTCAAAATGAAATCCGTTGTGACCAAACTTCTGAAAAAGATCTTTTAGAAACAGATTCCTCTGTGTTTAATTACTTCTGATATACATAGCAGATTCTACATTATCAAGTATGACCGGCTTTAGACTCCAAATTGTGTTATAATATCAAACGAGACCTGAACATAATTTTGAGTTCGATCTTCGATAGACGTCACATGTTTGTGCCCTTGTACCAGACTTAGTATAAGTAGAAACAGGAGAGCGGTATGGCTTACAAATCCTTATGCCGCTTAGCGTTATTTACTTAAGTGTATCTTAGGTATGAAACAAAAGTGACATTTAAGTGCCCCCAATGATGTTCGAACTCAAGACTCACTTGTAACCGATAGAGCAAAACAATTACAACACGTCGAAGTGGTCAATATCTACTTTAGGATAATTTAGGTTGGTGCATAATTATCAGGCGTTTTTAAATAGTATTTACTATGAAAAAAGAAACATAACAATTCAACAATAACATTCTTAAATGTTCATTCCAGAGCATATGATTATCGACACGCATTAAAGTAAACAATACAGCAATTTTTATTATCAAATAACTCGCCTACAAAAACGCGTGATAATTATGCACCACCCCAATACATACTCCTAGTAAATTAGACTAGGAAAGTTCTATTAGTCAAGAGAGATAATCTCCGGCCAGGTGGGTAACAATTGGGCTACCTGCCTACAATGTGGTTAAAATTAATATTAATAAATAATGATAATAACGACACCAAGACGAAGTTATGATTGGATAAGAATTATCGAACTCGTTGAACGTAAGTATTTACAGTGACCTATATCGTAGATAAAATAATTAGGATTTTACCCAACAATACTAAAGGCTAGTGATTTAGGTCAAACAATATGTCGTGATTTTGAATACTAATTTTATTTAAAGGATCACAGGATGTTCACAAAGGAAAGAAAACCGACATGACACTATTCTAATGAATAATACAATGGTAATGGAGATATTTACTGTTTCTTTATAATGAAACATTTGGCATTCTTTGATCGAACAGCCAGTTCTACTCTCGGTTGAAAAATATAAATTATTTCTCTTAAAACAATTTTGTCAGCAAAATAGTTTTCTCGGGTCCAGCAGCTGTTATCGATCTTTCCAATATTGGTGGGCGGCTTCCTTTCTAATCTTTTGTTTGAATTAGTGTGGAATGTCAACATCTTGATCATGTCCTTATTTTCCCTTAGGGTTACACGTGCCATCCATTTTAGTTGTTTCTACTGTTGAAAGTCCTCAAGTGATGACGTTTCCGTTACCCATTACAGTTTGTGATTCTGTAGCGCCAGTTCACAAAGCTCGAAGAAGAATACTATTTGCCAAGACCCACAGGTTTCACTCACTCAAAGCTATTTTTAATTATTAATTTTAGAAAGTGGTTGTATACAGGATACAGTTTAGATATTTCTAAACGGATTTGGCATCATGCCTGATATCTATAGAAAGGTCTCTCTCTGGTGGAGCTACTTGAGAACATGACTAGATTTCAAGTTAATTTTTTGGTTTTGTAGAAATTTTCGGTGTAGGACAGTCTATTGGGTAAGCAATTTGCGGTGTTGGGCAATCTTTTGCGTAACCAATTTGCGGTGAATCTCCAGAGCAACCTATTCTATGTTCTATTTTGAAGTGTTTGCTATTTAATAAATCCACATCTTGAATTTGTATGATGAATTCATCGCAGGTGGGATCACTTTTTCCATTAAAATTCCAGATCATAATTTCTGTTTTGGAAAGACATATCCTAAATCTTATTTCATGGAACAATTGGAAGTGGATGTTGATTTTCTTTTTAAGACAATTCTTATCCCATCTTTGATTACCTATTTAGTCAGCATAGGTCCCTCGTTATCAGTTCCATTGGCATCGGGAAGAAAACCTATGGGTAAGGGAAACTCGGATGAGTTCGCACCACGGAATATATGATCGAGCAGCGCTATATCGAGTCTAAATCGCTGCCTTTTCGATACCAAAGCCCGTTAATACAGTTGGTATGACGTTTGCCTGATAGCGTAATTGCCCCGGGTTTCATTTCCCAACAGTGGATGCTCTACTGCTGATGTGTCCCTAATATAGGACGAAACGGCCATCTAGTGCATTCTGTTTTACTCGATGAATTACTTAATAATAATTATCTCAAATCTTCCTAATAATTTCTAATAAATAAAAAATAAATAATTTCTATCACTTTTATATATATATATATATATATATATATATATATATATATATATATATATATATATATATATATGATGAAAATGTGGAAAAGACAAAGTCAACATACCGTCGGATCTACATCCACATATTTGCTTATATATATATATATATATATATATATATATATATATATATATATATATATATATATATATATATATATATATAAGCTTAAAGATCAACACTCTTATTAAAAAAATCTGCCTCAGTTCAAGCTAGGAGCGGTTAAATACTAATCTACGAGTAGCCATAACAGCAAAAAAAAAAAAAAGGAAAAAGATTCATTAACTTTCTTTAAGCATCTTTGGCTGAAATAGCATAGTCGTAGTGCAGGCTTAGCTTGAAGGTGATTTCCTAGAGTAAATGGAATGGTAGTTCGATTTCTGTTGAGAAATATAATTTCTTTAATAAGATTTTCAATACATAGGCCGGTAGATGTTAATTACACTTCAGTTAATTCCACTTTAGAATTTACATAGTAAATATAATGTTGAGAGAATTAAGAAATAATGTCGGATCTTTAACAATTCTGTTAATTGCTGAAATATATTATATATAATTACAGTGCTGTAATGGTTAGCAAGCTTGTCTCGTTAGAACAATTACGACTGAGTAGTGAGTTCGATCCTCACTGGGTACCCCATACTTTCGACCTTGTGCCACATCTGAGTTACGCTTGGAAAATCACTATATAATTACAGTGCTACGGCCACATGAGGTTGAAACACCGGTTCCCGTTCTATGACAGAAGTTAAGCAATGTCGAGCCTGGTCAGTACCTAGACGGGTGTCCGCTTGAAAATACCAGGTTCTGTAAGTATGGATGTGCGGGAAGTGAAATGGATAATGGCTTGGAATTATTAATCGGTGAGCAGAGTTCCATTTCCAGCTGGGTTCGGTATATTCACTTACGCGCAAATACACTTGAGAAATGTATGGATCCACCTCTTTTATTTAATTATTAAAACTTTTATTTAAACCCTCTTTACAAAAATCCGACGAAGAAATCTGATCTTCTACAAACTGATTTCTTACAAAAATACATATCCTATTCATACGAAGCTATTCTAAAAAAAACAAAATAAATCCCAACTCTATCATTACAAACACAATTAGTGTAAATGTAGGTATTTATTAGTATTTAATGCGATGTTTCATGCGATATATTTACACAGAAATTTCCGGGCTGAATATGAGAAGAAATGTAATTGAAATAAAAACTGATCTCAAAAATTACATTGGATCAGCTCTGAGATATTTACATCTAAACGAAAAAAATATTCAGAACGAGGCTGAAGCAAACAGTGTAAAAAAAAAACGTTTAAGAATGAAAAATCAAAAAAGAGTGATGCGAAAGTTGAAGAATTGCAAAGAAAATGACAAGACGATAAAGTTGACAATATGGAGAAAAGAAAATTGCGACAGTGCATATAAATGCCAGTATCGAGAGGCGACACACAAGTACAGCTAACCTATATATATATATATATATATATATATATATATATATATATATATATATATATATATATATATATTGAAAAAAATTAGGCAAATAATGTTTGCAAAATAAAAAATATACATAATATATAGTTCACATCTATTTTTCTTTTTTTTTTTTTTTAGAAATTATTCATATTACAGTGAATTCACGCTGATATGAAAAGACATTTAGGAGAAAAAGGAAAAAATTCTGAACGTACAAGCTCAAAATGGCGGTAATGTAAAAGATAGTCTGGCAGAAATGACTTACCTTTTTGCCAAGCCGAAGGAAGGGAAGTCATATTTTTCAGAAATCGTTGACCAGCCCTTCTTTGTTGTTGTTCTCGTCACGCTGTTGCGATCCCCCAACCTTCAGCTCATCGTCAATTCTCTGAGAAAAACGCCTTCGAATCGACCGATAATCCTTCATACCTATCACGCATTTCAATGATATGAGTTCTAAACCGAGTTCAATATCAGACAGCTTCATTGATTGATGCGACTTCTAGAACTTTCCCTCGAATTGATATTCTATTTTAAACTTTATTCATATATATATATATATATATATATATATATATATATATATATATATATATATATATATATATATGTGTGTGTGTGTGTGTGTGTGTGTGTGTGTATGTGTATATATATATATATATTATCGTGTATTTGGGCAGCAATCCTTTTTTATGCAAGTTTCATTAAAAACGATTGACACAAGGTACTACGATTATTAACTTTTTTAAATACCTTGTTTGCTACGTGGGACATAATAATTAGAAAAGTACAGACCAAGTGGATTTTTCATACTTACTCCATTAATTTAAGTGTAAATTTTATAATTATGGTCGTAGAATGTAGAATTTCTCAAAAAATTATATCATGCCATCACAACTAAAATCTCGTTCTACAACAATATGGTCAGAATTTACACACAAACTAATGGATTAAGTATGAGAAATTCACTCGGACTGTGCTTCTCTCATTATTACATAGTCTCTTGTCCTTTATCATGATATGGGTTGTCATGGCTCTTCACTACTTCCTATATTTTCTAGCTCTTCCCAATTTTTCTTGTTTCACTATTCCGCCTAATTTCTCTTTTGCTATTCATTTGCACATGTTCGTTGTATAGATTATTTAATGTTTGTCGCCGTCCGTTCTGCGTTTAATAAATCCTGTGTGTGTCAATTTCTCCAAGCACCCTTTCCTCATTATGAAATTTCAGCTGTCACTTTGAGATTACTTTTGTTTAGGTACCACCACAGAAAACGCCTAAATACGTAAGTTTTAAAATGAATGTTTAAAAACGAAAATTCTTTCTTGAAAATGTTATTCTAAGCTAATACATTAAATTTAATATTTCCAAAAAGCAAAATTTGCTGTATTTCAAAACTATTTTAAATTGACTGGAAGGAGTTTTTTTTTTCTAAAATAGCTAATTAGCCCCTTTTTTTAGTTTTAGTTGTCTTTCAACGCAATGTAAATCTCTTTATTAAAAAAAATCTTTCAAATTAACTAAAATATACTTTTCTGAAACTTAACTTGAGCAATATTAGCTGATATAAATATAATTAATCTGTTTTGAAACAAATAATATTTACTTTAAGTTTAAAATATCGCAGAAATGTATTTTTTGTCACCCTATAGCAGTTGTTTATTTAAGGTGTTAAGTACTGACAGTGTGATGACAGGTCTAATATTGTTCTACGGAGATATTATCTGTAAAACATAAATGAGGAAAATGACGTGAGCTTTTTTATATATAATTTTTAAGTACTGAGTAATTTGAAAAAAAATAGGAAAAATATTCTCCGTTATCTAGTGTTTTAGTGAATTTTAGGAAATTTGGCTTTTAATTTACTATAAGTATTGTTTTTTTTTCTGATAATGTCGTATAGACTTGCCGAATTTTGTAAATACGGATGCCAATGTATGTATGTATGTATGTATGTATGTATGCTATTTATATGGCTGCATGGCTGAGTGGTAAGAACATTCGATTTCTGGCCATGCGACCCGGGTTCGAATCTCACCAGGGTCGATTTGTTAGGAAGGCGACTTCCTGATTATATCGAACTGTATCGAGGTTGAACACCTTTGTAAAAGTGCCTGAAAACACTGCCACGGGTTGCTATACGTTTTGTGAGAGAAATTGGGTAGACAGAACTCTTGGAGGCCATCGATAGCTGTGCTAGCACAAAGCCACAATCATCGTCATCGAGGGCTAGAGCGTGCTGGCCTTGTTCAAATTGTTGATCACGCTCTCTTCCAGAAACTGTAGCTAAGGTCTGTTCAGCATAGATGCAGTATAAACCACAGGTGGGCTCTGTGGGTGTTGAGTAAGCACAAATGTGCCTGACCAAGCGTTAGCAATGAGGATTGGTTAGACGCCATAGTAGACGGGTATCTACGAATACGATTGGCCAGCTGTTATTATTGTGTATGTATATATCCATTTATCTATCTATTCATCTATCTATCAGTAGAAGATGGTGAAACTGCTGCTTTTGTTTTTGAGAGGTTGGCTTTATTTTTATTCAATTATTGTATGGCGATGTTCAAGAGAATTTTATGTCGTGAGACAGGCACCCCCATAGAATAAATATGAATAAATAACCTGTATTGATTTGTCGGAAGATACAACCGTAACAGTACCCCTTATCATGGCATCAAAAAGGTCCTACTGAAGACTATTGCACGACCCAGAAACTATTCACAAAATAATAGTATAACAGCACGATATTATACTAGTATACCTGCTGATAGAATAGCATCTTTCGAATTTACTCAGAGGTACCGAACCCTGATTATCACGTAGATAACGCCAAAAGCCAGAAATCTTTACCTTCGATGAAGGAACAAGTAAAATACAGGCCTGACACCGTGAGTGTACATATCTCGTCTACCAAGAAATCAAGTGAATATAACTTTTCCTTCTGTTAGAAATATCGTATCCATTTGAAGCCTCAGGTACCGAGACAAGTTCATTCATATATGACGACTAAAAACACGCTGGTAACACAGGTTGTTCGTGGGTGCATCATTATCACCCACTACACCATTAAATATACATATATAGAGAGATAATCTATACATATAAAGGGTGTTCCAATAACTGGGACCGATTTTAAATGTGAATTTAGTTTAAGCGTCTATGATTTTTTTTGTTTATCTTTCAGATTTTGCGTACATTTGGGCGATATTATTTTTCACACATAATTGACATGACTTGATAGAGATCTAATAGAGAAATAAATAAAATTTCATCAACAACACTAATTTATTTACTGCGGATTTTGATCCGTCTTAATGAAACACCCTTTTATATAATCCGTCTTAATGAAACACCCTTTATATAGAGATACAGAAATCGCCATTGCATGCTGACAGTCAATTTTACACTTCAAACGAGAGAAAACGTACTTCATAGATTTATTCTCTCCAAACCTTGAGAAATATCGTTTTTTTTTGCGTTCAAAGTGTAAACTAAATGCAAATGCTTTTATCCATTTAAGGAATTTAATCCCAATTTGTAAAACTAAATTCAATGTTTACTTTTGTGAATTTTCAATTTATGAATATTCAATCAATAGATATATCTCATTTATATATTTCTCCCGGTCTCTTGAACAGGTTGATTCCATGCTTTTTGTTTAGGATTGGGTTTCCAGTTCCGTCTATATTTTACTTCAGCTCTATACTTCTAACGTCTCCGCCTAAACGCTGATATCTTTATTATTACTGGTTTTCCTGTTCTTTCAATAGTCTTTTCCTTCTCGTTCACTTACAGTAGACACATGCGTCTTAGTGGTGCTATCGCTTTGCTTGGCGTGATTTGATTTAAAAAAATAATAAGGGATCTAATGTATTTAATATATTTAGCCATTATTATATATTTGTGAATTTATCTAAGTTTTGATAGGCATAATTGAAAATCCTGTAGATTGTCGGGAATTAATTCAAATATTTGTCATTAGGTTATTATTTTATATCATTCTAGGCCTGTCCTACATATTTCTTTAGAAAAAAAATTATGATTGATTT
This sequence comes from Acanthosepion esculentum, assembly GCA_964036315.1. NCBI lineage: Eukaryota > Metazoa > Mollusca > Cephalopoda > Sepiida > Sepiidae > Acanthosepion > Acanthosepion esculentum. Next base: position 54,986,921 of record OZ038482.1, on the reverse strand, counting down.
TATATCATTGTTATAATTAGTGAAGAAAGATAACCCATTTTATTATTACGCAATGATCTTTCCGATGTGACCTCCATCTTCTGGCTTTCGCTTTCTATATTTTGGATAGGAGTTATTCTCTTGTTCAAATTTAAATTTGATTTAAATCAAATGAAAAAAATTAAGTGGGCGTTTGTGTTTTGATCAGAATTAAATAGACTTATCCAAGAACCGTGGGAGTCATTCCCTTCCTTTAATTCAAATCTAATTTAAAGCAAAGGAGAAAATATCACTGAGGTGTTTATGCCCGTCCAGGGACCATCTTTGATCAAAAGGATCTTGCCGATATGACCTCCATCTTCTGGCTTTCTCTTTCTATATTTTGGATAGTTTTCATTCCCTTGTTCAAATCTAGATTAAATTTAAATCAAAGGGAAAAAATTCTCAGTGTGTGTGTGTGGGGGGGTTGTAACCCCCGCGGATCCCCTTTGATCAAAATATAATATACATATCCAAGTACTCTAGAAGTCATTTCTTTTTTCAAATTTAAATTTGATTTAAATCAAATGGGAAAAAAATTCTAAGTCTGTGTGTGTGTGTGTGTGTGTGTGTGTGTGTGTGTGTGTGTGTGTGTGTGTGTGGAGAGGGATGTGCCCCCCCCCCCCTGGAAGCCTTTGATCAAAATGAAATATAGTTATTCAAGTACCCTAGTTAATGTAGTTTCAGAATATATATGGTTACAGGTGTATATCTCCAAAACCATAGGAGGAGTTCGATAACAAACAGACAGACAAGCCTTAATTTTATAGATAGAGATAGACAAATATAATTAAGATACATATGTCATTTTAATCAGTAAGTTGATTGTCAGGTTTAGGAATTAATTCAGCCATTAGAGACAATAGAGATATATTGAATCAATAAATATTTATGATAGAAATGCATTGACAATCCTGTAAAAAAGGCATCGTGTCATATATTAGTTTAAATATTACTGAGAGAAAAGAGGTCTCTCACATGTAACATTTTTTATCGAAAAGATGGAAAGACTAACAATCAATTGTAAGAAGACAGAAGGAATGAATGCCAGCAAGAGGAACATTCCAAGATGCGAACTAACAAAATCCAGCAGGTACGAAATTTTATATATCTAGATGTATAAAATTTCGTACTTGCTCTATTGCTCTAGCAGAGGACGGAACGTGAAATCCAAATGCACAATTTACTAGCGAAAATGCCTCCCAGAAGGGAAGCGAAGTTTTAATAATAGGAATAATTCGTTGGAAACAGAGGAAAAGTGCTGAACTATCTGAACATCTGTCCTATATATGGCAATAAATGCTGGTCAATCTCCAAACAAATGAAGAAAAGACTTGAGCTAACATAAATGTTGTTCTACAGAATAATGCTGAGAATATCTTAGACTGAACATGTAAGTAACGACAAAGTTTTAAAGAAAATGGAATAAAAAAAAACATTTATACTCATTAGAAAGAGAGATATGAATTTTCAAGGGTACATAATGAGGGAAAACAGCTTGGAAAAATTGACACTCACAGGGCATATTGAAATCATGATAAACAGAGAAAAACATCTATATAATGAGCTTGTGTAAATGAATGAAAGATCAGAGTTTAGGCGAAGACACAACATTTAAAAAGAGCTATAGAGAACAAGAGGTTGTTGAGAGTCAGTATCACCATAGTCCTGAGGGGACACTGCACATAGAAGAAGAAGAATAAAGGAGAAGACTTAAGAAGAAGAAGAAGAAGAAGAAGAAGAAGAAGAAGAAGAAGAAGAAGAAGAAGAAGAAGAAGAAGGGAGAGGTGTTAGTCTTGTTTGTAATATATCCTCATATACGAATGATAACGTGCTTGCCAATACGAAGTACTACAATCTTGAAAAATGCGCGATTTTAGAAGTTTAATTCATTTTTGTTGCTTCTATTATGCAGGTTGATTAAAAATCTTCAACCACTAATGAGAAGAAGATTTAGAAAGAAAGAAAGAAAGAAAGAAAGAAAGAAAGAAAGAAAGAAAGAAAGAAAAGTAGAGAGAAAGAAATCACGAAAAAGAAACAAACAAATAAGAACAGAAGAAAAAGAGAGAACGATATTAAATCACGAAAAGATAGGGAGGACTGAGATAATGAAAGTATGTAAGGAAGAAGAAAAACAATCACAAAAAGGAAGAAGATAAAGACAGTGATAAAAAAGTGAACTAGAAAACAAGAAAAAACACAATGAAAGAAAGAGATATCAGAAAAGTAGGCAAGAAAGACCTAATAGAAATAATTAAAGAAAAAAGTAAAGAAAGGAAGATAAAAACTAGAACGAGTAGAAAAAAGAGAGTAATCGCTAAAAGAAAGAGATGCAGAAAGAAACGAAGCAAGTAAGAAAGATGGAAGGAAAGCACGAGAAGAATTCATAGAATAAGAAAAAAGAATCGAAGAAAGAAAAAGACGAACAAAGAAAGAAAAGAAAAAAGAAAGAAAGTAAAAAATAACTATTAGAAATCACACAACAAAAAAGAAAGACAAGAAATAGGAAAGAATAAAAGATGCAAGAATTGGAAGAAATCACAAAAAATAAACAGATGATAAAAGAAAGAAAGAGTGGAGGAGAGAACTAGAAAAATATATAAAAAAAAACGAAAGTAACCCAACTAGAACGAAAGAAATAAAGAAGGAAAGAAAGTAAGAACGAAAGAAAGAAAGAAAGAAAGAAAGAAAGAAAGAAAGAACGGAAGAAAGAACTAGAAAAACCCCAAAAAGAAAAGGAGGATGAAAGAAACAGAAGAAATAATTGCAAAAAGAAAGAGACGAATGATAAAAAATGAAATAAAAGAAAAGAAAGAAGGAAAGAGACAAAGGAAACGAAAGAGATTCGACTAAAAATAATGTAAGGAAACTGTGCTTTTTAAAATTCAAAATAACACTCTGTCATGCATCCACACGCAGACATAAACCGGCGAAGAAGAAATAAATTAACACAAGTATATAAGGAAGGTTAAAGAAGAAAAAAGAGCAGTAGAAAGGGAGTGGCAACTAAAGAAAGAATCATAGACCGAACAGGGAAATATAGGGCGGGTCTCGGAACATGGTAATGTCCGTCCCCTAATATAACGAAAACATATGTCGAAATCAACGAACCGAAGCCGATTTTCAAATCAACGAAGAAATGAAATTACATGAAAATAAATTTAGAAAACTGAAAAAAGGAAAACAAATAAAAATGAAAAACTGCAAATGTGCAAAGAGAAAGATAAGAAAAAAAATGGATCATAAAATGTAGAATCGGTTTTAAGATGAAAGCATTACAAACGAAGAAGCAAACAAAGGTAGCTACTAGTCTGTCGTTGTGTGTGGCTATAAAACGGAATATGGGGAGACATGGGTTTTAATTATGCATTGCTTCTTGGACGCTCAAAGGGATTACGTCGGTGAGGTGGCTAGGGTAGCGTTGGACAAAAATGGCAGATTTTAGATGATTTATATTGTTTTGTGATCTTTTAAATTATTCTTTCTCTTTCTCTCTGACTTTTTTTTTTTGAGAACCGATGTTTTATTATTGTCCCTCTCCTCGTGTTCCTGCCACTCCTTCACTTTTTACTTCTAATATCCTTTTTTTTTACTTTTTTATTTCCCCAATTTTTGTTCTCCTCTTCACTCTCCCCCGGTTTTTCTTTAACTTTTCTTTCTATCTTGAGTGACGAATCTTTATCCTACTAAGGATTCTTGAGTTTCCGAATGCTTCATAGGATATTATTATTATTATTATTATTATTATTATTATTATTATTATTATTATTATTATTATTATTTTTCTTTCCACAGGCTTTTTCGTTTTCAGAGCTTACAGCATCAGTGTTCTCCATCAAGTGCTACAAACTCAAACAGATAGCAACTTAGACAGGATATTTGCAGACTCAAGCAACACAAACTTCTGAAGCGATAGGCTACGAGTCATTATACCGCTTTTCGGCAAACCTGGATAAATGAAGCCTCAAAAGTACGGTTTTTCCATCGACGTCGCTACTATTTTAACTACCATCACTCCTCGGCAATATTTATTGTTTTATTAGAATTGTAATGAAGCATAAACATATGATGAAAGTTAATTTATACATTTCGTTTCATTCTTGGGAATGTGCAACAAAAATATTAAACACTATTTATTTATTAGATTATTTATTTATAAGAATAATTTCATATTTAGAACATTATAAAAAGTAATACAATTAAAACTAACGCAAGGAAATATTTATCATTTACCAATTTATAGAGACATAAATATGAGAACAATTTATTAGTCATATTTATAAACTTTACTAAATTATTAAGATATGTGAATTAACTATAAAGAAATCGTTATTATTTACCATTTTATAAAGTTCGAATTGATTGGACAATTAGTCGATGTCTTGCCAACCATTCCAATAAATGATATAATAAATGGTGTAACTAAAGAATTTAATAAATAAATCGTGTATATTATTTCTGAGTGAATTCTCAAGAACAAAGAAAATGTATAAAATCCCTTTCATTTTATGTTTAGGTTTTATTACAATTCTAATCATCGCTTTTTAAAATAATGAACATTACCGAAGAGTAAAGGTAGAATAATAGCGGTCTCGATAGAAATTTTTTTTTTTTTTCTGGGCACGAAGGTCCATGTTTGCTCGCTTTTCTTAATGCATACTCGTGTGCAACACGTTTGTAAAAATTGAATAAAATTATTATACTACTTTTCTTTATTAAGAAGTTAAGATTGCTTATCAGTAGTGTCTGAGGATTGGAAAATTATTTACTGCGTTTTCGTAGGTGCCGTATAAGAGAGGGTGTACCTCTTTAAGCAGCTTGGACCTGAAAAGGGGCCAATGCAAAACTATTGGGCCAATAAAAAATCTGAGTTGATTAAATCATGATAACATGCAAATTTCTAAGTAGGAATTGTCCCATTTCAATAACATGAGTTCAAACTGACTTGCCATGTTGCAGCTGATCATTAACTTGTTTTTTGTACATTAAAATCATGGCTAAATTATTTCGCTGAAACAAAAATGAAGGATGCGATTTTGAAGAGGAAGCTGACTCAACGTGATACAGACAAGTGGCTAAAAATCTTAAAGGGTTAAAGATTTGTTGAAACAAAGATAAAGATTGTGATTTTGAAGCGGAAGGTGACCCAACGAGAGACAGTCATGTGGCTATAGATTTCTTGAAGCTAAGGTTTTGATGAAACAAAGATATAGGATGTGATTTTAGAGGGGAAGCTGACTCAATGAGACTGTAATATCCTGGCAATGGTACCCTACATTAACACCGCATCCACAGTGGCTCGAAAAAATCTCCGTTTGAGGTTGTCTAGTAGATCACATTTCCATAGAACATCCATTTTATTCAAGGCGCAGTAGCAACTAGGAGAATTCTTCTAATAAAATGATTTGATATATAATTATATCAATAAGTTAATAATATATGCATATGTATCAGAAACAGCTAATATTAAGACATAACAGCCATATTACAGTACAGTTCTCAGTACTCAAGTGTAGGTTCCATCATGCATAGACTCTAAGGTTTTAGCTAATGTCCAGCGGGTAGCATCACACAATAAAACAACCTCTACATTGGCTCGAAAGAATCTCCGCTTGAGGTGGTCTGGTAGACCAGGTTTCCAGGTTATATATATTTTATTCAAGGCAACCTTGAAACTAGGAAGATTCTTTTAATTAAAGATAGAATATATAGTTATATAAATAAGTTACAAACATCTCTCTCTCTCTATATATATATATATATAATGTATGTATGTATGTATGTATGTATAACAGACCTAAAAGTCATTTCCTCTACTTGCGCTCACTTGTTTTTTTAATTACATTTTACAGTAAATATGCATTTTCTTTCTTTCATTTTGCTCTCAATCACATGAACCATGCCACTTTTAATTGTCATAATAAAATCTACACCATAAGTTTAATTCATTATTAAATGATTTTTGAAATTTCAATTTAACATAGATAATTACCTGATTCAAGGTAGTCTTTCAAAAACAGGTGGTATAATTTTATTTGTATTCAATTTGAAAAAAAGCACAAACGCTTCTTTAATCTCTCTTTAATTAGGAAAGTGTTAATTAGTTATCATCGCTAGTCACAGGGTATGGGGATGTCGTCATTCCGACAGCAAACATTTCATACATTATCTGGCTCTACATATTAGCGTTTCGGGAATAAGGTTAAAAAAAAGACATTCATTATGAAAAGAGGGGAAAAAAAAACTTCAAAGTTAATTATACAACTTGGACTTCTTTTTCTTCTTCTTGTTCTTCTTGTTCTTGTTCTTCTTCTTATTCTTCTTCTTCTTCTTCTTCTTCTTCTTCTTCTTCTTATTATTATTATTATTATTATTATTATTATTATTATTATTATTATTATTATTATTCTTCTTCTTCTTATTATTATTATTATTATTATTATTATTATTATTATTATTACTAAAATAAATGTCACTTATCTGGGTTTCATCGATTTGATAAAAACAAATCCGAAAAAGAATTTGACAAAATATTCAAAATATACGGACCTGAAAATAGAAATTGCAAGAGTGTAACATTTTTACAATGTTGTTGACTATGTACAAGGCACAAGAGCAACTTGAGGAAGAGCTTTACAGAGTAAGGGGCACAGTTTACGGGGATATGTGGGTAAGATAACATTCAACCCTAAACTTGAACAGGATAATATTGCAATGATCGGGGAAGCATTACCAAAGCAGTGATTTTTTTTTACAATGTTGTTGACCAAGTACAAGGCACAAGAGCAACTCGAGGTAGAGGTTTACAGAGTAAGCGGCACAGTTTATGGGGATTTGGTGGGGAGATTTATGGTTAACCCTAGACTTGAACAGGTTAAGATCGCTGTGATTGGGCAAGCATTACACATCGCAGCGATTTGTGGAAAGAAACTACTCGAGTAAAAATTACAACTCATCAAGAGAGAGAGAGAGAAAGATAGATAGATAGATAGATAGATAGAAAGATAGAGATAGAGAGAGAGAGAGAGAGAGATAAATGCACTCATACAAGAGACAGACAAACAAATCACCGAGTGAATAAAATTGTGGAATTTACATTTCATTTCAGTTATTTATTTTAACGGAGCTTCTAAAAACAACGTTTAGTTATTATTATTATTATTATTGTTTTTGTTGTTGTTGCAATTTCTGTTGTTGTTGTTATTGCTATTATTTTTGTTGTCGTTGCAGATCAATAAACGACACCAAATATCTAACAGCTGCAATAACGGAAAAGTCAAGTTAGGCTATGTCACCCGTAAGGGCTTCCAGCAAACAAAGACGCATTACATACCGTCAGTTGAGAGAAAGCAAAAGCGACAATCACCGTGAAGAAATAACAGAAACAAAGGATTAACCACCCCCCGAAAAAAAAATGCATTTGATTTTATTACTCAAACGTGACTTTTCGGTAATACATTGTATGAAATGTATTTTATTTCTTCGTTGTTTTCTTTAAACTCCATTTGCATTTCTCTCCTTTACTTTTTTTCTTGCAAATAAGTCTTTTTTTAATGTAATATGTTTGGATGTAAATATTTTAGAGACATTTCCTCAAGATCTTTGGTCGCGACTGGCGAGGATAGAACAATTGATAATGCAATACAAATATAAAATTATATCTTTAATTTTCTTCCATTTCATTTCAAATTAGTGTTCCTTGATGTAATCCAGAAATTATAATGAAATCTGAAAACTGCATTTGAATTGCAAAAGAAAACTGCTAAAAAAATCAGAACGCGTATTAAGAAACAAAAAAGGTTCGTTAGAAAACAAAAAAGTGTTCAGAATTTTTCTGTAATATCCAGTGTCTTATATGACAGAGAATTTCTTCACAGAGGAAGAGGCAACGTTACGCAAGAGAGACACAATTTTACTGAAAGATTGCTGAGAACAACATAAACGGAACATGAGAGCCAGGAAGAATTCATAAAGAAAATGGAAATTAAAACAGACAATTAACTTTTCTAGGATATGTAATAAGGGGAAAGTGCTTGGAGAATTTAACATCCACAGGGCATATCGAAGACAAAAGAGGCAGCGGGAAACATCGAATGAAATATATAACCAGCTTGTGCGAATGGATGACAGGAATTGGGAGGAATAGTAAAAAAA
>OZ038482.1:54931249-54973749 GCA_964036315.1 Acanthosepion esculentum | reverse complement strand
TCAAGCTCGCTAAGTATGTCATGTGCTGGCTTCCTCTGTACCTCTTGCCTTCAATCTGTTCTGTGAGTATCAGATTTCCAAGCCCTCTTTTCCCATTATGTGATCAATAAATTTTAACTATCTGTTCATGATGTTAAGTATAAATGTTCTTTTTGTTTCCATTTTCCCTGAAACTTCGTCGTTGCTTACATGTTACGTCCACCGTATCCCCAGCACCCTTCTCTCGAATCCCATTTCTGCTGCTTTTTCTACATCTTTGAGGAGATAGTCCAGCATTCACTTCAATATACGAGGACAGATATCACGTTGCAGCTCAGTACTCTTTTGTTTATTTCTCATGAACTTTTTGCTGCCTTTTAATACTCTGCTTTCCTTTTTACAGTGCATCTTTGGCAATCCCAAAGCGCATCCTGATTTCAATATCGCACTTTCTGTCCTCTGTTTAAAAATCCCCAGATATCTAGATTTTTGTACGTGTTTGATATGGTATCTTCAATTTGTAATTTGCAATTTGGACTAATTATTTTGCTAACAGCCATGCATTCTGTCTTCTTTCAGTTAAGGTTCAATTCTGTCTTATCGCTTTCCTTCACTACCTTATGTAAGATTTGGTTTGGTTTGGTTTCAATGGGTTATTTAATACCAACAAAATTTTTATTGGTGGTAATATTTTTTTTTCAAAAATGTATTGCTGGTAATAATGAATTGCTGGTAATAATTTTTCCTTAAAATATTTATTGCCGGTAATAATTTTTTACAAAGTATTTCTGGTATTAATATCTATTTTTACACTTTCATAGTATTTTGACCCTAGTTTGGGGGTTAATTATTTACCCTTAGCTGGGACACTAACAGGTGCTACTACTCCGGATCAGGATGAACCTGGGAACACTACTAATTAAGAGGTGGTTACACACTCTTCAAACCTCCTGATCAGAGAGGACTTGCTGCTGGATGTAGTTTATCGTCATACCCAGGACGGATATTATGTAAAAGTTTAGTAGTTTCCTTTCTGTCTCTATCAACATTTTTGACAATTATTGCTGAAACCTTTTAGAAATTAACATCTTTTTCTATTTTATGTGCGTGTCCATTTAAGATAGAGGTAATCACGGCTCTCCACAGCGACCTAAGCTTTCTTTCTCTCTTTAGCTTTTTATTAATCCACAATCTTCCTGTCCAGGATATATTTATTAAGTCTATGCGTTTAGCGAATAATGAAAAATCGATTTCCACACAAATCGATTTCAACACAAATTTTAAACTAAAAACTCCCTCAATTTTCAAGCAATCTAATACAAACTTCGCTCAATTGTAGCCAACAATACGTTCGTTGTTTAACAGTAATTTAACTTGATACTTGAGTCCACTCATATAGTGAAAACCAGGGTAAATAGCGAAAAATGGCGATTCTGGTTTCTTCTCTTGGTTTATTTTTCGTTGATCTTTCAATCACTTTTCGTCAAACTTAAAAATTGCTTTATAAATGCATCCTTTTTTAGATCCCTAGTAGCACACTGAAAAATTGATTTTCAAAAACTTCAAGATAATTGTGGTCTGAAGTGGGTTTTCATGTTGCTTGTTTTACCCTTTCATGTCCTCGGCTAGTTTCGATTGAATAAATACGGACTACTTCTGTTACATCAGTAACTGCATCAATTCAAAATGTCTTTTTTAATGAAAGTACTTTAAAGTAACTAAAGAAGATAGACACTGTTACATCTAGACACGATACTATTTTAGCTCCATTCTAATTGAACCCTTCTTCTGATCGACCAGCTAGCTATGGTTGCACGTATAAAATAAAGAATAACTTTTACAAACACGTATTTTTTTTATTAATTTATTTGAATGGAAATTTTTGGGCTCCAGTTTCAGAATCTTCTGAAGTGATTTTCTGGTGATGCCTATTTGAGCAGAGCGACAACGGGTAGAAGTTGATGGATTCTCAAAGACACTCTGTCGTACAGCTTCCACCGTTGCGCCAGTCAGGACTTCTTCCCGGAATAATCGCTGACTGATCCAGTTCTTTCAAATCGGCAGATTAGGTTCATGTTATCGTTTGGTGGTACTATGATATTAAAATGTTGCTGCTATTTTCTCTGAGTTTGATTAATTGATCCTTCATTGGAATAGAAAAACTTAATAAGTTTTATTTGTTGCTGGACATGATGCGTAGCCATTTTAATCCCCAAGGGATGCTCTATAACCTGCAAAAAATGTAAATAAGATAAAATAAAAATGATTGAAAACAAGTCATGAATTGTTCAAATTTTCAGTTTTTCAGTGGCCACTCTGTATAAACATTAAGAGGATTCAAAATTCAGGAAGTTGTGGAGAGCCCTGATTGCCCACGCCCTACAGGCATAACATATGTAAAAACAGAAGAACTGAGCCAGAGTTTATGAAAAAACGCAATATAAAAAGAATATCAGAAACAATTACACGTATATAGAAAGCAGAACTGTACGTTAAAAACTAATTTCTATGGAAAGTCAATAACTTTTTTCTGAATTATCAAAGCTACATTATTCACCGTATAACACAAACATGCACTTGTTCATAAATCAAAATTCATGGAATAGAATCATAGCAAGATTTTAAAATAGATTATATGTGTTTTCTCTATTGATTCAAGTCTTACGGTTTATCGACCTTTTGTTGGTTATTTAAAGCCTGGAAATATCTTCAGAGTTTAAGACTGTTTTTGGCTAAAAATGATGTACTGTCAAAAATCTTACTAATTAACCCATAGATGGAGCAGAGGAAGTAGATTCCTACATTTCCCAAGGGTATTTGCGTATAAGTGGATATAATAAACCCAACTGGAAGTCGGTTATTCAATTTACAATTTGAAGCCTTTATCTATCTAATGTAATAGCTCCAGGTATACCCAAAGTCGCCGTTGCTTTACTTCGGGGATCATCCAAGAACCGGCGTCTCAGTAAAATGTAGTCGTAAACCGTTTTCGCTCTTAATCCTAAAAAAGCTACTGGAAATCTCCCCGCAAGATATTCTGATTGTTGGGGAATTTATATCAAGAGCAGCGCGATATCTTCTTCTTCTTCTTCTTCTTCTTCTTCTTCTTCTTCTTCTTCTTCTTCTTCTTCTTCTAAATGCCAAGTTCATTCAGGACATTGTCTATCATACATCTCCACAACTTTCTATCATTTGTAGCGCATAAAAAGTTTTTACTTTTCAATGTCTATCCCATTCCCTATTCTTCCATTCATTTACAATGCTCCTCAGGTAGGATACACACTGACTTTCTCTGTCCCTCTTGCCTTCACTATGTCCTGTGAGTGTCATATTCTCCAATCCGACTTTCCTCATTACATGTCCCAGAAATTTCAACTATCTCTTTCTGATTCTATGTATAAGTGTTTTTATTTTGTTTCCTTTTTCATCAAATTCCTCGTTACTTACATGTTCAGTCCATAATATATCTCAGCACCCTTTTGTAGAACCACATTTCTGTTTCCCCAACATCATCAGGAGATTGTCCAACGTCCACTGTCGTAGAGGAGGATTGATGTTGTATGTCACTTTTGTTTCAAACGAGATTTTCCTGTTTTTTAATACTTTGTCTAGCTCTTGGAGGCATCTTTAAAATTCTTAAAACATTTAAATGTATTGAATGCTGTAAAAGTAAATCAATGTTACTTAGTTGCGAATAATATTTCTGAATACACACACAGCTTTTTTTTAGATTCGAATCATCTAATATTTGTTTCTCTCTACTCCTCCTTCTGCTATAGTTTGATTGGTTCTTACGGTTTATCAACCCTTTGCAGGTTATTTAAAGCCAGAAAAAAATAATTGTAAGATTGCTTTGTTTTTTTTTTTTTTAGATAATACGGATTTATTGTTACAAGTCCTATCAATTAACCCATAACTTGGGGGAAAAGAGTCATATTTATAGGTTTCCAAATGGTATTTGCCCGGAAGAGAATATAAAGAACCCGACTGGAATTGGGATATGGCTCTCCGATTTCCAATTCCGAGTCGTTTTCCATCATACCATCCGCATATTCTAGATTACAGTACCTGGTATTCCCAAGCTGTTAGCCCTCTAGGTACTGATCATGCTCGACGTTGCTTAACTTCAGTGATGTTATGAGATTTGTTTTTTTTAATCTAGGAGATATAATAGAGAAAGGAGGCTTAGAAAATATGAAACTCACAGAACATATTGACAGTAAGAGGGACGGGGGGGAATAGCTAGAAAACTGTTTAGGAAGATTGTATAATTGGATGGAAGAATAGGGAGTAGGAGAAATAGTAAAAAGAAAACATCACACGGAATTACGAATGATAGGAAGTGTTGGAGAGCCTTGATCGGCTACGTCTTGATGAGACAAAGAGTATAGAAAAAGAAGAATTAATGAATAAATTTGGCTAAGCTGAGGAAATTCATCGAGGAACCGTCGACAGGAGAAATAAAAACCGTAGAGATGGAAGTAGGTGTAGATAAGTGTAGTTTTTTTTCTTCTTTTTTTCCCAAGCGAAATTAATTTGTTTGAAGGTCGCTGTTTGGGCCGGCAAACATTCCGGATATTGCCGCTTATGCCTAGTTTTTGGGCGAATTGCTTTTCATTTCCGATCAGAAAATGTTTCACTCAGTCACGATATTTTTTTTTTGTTGGGGAGTAGTTTTTATTTTTTATTTTTTATTTTTTTTATAACATGATTTAGGTAAATGCCTCTACCGTGGCTCATTCCTTAATTGACTTTACTCCTAGGAGCACTTTTACTTTGCTAAAATGACAGCAGAATAAAACGACTGGGTTAACTATGTATTTGTCTCAATGGGAAAAAGAAACAATAGATGCATTTCCGATTATTTTAAAAGTTATTTGAAGCACACTAAAGCCCGTCCATGATGCAAATGCTTTGATTAAAATTTTGTTTCAGCTATTATTTTAAATTCTTGCTTATTTCTTTTTTCGCTGTATTTTTTATGCATTTTATTCAAACAGCCATATTCTTTTTCCATTCTGCATCCATTAAACAAACATTAGGGCTCAAAGCGACAAGAAAGACAGTCGGAGATACGAATCATAATTTGGGGATGTCAAAATCAAGCAAGTACTTACATTTAAATACCTGTGAAGTGTTTTATGACACCGAAATCTGACTGTATATTGGAATAGCGAGAGTTGCATTCTAAAGGCGAAACAATGTTTTAAGAATCAGGAAAATGCTATTATATAAGAAAACAGTGCTATGTATTACCGATTCCCGTCATGACAGTAAATTCGGGATAAGTCCCACACATTCGAAAAGTACAACGTAGGTAACAGAAATGTGGTTCGCTAGAATCGTAATCGACGGAATATGGAAGAAACGAGGGTGTTTAAATGAAAATGGAAACTGAAAGTTTACAGAAATGAAGAGCTGAAATTTCTAGCATGCATTACTTTTCTAGAGTACATAATGAATTTGACATTGACAAGATATATTGTGCACAAGTGCGATAGACTGAAACAGCGAGTATCTTACATAACAAGACTGTGTAAATGGATTATACATCATTATTGATTGCTTTGTTTGTCTTACCGTTTGGCCATTTTATGAGGTTTATTTAAGAGCAGAACATTTTTTTATGTTTTTCATATATTTTGTAGTGATGTAAGCTTACTAATTAACCAACTGGTGGGCAGAAGAGGGGAGAATAATATTTAAATCATGCTATATTTATCGGTGAAAGTGCTTAAAATCAGGCATATTGCTGATGTGAATAAAAAAGAAATTGAATTCGATATTGATTGGTGAAAGATTGTTTCTCTCTTGAACGCAGTCTTCATGGCCTGAAGATTGTGTTCGAGCATGAAACAGATTGTTGCAACTATCTATCTATATATATATATATATATATATATATATATATATATATATATATATATATATGTTTGTGTGTATGTGTGTGTGTGTCTATATATATAGATATATATATATATATGTTTTAAACAATAAAAAATATTAAAAACTTAAAATCTTCCGACACACTGGGTTGTATATTAATATTCTTTCGTTTTTATTATTTGAATTAGATTCCTCGATTAGTTTCGGCCAGCATGCCCATCATAAGAAGAAAAAAATTCTGCTTGTTAGTAGCATTGAACTACAGAAATGAATGACTTGATGGAGGAAATGAAATTATCTGTAATTTGCATTTGTTTTTTTTTTATTGAATTTTGGTTAGTCCGTGTGTTGGTCAAACAGTCTCTTTTAAGTTGTTATTTAAGAAAAGGGCTGGATAGATTCATGCTGCTCTGAATTCCCTTGGTCATTTTGACAGTTTTAAATATATATATATATATATATATATATATATATATATATATATATATATATATATATATATATATATATATAGCTGACCCTGACGATCTGCCTCAATGAAAACTTGGTAGGTTTGTCTGGCTCATTAGGTTTTGACTACATATATATATATATATATATATATTTTGTCATCCACAGACAGAATGTTTCGCTGTTTCACAGCACATCAGTGTGGCTAGACGTCTGGTTGCCTCTAGCTAGAATCGAAACCCGACTGAATTGGCGTCAGTCGGAACTTCTACCACTATGTCATTCACAGACAGTACTGTTTCGCTGTATCACAGCTTCTCAATGCCACTAGACTTCCGAATGCCTCAAGCCAGGATTGAAACACAACTAATTTGGTGTCAGCCAGAGCTATCTTCACTCGGTAGAGTTACCCAACTAAATCTAGCGTATTGTTTTTACAAATGTAAACAAATGCCAAACAGCCAAAGTGCTCCATTCATTTTACTGAAGAGTTTTGCATTAGTGCAGGTGGCTGTTGTTTATAGAATTAGCTTATCACTCAACAGTGCTCAATTGAAATAATGGACTCTCCTGTCGACTTCGACGTATGAGGATCCGACAACCTCATTCAGGTTTTATGTTTGTGCAGTATGTGACACTTCAGTCCCGCTAGTGACCTGCATATAATCCACATATTGTGCCACAGCGAGGATCTCGAGACATAGCCATAGGAATATATGCTGACGCTTTTCGCCGTTGTATTTCGGTCAATACGAGTGATTCGAAATTTCTGATGCCACCCAGGCACAAATATTTCCAGTCATTTCTATCGTAGACAATTCTCTCGAAGTTAGTATGAGCCAAACTGACAGCTGAGTACTCACTCTTTAGCTTGTCTTTATACCCGAGCCACGTCCGTCCAAAAGTCCTTTGTACACTGTCAAACTGGCTATACATGAGGAGCTTCACTCATCCTTGGAACATGACCAGCACAGCGATATATATTGAATGTTGGTACGTGTTTCCGTTGTTCGCTTCCCTTCATCAGCCAAAGATTTAAATTATTTTTCAAGATTCTTGGAGAGAGAAGAATGTTGTTAAACGAAAACCTTCCTTACATAAATAAGTGAAATCCCATCTGCCATTTTGCACTGTGTAAACATTATTTTTTGGAATTGTAACGACCGTTCATTGCGTAACGACCGTCTAACTTTTTTTTCTTTTTTCTTTCTTTACCCAAAAAGGATAGGAAATAGTTTTAAAAATGATGTTTTTAGATATTTAACGAATTAGGTTGGACCGAAAACTTTTCTGCGCCCCAAACCCCTCGTCTATAGATCATCTGAACAAGAATTTACGAAAGAAATGTTATTACCAAATGAAATTTGTTTAACATCAAATAGACACCAGTACCTGCGCATCGTTACTTTAAGCGTCATGCCTCATATAGCACAAAAAGATGAGCAATAGATTTTACGTTCTTTGGACTCTTAACTCTCAACAAACCGGCCACTAAACACCGCTGTCATATCTTTTCCAGCTCATGAAATTTCGCGATTTCTTTTATTGATCCCCACAAAATCTAATATCGTGTCTCTGTCCGGAAACCGCATCGCTTTTATTTACCTTTTAAATATCATCAAGTAACCAGGGTAACTCTCACCGCCTTGATTTTGTGCGTCGGATAAAGTTTCTTTTTATATGCCTATTCCGATGTGGTATTAAAAGAAATATGAAGAAAATAAATAAAATACCGGAATTTCATGTCTGTTCTATCTTATGTCTGATTGCTTGCCTTTTATTTTCAGGAGAATTATTTTTCTTTCTACCCTTTTTTTCTTTTTTCTTTATTTTTATCTCTTCACTTTTTTTATATATACTTTATTGTCAGTCCAGTTATATACATCAGTCCCTTTGATTCGACGACAAGCTTGGCTTTCGCTTAAAATGTTTATTATAAGTTAACATTTTGAACGTCTGTCGGTTTCTTTCATAGAACAGCCATTTGGGCGGGAATCGGGTTTCGGCTCTGACAATTTTCTTACTGTAATTCGCAACTGTACCGTGGCAGAGATGTGCGAGGTACAGTCTTTTAAGATTTTGGCATTTATAGTATATGAGTAGATTTTAGTGACGAAGAGAGTGAATCAAAGCTGATAAATTTGAAGGAGACTTCACCGCGACTGTGTAACTCGTTTCAAATTACTGCTTGAAAATAATTTCCTTGAAGGTTATGCGTGTCAATCAGTTAAATTACAAAGAGCTTAACCTTCTTAATTTTCAATGGATTTAAAAAGTAATGGCATTTATTTAAATACAGTGTATATGTTGTAAAGAGTAATTTTTTTTACTTGCATTTGAGTATGAATAGAAACATGACAAATTTCATACTGTTGATGCTTATCCCAGTGTGATCATATCTATCTATCTATCTATCTATCTATCTATCTACCTATCTATCTATCTCTCTCTCTCTCTCTCTCTCTCTATATATATATATATATATATATATATATATATATATATATATATACACACCCTCTCCCTCGATATCTATCTATCTATCTATCTATCTATCTATATATATATATATATATGTATATATATATATATATATGTGTGTGTATGTGTGTATATATATATATATATATATATATATATATATATATATATATACATTCACACATATGTTCATATCTATATAATCTGTCTATATATATATATATATATTTAGATATTCAGATATAGAGACAAACGAGTTGATGTCAGCTGACGCAATCTATCTATCTATCTATCTATCTATCTACCTATCATTAGGTATATAAACAGAGACAGGCAGAGGTTAATTCATGTTGTTTAGTCCAAGTCAAGTTATAATATATATATATATATATATATATATATATATATATATATATATATATATATATATATATATATATATATATATATATATATATATATGCTCACACCGGCGGGTACGGAATCTGTTTGAAGCGAAATCCTTCTCGTATTTCGTATTTTCTCGAAAATTGAGGCCGGTGGACGAAAATAAAAAAAATCCTGTTTAATAAATAAATGGTGTATATACGAAAATATCAACAGCCACTAAAAATAATGTTTAAAGTGATAAAATTCTGTAAGATTGATAAATGAAATTCATTTCCTTAAAAATTATTTTGTTGACGTTTAGATACGAAACAAAGCGAGACTACTCCGTGGCCCAGTTTTTAAGGCTCGTCTGGTATATATATATGTATGTATGTATGTATGTACGTATATATATATATATATATATATATATATATATATATATATATATATATATATATGTGTGTGTGTGTGTCTGTGTGTGTGTATGTGTGTGTGTATATATATATATATATGTGTGTGTGTGTGTGTGAGAGAGAGAGAGCGTGTGTGTGTGTGTCAATGTATGTGTGTGTGTGTCAATGTATGTGTGTGTGTCAGTGTGTATGTGTACGTATGTGTGAATGTGTTTTTGAGAAATATAGTTTTAAGTGATGGTATATTTATGGCAAAAGTGCTAAATGTCAGGGATAGAGTGTACGTAAATATAAAATAGCCTCTGAAGTCAATACGGAACGGTGGAAGTTATTTTCACGCATGAACACATCGTTAGGACCTCACTCAATTTCATACTTGAATGCATTCTTCAAGCTTGAAACCGATTGTCGCTGCTCGATGTTGACCTCAGTTTATACCTACATCTATCTATCTATCTATCTATCTATCTATCTATCTCTCCCTCTCTCTCTCTCTCTCTCTCTCTATATATATATATATATATACACATATAAATATATATATATATATATATATAATATATATATATATATATATATATATATATATATATATATATATATATATATATATATATATATATATATATATATAGGTGGGAAGTTGATTCCTCGTGGCATTATCTCCTGATTTGGAGTGAAATGATTAAAAATAAACCCGAAATTACTTCTTATTTTAAGAGATATATTTAGTGGGCATATAGGTTTCGTTCATTTTTTAAATTGTAAATTTACTTCGACTTTGAAAGTCTAAATATGCATCTTCGGGTAAAGTTCGAACCAGTTTTCTCTGTGTAGAATGTGGCTTGGCAATTGATAATTGTGGGAATATTGCTTGAGTGCAAGTTCTCCGAGCATGGGCTATCCGGGTTTAAATGTGTTTTCCCCTAAAAGTAAGATGCCGGTTTGTAACATCTGAAATTCATATTTTCTTCATTAAGACACTTCAGTGACTGCCGGACGTAAATATACACTCTTTAAAAACAGGGGCATCTAATCAAATACGTCTAATATAAATAATATAATATAAATATATACTTTCAATATATAAGTACTGTAAGTTGCGGTGTACAAACGAGTTTTCAGGTCTATGTTGTCTTTATTCTAATTAGCCGAGAATTAGGAAGGCCGTAGTGAGAGAGATTACCGAAGGAACAGAAGACTAGGTATAGGAAACAAAGGAGAAGGGGTTTGACTATATCTCTGAGATGACGTCTTATGATTACTTACATTATTTACATTATTCGGACTGTTATCCTCATCTTCACTGCCATATTCACGTGGAAAGTAGGACGAGAACAATCTACTCGGGTGGACGGAACAAAGGGTTCGGTTCGAAATCCCAGTCACCGAAAGAAGGCGGAGGCATACAACGATCGAAACATTGTGAATATGTCAATGAAGATGAGGATAACAGTCCGCATGATGTAAATAATGTAAGAAATAAGAGTTTTATTAAATACTCATACATAAAACGGAAAGACTCGAGTAAATCAAATACTTCTCAAATCCTACTCTAATGTGGCTACTTTCCGTATTTGTAAATAGGCGCATTCCATTCTCACTATAGTCTGTGATACTCTACAACAAAGCTTAAAAATATTTCTAAAACTAGGGGTGGAGTTATATGCGGGTATAAAATGCAAACCTTTACCACCGACTTGTAAACGTGTATGACAGTACTCTTAACAATTACATTGTACCACTTAACTCCAGGAGGCAGTCACAAATATATCTCACCAACATTTATGTTTGGTGGATATATCTAGCATATTAACACATGAATTAATATAAAATAATAAAAGAGTAACACAAATTCATTATTCAATTAACGCTACGGTATAAAGATTACATCGATACAATATACAATAAATTCCTGTGTGTGTTGTAGGTTGTTTTCTATACAACACATATAAAATATATATTCAGTGTCTCTATATACAAGGAGGTGGTGTGACCTTATGCAGTCTTGGCACACATTATCGTATACTATAGGTTAGGTACCTCCACGAGATCGCTAAAAAAAAAGAGAGCATAGCATGATGAAAAAGACCCCAAACTTGACGAAAACAAAATATTTAAACTATTATTAAGACGAAAAAATCAAAGTTTATTTGAATTATTTAAAAAAAAATTTCCTTCTTTTTTAGAACAATCTGAATTTTTATTTAAAAATCCTTGTTTCTCTTTATATCACCGGAACTAGTAAAATAACATATACAATTTTTAGCACTTTTTTTGTATTACACACATTAATTTGGAAAATCTTGCAAAAATAAAATTAATTGTCGGATGTTAATGAAATTTTCAGAAAGTATTCCCAGAAATTATTATAAATATGTTTTCTTTTATTAAAGTCATAGCAGAATTTTTTTAAATATTTACCCCCCCTAACTAATTTTATGAAAACGCTTGAAATTCGATCGCGTCAGGTTTAGTGATTACAATAGTTAAAAGCACAAGGCTTTGAGGAATGCAAATCATGTTTTGTTTTCTTTTTAATTGGACCCCACGTTATGAAAATCAGCGCTAAATTGTAACAAACAAAACTCAATAAAACAAATATATTATTTAATTTCAAATGCTTTTATTTGCTTTTAGTTGTTTTTTATGTATATGGACACTATTTTCTGAAAGCAAAAAAAAAAATTCGATCAGAAATGAATTTTTAATACAATTATTTGTTATTTTTTAATTATAATAGATTTTTACATCTAAGTTGTTAAAATATTATAAAATTAGTTAAAAGCCGCATCATGTTTTGTGTCCTTCTGAGATAGATCTTTTTTTAGAGGGTTGTAAATTGTATCGTTTTGACTAATAAGAAGACCCGCAGTAATTAAGAAATGTAATTTTGTGTTTATAATCGGGCTCTAATTATAAAGTACGGAAGACCAACCAGAATACAATTAAGTTGCGTTATTTGAGTTAAGCATTGTTCTCCAATGTTAAGGCCTTTACTTTTGCGAAACACGTGTGGAGAAGTTTATTTAATTTTTCAATTTCAATTGAGAAAGGTACCTAAAAGTATCAGTATCAGCTTATGAAATTTATACGATCTTATTTTTATATTAATCTCAGTTATGGCATTTTTTCCATAAATGAAATATCAAAATTAATAATAAAATGAATGGAAATACAAATAACACAGTAAAATGTAGTAAATGTACATAAAATTATAGTATTTTACGTACACTTCTGATAAAATTTCATAAGAAAGTTACCTATAAATTAATTAGATACCTTTCTTATGAAATTTAATCTCATTCGTAACAGTCTTTTTTTAATTTCTTTATAATATATTTTCTATAAAGCATCGTAAACGTAAAGGTGAAAGCTAAGCACAAAAAAACAAAAAAAATTAGAGCGCTGAAAGTTTTCCTTAAAAATAACGAGGTAAATAATTTGTTCACTTAAATGTAAAATATTTCACTTTTCTCCTTCCGTAGAACAAATTATCCTCACGGAATCCCTCAATATGTCATTCATCACCTATCAAGTAACGCGAAAGTTTATGACCTGCTTTGTTTTATTTTCAAATTACATCTTTTCGGCGCAGAAGCTAAGATAAGCTTGGTTCAAAATATTTTAAATAAACATTATAATTTCTGATTTTCGTAAAATAAGTTTTGAAAAAATGATAATTGATATTTAAAGGAATTTCAAACTGAGATTTTCATTGATTTTATTAAAAATGTAAAAAAAATACCCCCAAAATACGTTGATCTTTCCTTTTAATAATAACATAAATATTTAGACGCTAAAACTTTGTTTCCTCAAGTTTGTCGTCTTTTTCATCATGCTATGCCCTGTTTTTAGCGATGTCGTGGAGGTATCTTTTATAGCTCATCTTCATATACAGTTAGGCCTAATATTAGGGCCATTAATGGTATAGCGTATGCTTGGGGTTGATCTATTCAGTAGGTATATTAATTTAGAACTAAAAATCTTAAGGTAGACTTGTACGCCGCAATTTACTGTATATACGTGTGTTCATTTTTGTGTGTGCATGTGTGTGTGTGTCGATAGTGTGAGTGAGAAAGACGTGTGTAATTGCTTTATATCTACATCGACCAGTCCTCCAATACACAAAAAAAAAGAAAAGAAAGAAAACAAACAACAACAAAAAAATGAATCGGTAAGAGCGGGTTAATTAATACCTAATGCTAACCAAGATTTTGTTTTTTAACTATTGTTAGTTGATCGATAATTTCCCGGGCCGGATATGATATATTAATCAATTAATTAACTATAAATCCTTTGCAATTAGTCGACACCCACCTGATGCCTGAGCGACATGAGCTTAATCAAGCTCTCTTTCATCGAACATTCACAACACAATGAGACGATGAATGGTTACTTCGAAGTTAATTGTAAAATATCGACACGTTTAAAAAACAGTAAACGCTGAACTGGACTGTAAGAGGAGGTGATCATCTTTCATAGTGCAGCATAATAATATCGTAAATTGTTATCATTTCAAATTTCAAAGAGAGAAGGTTATTACACATAACTCATCTTAAGACAATTCATTGTGAAAGTCTGGTGTTGCTAAATTGACAAATTTATTGCCGTAATTTCTACAGGGAATGGGCTAATATATCAAACACTTGATTTCGTACCTCTTGTAACTATGTGTTTAAAAGTTTAATCCCTGGACCTAGAAGTAAAAGTTAAAAAGACTGGTTTCTTGAAAAAAATCGAATGTGGCAAGACAAAACTGATTATTTAAGAAAAATGAATACGACACTGGCAAGGTTACACGGCGTTGTCCTTATATCAAAATATCTCCAGTAATGTACAAATTTAATAACAATTTGATCTTTGTCCGTATTTAAATAAATCTATTACCCGTGAATTATATGATAATAACAGTATTAATCATGGCTCAAACGGACGAATCCGCTGGGTTTCAAGTAAAACAATCATTCCTCAGAGATGTATAGATTAATGTTTATAGAATAGCAAAGAACTTTACCAAATAAGCAAAACCCACATCTCTTGAACTCTTCCAACAGCAGCAACAACTAAAATGGATAGCACATGTAACTAGAAGTGAAAATGATGATATAATTAAGATGTTCATTTTCCACAGAAACAGAAACAAATCATTAGGTTAGAAACTGCTATCAGTACGTAATATCACTTAGTTGACTACCAGCCGAATTGTCGGGTCAGCGGCGACTAAGGCAGTTATCCCATCTTGATTTTCTGGTATGGGGTATGGTCAGACGCCCAGCAGGATTAGAAACAAGGTTTACCAAAAGGCAGATGTAACTTTTTGTAATCCCAACGGCCATCTTGCACAATAATAGGAAACCAGAGCAGGAATGATACGACATCGCTTGATGGAGGCCTTCCTAGATTGATGTCAATGGTTTCGGCGGAGAGTTTCCTCGATAGAATCAACGGCCACATGTCAGTAATCAAGGCTAGCCTTCAAATTAGAAGAAATCAGTTGCAGATTGACCTGTAGAGGGATAGGCTGCCCCAGGTCTACTTGCTTATGACACCTTACTCATAAATAAATATCAAACCGGCTTCCAACCCAATTATGTGAAAGGAAGTCGTCATAGGATATGGTGATGAAAATCTCTCGATCCAATCGCGTATGAATTACCAACCATCTCCGTTTCTCTGTTTATTTTTCCTGGTTTTGGGAAGTGAGTCCAGCCCCAAAATGTTCACGACCCTCTTGTAAAATGTTCAAACCTATTACAATCAATTTAAATATTTAACGATTTGCGAATTTCGACCCTGGTCGATGTATTAACAAAAAAGGAATAAATAAATAAAATATTTTTTTAAAGATTAAACTTTAATGAAATCTAAACAACTACATGAAGTTAAGCATGCTACTAGATTGGCATCTAAGTCCCACCCGTTTATTGTTGAAATATGTAAATGTAACCACCACTTCCACTCTAACAATTTATTTTCTCGCACTTCGCGCCGATGGAAATTTCTTCCCGTTTGCTTCACTGATAAATAGAATCCTCAAAGATTTAAATGCAACGTCAATCGGCATCTTTTATCTTCTTCAATGCTGTTCATCTTTTGTCCTTTCCTAAATCTTGCCTTGTCCTTTCCACAATCTTCCTTATACTCAGTTTTTTTCTCACTCTTTGTAAAGCGTACTCGTGGCATTCTCACTTTACTTGGGGTGAAATGATTAAATAAAAAACGAAAAAGTATGTAGAAAATAAAATAAAATCAGTTTATTCCTCTACGAAAAAATTTGGTTTTCACAAAAAATAAAATCAATGTATTCCGCTTTGTAAAAAGGCAGGAAAAAAAGTCAGTTTTCATAAAAAGCGCCAAAAGTGAAAAAATTAACTGATATGTCATATTTTAGAATTTTCAAGGTGTCGACTTACCATTATTATAGCAATTTATTAAGCATAGCTTAATTGTTGCACAAGGGCAAAAATATGAAGCACCCAGTGAAGATCGAACTATAATTGATCTACTGAAACAAGCTTGCTCAACATTACACAACTTATCATTATTATATATTTTCTTATTCGTTCGAGCATTCTGTCGTGAGTTCAATCCCTGAGTTTGGTAGTGCTGAAATGACACATATTCTGCTTCAGTGTAAGAAACTGATATGCGATCAATTGAAACTGTTGAGAAATATCTAATATAAAATATCTTCTATGCATGGAAAGTAAAATGAAAAATGCCCCGATTCGTTGATTTAATAAAGTGTTTAGTACTAAATTTCAAGAAGGTTACGTAGTTCGAAGAGAGACACCTGAAGAAGGTCGTGTGGTAGGTACAGCAGCCGAAACCTTTGGAGTAAAGCAAACCAGAGAAGCCTGCTCGTTCGAACGTCAAAGCATATAATGAAGGCTATGTAGATTCCATGATATTTGATCTTTCAGATTAACACGTTTATTCTCGGGTTCTTTTGCAAGTATTTGTCGTAAGAAGAAAGCTTCCACACATTTTCACAACAGTTTTATCTTTGGCACTGTTTGCTATCATGCAATGAAAGTAAGTAACGCAAGACAGAATATAGACTAAAACGAATATTTCTGGACAATTTCTTCACAGATAAAGAAGAGTTACTTGATGCAATAGAAATTTGGTTCTAGAGAAGGATGCTGAGAATACTATGGTCTGAACGCGTGAGCAACGACCAAGTCTTAGAGGAAACAAAAACAAAAAGGACACTTATAATTAATATAAAAAGAGACAGTTTCTAGTGCGCATAAGGAAAGAGGTCTTTGAAAATGTGACACTCACATGATATATTGAAGTCAAAGAGGACGTTGTAAACAACGCATAAACCCTGCCTAACGATGGATGGCAGAACAGTGTTAAGGCGAGATAGCAAAAAAACAACGTTTACGAAGACATACCAAGAACAGGAAATTGTGAAGAGCCATGATCACCTACGTTCTATAAGGACATAGGATATAGAAGAAGAAGAAGAAGAAGAAGAAGAAGAAGAAGAAGAAGAAGGAGAAGAAGAAGAAGAAGAAGAAGAAGAAGAAGAAGAAGAAGAAGAAGAAACTTGTAACCGAAACATAATTGTCTTCTCTGGGTTTGAAGTATGAGTCTAAGGTAAGTTAAATCTTATATTCAACTTTTTTCGATACAGTAGCGAACATAAAACTGGTAAACTTGCGCGTTTGACGTATGTAAAACGACAACTTGTCCTATTTGCAAAGCGCAGCAGGTTGTATATTTGGAACGAAAAAAAAAAAAAAGAAAATAAAGAACAGGAAAGTCAAGAGGAGACGGAAATAAAGAAGATGTTTTCAAAAACAAATATTTTGGTAAAGGTCAAGGCTCGGTTGTCACGTGTTTTCTTTCTTAAAGAAAAATCTAAGTTGAACATGTGCAAAATATATTTGGACAAGGATTTGAAGATTAACATTATTCCGAAACCATCAATTTCTTTCTTTCTCTCTTTCTCTCTCTCTCTCTCTTTCTCTCTCTTTCTCTCTCTCTCTCTCTCTCTCTCTCTCTCTGCCAGACAAACACATACACAAGCGCACGCACAAACACAACACAGACCCACGCACATATATGGATAGATTGAATACTTCGACGTTGTTGTAATGGTTAACATGATTGTCTCGCCGTATCAATCGCTACTGAGTAGTGAGTTCGATCCTCACTAGGTGCCCCATACTTTCGGTCTTGTGCCACATCTAAGCTTCGCTTAATAAATCACTATATGAGCACTTCAACTTGGTGTAATGGTAAGTAAGTTTATCTCGCCGTATCAATTACTGAGTAGTGAGTTTGATCCTCACAAGGTGCACCATTATTTCGTCCTTGTGCCAGATTTAAGATATGCTTATTAAATCACTATATAGACAGATAAATACAAACAGTGTGTATGTAGGTATAAAAAACTGAATGACCACAGTTGGTTTCATGCTTAAAGGCAATCGTCAGTGGCTTAACGATTGTGTTTATGCATGAATATTGTCACCATTCAGTGTTGTTTCCTGTGTCCACATTACTTATATTTAGGTAGGCTCAGTCACGGATATTGGGACCTTTTTTCACATACGCATTAAAAACTGTAATTTATGAAAATCGCGTTAATCATTTTTTGATATGAAATAAAATGTCATTCCATAACTAAGACCATCCTTAGAAAAGATGCAACAGAAATAAATTGTAAAGGTGATTGCTTATATTTAAGAATTTTAAAGACCGTTCTCTTTTATCTGTAACTCCGTGTCTATAGTTTATAACAGGGTTTCCCAACCTGGCGATATCGTCCACCGGTGACCGATTTCATCTGTTGAATGGACCATGACGAACTTAACAGAAAATGATGGATAATATAGCGATATAGGATTTTGAATAACAAAAACATATTTCAACTTTTGCAAACGAGGCTTTGAGAATGGTCATTAACGTTCAAATAGTTCTTCGGACGAAATAACATTTTTTCGGATTTAAATCAATAACAGCGAAAAAAAAATTGCTAATTTTTTTAAAGATTTTTCTCGTCTGAGCCCATCCTTCAAGTCTAAAAACCTACCATTCGCCTTTGCATTGAATACTGTTGCCATATATAGTCTGGTGCCCCCGCTGTTCATCTCGAGGTTCTCGACAAAATCCATAGACAGATATGCAATGTGATAGGCCCTGACCTGTCATCTCGACTTCAGCCACTTTCTCACAGATGTGATGTGGCTTCCTTCTGTCTTTTCTACAAACATTTTCTGGCAACTGCTCTGACAAGCTACTTTCACTGGTACCCCAACTGCATGAATTTAAGCGTGCTACTAGGTTAGCATCTCAGTCCCATATTTTCACTGTCGATGCAGTTAACTATAAACGCGTTTTCTACTTCAACAGCTTCTCAGTGGAACTCCCTTCCTCTTACTTGCTTCCCTGGTAGCTATAATCTTCAAATATTCAAATGTAATGTCAATCGACATCTTCTGATGACTTGATCTTGATCCGCGTCCTTCTCTTTATCTTTTACTCAAAAAACCCTCTTTACTTTCAATCTCTGTAACCCCTTGCGTGCTAGCGGCACTCTATCCTTGCTTGGGGTAAAATGCTTAAAAAATATATTTGTTGCTAATAGTCTATATTCTTTTTAATTTTGAATATTTACTAAACAAGTGGGCGTTGAAAAGATTTTTCGTTTCAAAGTGGACAATTAGGCAATAAAGTTTGGGAAGAAGTGGGCCATAGTGACAGGGAAAGAAACATACGGTGGACGGAGCATGTAAACAACGAAGAAGTTTTAAGGAATGTAGAAGAAAAAAATCTTAGACTTTTGTTTTTGGAGATGATATTGGTTTAGTGAGAACATGACTAAAGACTGTGTGTCCGCCATCCCGTACATCTGCGGAAAGAAATATACAGCGGAAACAGACCGCCCCCTTAAGGTAAGGCTTTAAGAACACCAAAAAGCTGTAACACGAGTGGAAGTGGAAAGATCAGGCGTGGCTGACCACATATGGAGAGAAAAGGGAGATCAGGTTAAAATCATAGACAGAAAACATCATTGGAAAATTCGGAAACGTAAGGAATCTGCACATATGCTAGGCCACAAAAAACTCCTGAGCCGACCAAGTATACAAATGAATACAATATGGGAACCAGTAATAAGGAGTGCTAGAGAAAAGCGATAATAACAACGAAAATTTCAATATGAGCTCTGGTTAAAAAACATAGAATGATAACAGCAAAAATTGCAATATGCGCACTGGTAAAAATGGTTGCTGAAGACATTATGTTTATAAGTCCCAGAAATTCATACACAGATGTCCTTAAGAACAGATGTCACAGTGGGTAAAGGCATTGGTTGCGTCCAGTGACAGGACGCAAAGAGGTGTGAGTGTAATACGTGGTTATAGCAGTGGAGAACTTGGAGAGGCGAATTAACAGGAGATGATATCCATTAGGCATGGCTCGAACAGTCTACGCAGCGAGCGAAAGAAAGGGTTCAGTTCGACATTCCAGACTGAAACGTTTTGATAAATATGTCAACAAAGATGAAGAAAATAGTTCGAATAATGTAAACAGTGTACATAATACCTCATCTCAGAAATATAGACAGATACTGAAGAAGCGTTTACAATCAGAAAGAAACTGTTGACATTTATTAGCAAAAATAATGACGAATGGGGACTCACAAGACATGTTTAAGGAAAGAGTAGTAGAGAAAAATATCGATTAGGCTATCTAGCGAGGTTGTGCAAATTGATGCCAGAACAGGAAGTAGAAGGGATACTAAAAAGAAAAAAAAAAAATTTAAAAAGTTGTGAGAGGTCATGTCGGAGGTCATGTAGGAGGTCATGGTTCACCCACATGAACCACAAGGGACACATCACAAAGAAAAAGACGAACTTGTCTAAATTATTTCCTTTACTAAGTTTACCTTATGTGTAAATTTTGTGTTTCTAAACATAATTCAAACCGGTGTTTCTAAAGCTTTTTTACTACATAGCTCACTAGTAGAATATCTAAAACTCTGAGAATTGATTGGTTCGTTTTTTACGTCTTGTCGACTGTTTTCAGGTTATTTAAAGCCAAAAAATATGTTTAGAATGGAATCCTTTTGTTTTGAAGATAATACTGGTTTAGTGAGAAAGTCTTACTAATTAACCCATAGCTGGGGGTGAAGAGTTGGATTCATATCTTTCCCAAGAGTATTTGCACGTAAGTGAATATGACGCACCAAAATGGAATTGGAAATCGACTCTCTGATTAACAATTGCAAGCCATTATCGATTACACTAAGCGTACCTCCAATTTTACAGTACCGGGTACTTCGACGTGATGTAATGGCTAGAAAGCTCGTCTCGTTAAATCAATTACGGATGAATAATGATTTCGATCTTCACTGGTTGCCCCATACATTCAGCCTTGTGCCACATCTAAGCTACGCTTAGATAACACCATCCAATCTTACAGCACATGTTATTCCCAAGCCGTCTTCGTACTGACAAGGTTCAACTTTGCTTAAATCCTCTGATCGTACAGGAACCGGTGTTTCAATCTGATGTAGCCAAAAGATGATTAACGGTACAGCTTTCATTTACAGGGATGTAAAAGAACCAGGTATTTTATTTAGAGAGGCCAATAATGACGCAATTAAATCCCTTAAGGAAGGCAAAAATGAAAGGTTTATTCTCTCCTTCTTAAAGATTAAGGAATTTAACATTCAGTTGAAAATATCAAATGACAATGACTTGACATGGAAGACAGTTGCTTGGTGTATCTAGGTTTTTAAAACTAAAGATTTTTTTAAATATAAAAATAATTCATAGATTACTCCTCTGTTAACTTAGGACCCACCTGGCTGCATTTCATGGTGCATTAGTGAGCCCAGATGCCCCGGATGAGTAACACTGATCTTATATATATATATATATATATATATATATATATATATATATATATATATATATATATAAATGTAAAAGACAATAGGAAAACTGTAATAGTTGCGGACGCGTTTCGTCCGATGTAGACTTTCTCAAGGCAAAACGAAATGAATTTATTAAACGAAGTAACTAATAATAACAAACAAAATGTCCTTAGCAACTGGAAGAATTTAGAGAACGCTGTTTTTCATACTGTTAACTGAAATTACGTCAATTACTGTCACGTGTGGAAATATTGTCTTTATTGCTGTATTCAACCATTTACTTTTGATTTCTTGATACTGTTCTGTACGCGTGTTTGGGAGAGAAGTAATTCTGTTAAAAAAGGTGGAATAGGGAAAAGGCCTGGGCGTAGATTAATATTTGGGTAATAATCAATGGCGGCACTTTCGAGGATTTTCCTCCTGAGTGAATAATTTTCTTTTTTTATGAGTGTAGCATTTTTAAAATCAAAATTGTGGCTGAATCTATTTCTATGTATGACTAGTGCATTATTGTCTTTTACATTTATAAATATCGCCTTTTTCTACAGGATTACTCTGAGAAAATTTTCACACATATATATATATATATATATATATATATATATATATATATATATATATATATATATATATATATATATATATATATATTTTTTCAGAAGGAATCGAATAAAAAATAAAACAAAAACACTATGAAAGTATAAAAATACATTTTATAGTAAAGAAAATACGCACAATACATTTTTATAAAAATACCAATAATAAATACTTATATCAAAATTACCAACAATAAAATTTTAATGCAAAATGACCATCAATACGTTTTATAGCTGAATTACCAACAAAATATTTTATACCAAAATGACAAACTATACATTTTATCTATAGTTTAGAGCATATGCAAATTTATTTAGTTGAAGCCATAAAATTGTGTTCAGAATATTTAGACTTCGTCATTAAATAACCCATAGATGTTGATCTGCCGCTAAACAAAATCAGCCAACCAAACAACCAATATGAATTAACTCTTTCATGACATTAATCTATATGATATTCGAAATAAATCAATTTGTATTCCAAAATAAAAAACAACAATATTACACGACAAAACACACATAACGCCACCTCTAGTAATTATGTTCACGCAAATAACTATATGCACAAAAGCTGAGTATCATCTACCGTGTACTTAATTTTGAAAGCAGAATAAAATGGATCATTTTTATTACGTCAAAGAAAATTAAATTTCGGAATGAATGAGACATAAGCTGTTGATAAGCCGTTAAACAAATCAAATCAAAATCGGATAAAATTTAACTTTAAATTTAACTTTAACTGTAAATTTAGTTTAATTTTAGATGCAACAGGCTAAAATATTGCTGCATATTATATATGAAATAATTTTTCAAATTTCGTAGCTTAGAGTTAAGGATGCTTATTCTATTATTATATATTATTGTATTGTATAGTATTGTATTGTATGTGTATTACATACAGAGAATTATCCTAACAAACAAAAATAAAATTAGCTTGTAAACGAGTCCTCCATAATTGACCTATTTGTTTGAAAACTAAGTGTGTGCGTGCGTA
Organism: Acanthosepion esculentum; assembly: GCA_964036315.1. Lineage (NCBI taxonomy): Eukaryota > Metazoa > Mollusca > Cephalopoda > Sepiida > Sepiidae > Acanthosepion > Acanthosepion esculentum. Next base: position 54,950,676 of record OZ038482.1, on the reverse strand, counting down.
CGTGCGTGTGTGTGTGTGTGTGTGTGTGTGTGTGCGTGTGTCTTTACCAACGATACGGTGTGATCGGTATTCGATGTCAACTATAAGCTAGAATTTCGAAACATAATTTTCAAGATAGATATTTTGTTCGTTTCCTCAAATACGAGCGTCATTCAATAAATAAGTTGAATTTTTCGGTATAAGGACTTCTAATACAGATAGAAGCTTACTTTTTAAAAAAAATGTTTCAACGTTTCTCAAGTTCACTAACTGTTATCACTCTTTCCAAAGATGGGGTCTCCCTACTTAACAGTTTCTTTGGAGTAATGTGAAATTACGTTATTATTTTTCTTGGAGTAATAATATGAATCTGTTTTGGCTGTTGCTGCTGCTGAATGTCATCAAGTGATGCTGTCTCCGTTATTTGGTAGAGTTCTATGTTTGTGATCATGTTGCGCCAGTCCATTAGATTCCCGGGAGAAATGTTCCAATTTAATACCTAGAGACCTAATTAGCGCGAAGCCATTTTTAATCATTGATTTGAGAAAGCGTTCTCATTTCTCCTATCATCATCATCATCATCATCATAATCATCATCATTTTTCCAAGTATTATTATTACTTTTGTCTATGCTGTTCCTAGCGCTGCTTAGTGTCGTCTTAATATTATCATTAGCATTATTCATTCTTACATGATAACATCTGGTAAATATTCTTTCCGCTCTTTTTCCACTGAAAAAACATTTTTTTAAAGCTGCTACGAAACGTCAGCCAAAAAGCTTCTAATACCACAAACAATGCGGCCATATCTATCTGTTTGGTTCTCTTTTGTTCTCCATTTCATTTCAAAATTCAATGCGATGCCAGCGACGAATTGTCTTCGGCGTCGCTTTCCATTGTGCCGTTCTTAAGCGCGAAACCCGACGTTGACTCTGACCAACTGGTGTCCATTCTTTCAAATAGGTAAAAATTCACACGTATGTATTCCTGACTTCCTTTTTACCGCTTCTAAGTCCATCTCCTCCCACTCTTTATCCATCATATGTTTTATGTTCTCCCTTTTAAGGTAGTAGCAAGTCTACACTTTCTACTATCTTAAAAGTAATATTCAAAGAAAATCTATATAAAGTAAAGTGAAAGGAAAATATAATAAAATGTATCAATTTTACTAATTTTTAATAAAGAGCTATAATTGCAATTCAAAATGAAGAAAATAAAACAATGACGCGAGAAATATAATATATATATATATATATATATATATATATATATATATATATATAAGTATATGTATATAATTTCAGAAAGAAAGCAACAATGACTAACATTACCATCAATACAAGAGCTGCTATGGATATATACTTTAAAAAATAATTTAAATTTAAAATTCTCAGCGTCCCTCTCCTTCGTGCGAATGTGTATTGGTAAAAATCGAAACACGTCATACGAACACTTTTTCCACTTTGTCACAGATTTTTTTAAATATGCATTAACTACAATATCATTTATATCATAGATATCAATGATTAAATACTTATTGATATCTAGATAGAAATAGGTATTATTATTATTATTATTATTATTATTATCATTTCCTTTGATTTCTGTTGTATACTCATTTAATTCCGTGTCCCGAGAACTAATGTCAGAAATGGTATGCCATTTTCCGTTGATCATTTTAAAAATAAAATAAAAACAAAACAGCCTAAAGACATACACATTTTGCATAGATAAAGCCTTTAGTAACATGTGAGCTCTTCTTCTGCGAAAAAGATTTTGGAATTCATTAAGGCAAGGGCTACCTAGTATACCGGTAACAAGTCTATCAGAACCTGTTTCAATTCAAATCAAGATTTCCAATTACAACGGAAATTATTGATATCTTCATGTGCAACATTTTTTTTAGATTTCTACTTGTATTTTGATGGCTTTTGATAATTTTTTGCAGATCTTCCAAGATAGAAGATAGTCTGCAGGAACTGCCATCTCAATGAAAAAGCAAATTCTGTTTTTGCGGTCTTTGATCATTATGCCTGGGCGATTAGCTTTGATTCTTCTGTCTGTGTGTATCGTAAAAGACCATTATTATTATAATTATTATTATTATTATTATTATTATTATTATTATTATTATTATTAGTAGTAGTAGTAGTAGTAGTAGTAGTAGTAGTAGTAGTTTACCACGGTTTTCTATTTCAATTGCAGATCTTGAATTTTGAATGTTCACCATTTAGTAGTACGACATCAAACAGATAGCTTCGTTTGCATAATATGTGTAGCACCTAAAATGCAAACTACTGAAGCGATGGTATGCTACGCTTTATTTCAATGTTCTCAATGTAGGAGTTGAAGTTGGGTAGTAGAGACCTCAACGCCCTGATGATAACAGCGACAACAGTGGTCTGAACGTCTCACTTCCTTGTCGCTTAAATTCAGAATTCTGTGTGTATCTTTAGATTTTTAATATAGTTTACTTTCATGGTAGTGTCCCCAGGAACTGCTACATCTATGAGAAGCTATTTTCATATTTTTTGTTAATAATAATAGTAATAATAATAATAATAATAATAGTCTTGCATCCTTAAGGCTTTGGAAATGCCCAAAGTCTCCTCGTTGACAGTAAATATCCTTAAATATAACATGGAACTGTGGAAAACCACATTATACCAAATGAGACTGTCATTTCCAACGAGGAATCTTTCAAGGTGATTTCCTGTTGTCCCTTCTGATCTGTCTGTATTTAACCCCACTTTCGCATGGACTAAACAGTAATAACTATGGATACAAAGTAAAAAAAGAAACTATTTAATGACCTATTCTACGTGGATGATATAAAACTATGTCCCAAAGACGACAATGAGTTGAAGGGTATCCTCAATACTGTAACATCTTTTACTGAGAACACCGCTATGTATTTTGGATTAAATAAATGTGCAAATGTAACATTCAAGAAAGGGAGAATTACAGAAACAAACTCAATAGATTTTGTCACACAGATTATAGAACTAAAACAAGAAGAAGCCTATAAATACCTCTGAGTTAGCGAAAGAGTAGGAATACAGCATTCCCAAGTGAAGGATAGCATAAAATAATATTATCGACGTGTGCGTCTGGTTGTAAATAACAATTTGAATTAACGAAACAATATCAGCTATAAACAGTTTGTCTGTTGCTGTGATACAATAAAGTTTCGACATCCTTAAATGAAACATAGTTGATATTATCGAATTGATGTCAACACGAGAATTCACCTCTCTTGCCACTGTACGCATTATCCTAAGTCTGATGTTGACCGTCTATGATTCATGATCCAAAGAAGGCAGAGGATTAGTACAACAACTATTTCTTACAAAACTACAACAGTCGGTCGACAAGAGCTTAGGGGTAATAAAGGGTGGTGATTACCGAATAAGGTTGTTTGCGAGAGTCCTCGTATGTAGGAAATATAACGGTTAACACTAGACTTGAATAGGTTACGATTTTCGTGATCTGGGAAATATAATGTCTGGGGTCTGTTCCACAAAATAACGAGTCTTAAGAAGTAGCTGACTGTATGAATTTTCTCCTTCCTAATGGAATAAAAAGCGAATTGGAATTATTTTCCCCTTGAACTAGTTTAAACACACACACACACACACACACACACACACACACACACACACACACACACACACACACACACATATATATATATATATATATATATATATATATATATATATATATAGATTTAGTTGTGTAACTCTACCGAGTGAAGATGGCTCTGGCTGACACCTAATCCTGGCTGGAGGCATTCGGATGTCTAGTTGCACTGAGGAGCTGTGATACAGCGAAACAGTACTGTCTGTGAATGACATATATATATATATATATATCTATATATATATATGTATATATATATATATATATATATATATATATATATATATATATATATATATATATATATATATATATATATATATATATATATCCCCTTCTAAAATTAATTTAAACAATCGCTTTAGTTTCCTAGCTTTGGCCATACGGGCAGTTTTAGATCCACTAGAGTAACAGGGTGCAAACGATTTCTATTTTTTCCTCAGATTAGGTCATTTGCAGTGGTGTGCACTAATATGAATCTATTTTTGGGTTGTATGATGGAATTTGTTTGACCTTGAAAAATATTGCGTCATCCTCGATTGCATCAGATTTTCATCCAGCTCAGACTGTATTGTCTCGACTGTCGATTTGTTGTCTTACGGCTATTGTCAGCCTTGGACGTTACTCTAAGGAAGCGTACGAAAATTGTAACGCTGCACGAACACACTCGCAAACCTTACCAGTGAGCAAATCAAAGTACTCTACACTGGCACGGAAACTCGTGGAATGGATATCAATTATAGAAATTAAATTAAATTAAAGTACCTAGTTCTGTTTCACATTCAAGCGAATTTTGGAATAACTTATTTTGAAATTTACGGAACATTATAAGTACATACATTCATCATAATAGTTTCTACGGATATGGAGAAAACCAATCATTTTAATAAAGGGCGGTAGGGTATTCATTTTCACTGACAACTATTGTATCAACAGATTAGGCACTTTCGAAAAGAGGTTAAGTCAAGTTAGAGTAGGGGTGATGCCGTCTGGTCTTTTTCAACGAAAGAAAGTTTTTCGGCACTTTTGTTTCACTGTTAAATTTGTACTTGTATGCATAAAGATTTTTAGAAAAAAATTTTATGTATACAATTATTTTTTTTTATTTTTTTAAGCTTTTCACCCCAAGCATGGCTGGGAGCGACTAGAACGCAAGGGGTTACAGAAGGTTTGGAGGAAGAGCAGATACGAATGGTAGAGGAAAGGATATGGAGAAAGATAGTGGATCGATCAAGGCAAGGGGGTTACAGAAGATTTGGAGTGAGAGCAGATAGGAATGAAAGGGTAAAGGATGTAGAGAAGGGAAGTGGATACATCAAGGCAACTGGATATGTCGATTGACGTTACACTTAAATAGTTGGAGATTATATTTGTCAGGGAAATATATATATATATATATATATATATATATATATATATGTGTGTATATATATATATATATATATATATATATATATATATATATATATATATATATATATATATATATGACAGAAATTGCACCAATTAGAATTCTTATATTTAGAGTTTAACTAATTGTTATTTTTCTACTAAACAGGCTTAAATATTTCTTACAAACGAAGATATATCCCGTCAAAAAGAATACAAAGATGTGACTTAGAAGAAATAGGGAGAAACGCATGCCATAATGACGATAAAGTGACAAAGGCTTAACGTAGAAGAAAGTCATTGCAAGCAATAAAACCATATGGATGTAAAACACAAATCAAACCATTTACTTATTCTTTAACTCGGATACTTTCTGATAGAATCCATTACAATGGCTCGTTTTTATAGACGGATAATAAACGTCGCTGAGAGGACAAAGCCAATCTTCATTTAGATAAAAGAGCATTCAAATGCCGTTTGAAATTCATCGCTTCCGAGGACATGACTAAAAGTGTTAGCGCTCTTTTGCATTCATTTTTTCGAACTGACTGTATACACTGACGATAAAAAATAACGAACACAAAGCATCGATAGTTTACATTATAAATAACATTTATACAGGCATACTTAATCACAAAATATTAATCACTCTACCCACCGACCTACCAATATCTATCTATCTGTCTATCTATCTATCTATCTATCTATCTATCTATCTATCTATCTATCTATCTACGTCTATCTATCTATCAACATCTATCTATCTATCTATCTATCAACGTCTATCTATCTATCTATCTATCAACATCTATCTATCCATCTATCTATCTATCTATCTATCTTCACTCTTTTAATCGGTATCACCCCATGCAAGGCAATAAAGTCACTAAGACACAAGACGTAGTGTGGAAAAATTAGGAACAGAAACATTAATAATAAGTGGGAAGAGAAGAGAGTAATCAGGAGGACAGTAGATAGCGATTGACATTTAAGTTTTTGCTGATTAAATTTGGCTGGAAAGCATGGAGCCGGAAGGGAGTTCCACAAGAGAGAAGTGCAAGAAAAGAAACTGTTAGCATAGAACTTACGTCTACATCAGTCTTATACTGCACTTAAATTCCTGAAGTCTAGGTACCATAGCGAAGAGGGATATTTAAACAACGTGAATGGGGAAAAGGACTGTGTTCATCTGACTTAACATTAAACTTAGATAGCCACAAACACTGACCCAAACATACCACAATGTTCCTAGCAACAAAACAACGCATACTTACTTCCCGTTCTTACTACATCCACCATAATACCTCATGTCTCTATGAAAGTCCTAACTAGGCCCCACATGAACAATTCATTGTCTGTGAGGGGAGGGGAACAAAATAACAATTTAAAAATCTAAACTCCAAAGAAGACCATAGCGTAGAGCTCATTCGAACAATTGCCATGAAATTATTTATAGTAAAACTTGGTGGGAAAGTAACTGAAACCGAGGCGCCAGATCAGGACTAATAACATTGCTGATTCTTCTTTGGATTCTATCAAGAAGCTCAAGGTAAATAGCAGGGGCACCGGACGATATGTGGCATGAAATGTTCTAAGCATGGATGAAGGGTAGACTTATAAAATATGTAAGATAGATTTGGGAGAAAAAATTGTCTCGCACGACCCAGGGACCCAAATTTCTTAGCAGCTGTCCTAGCAATGGATTCAATATAGTTTTTCCACTTCATGTCAGCCGAGAATCTTAACCCAAGATGGTGCAATGAGTCACTTCCCTGAAGGGTAGCGCACAGTAAGTGATGGCGGAAATAAAACAGTGATCGACGTGTAATAACAAAGCTAAAATTTGACTACTAATAAATCTACATTTTTTTCATCAGCATTAGGCAAGGTTGGCAAGGGTTGAAAACTCTCAGAACGAATTTCACTGAACAACCTTCAATTGCGCTGTTCTGCAATACACACTCTCTCCATCACAGCACCAGAGGTTGCACTGGTGCACTGTCTACCGCATGTCAGATAATGCTACAAACGCAAGATTTTTCAAAAATATTTTTTCATTTACTAAATGTATGCGGACGGTTGTTTAGTAAAGCCAGATCACCGGCCTTTGCCAATCCTCTCCAGATTGATTTGGATTCAAAGTTTTTCTTCTCCTAGACTGGTTGGCAATCAAGGCGATAGGTGGGGGAGAAAAGAGACGGATTAATAACTTAACTAAGGTGTATTTGCTCATAAGTGAATGTAACGAAACTGATTGGAATTCGAAATCTACTTTCGAAATTCTAAATTTGTGTCGTTATCTAGGGCACTAGTCACACGGCTTATAGAAGCTGGTATTCCAAAGTGGTCACTCATCTAGGCACAGACAAAACTCAACGTTGCTTAACCATGGTGATCGTACGAGAACACGTATTTTAACGTGATATGGCTGTATATATATATATATATATATATATATATATATATATATATATATATATATATATATATATATATATATATATATATATAGAGAGAGAGAGAGAGAGAGAGAGAGAGAGAGAGAGAGAGAGAGAAAGAGATGGATAGAGATAGCTAGATAGATATATAGATGTGAGGACATAAACTAAATAACGAGATATTAACAACTGTATATGCGTGCGATAGTGTGCATACACAGATGGGCAAATAAATACACGCATGATATATATATATATATATATATATATGTGTGTGTGTTTGTGTGTGTGTGTGTGTGTGTAATTTGGCAGCAACTTTTCTTTTAAACATGCTGTGTTGAATGTCAAAGATGCTTCTATAATTTTAATAATACTAAAATTATAAATAAAAATACAGACATTAGACGCCTTAAAATCTTAGAAGCATTACATATTAAAAGCAAAAGACCACTTATTAATCGTATAGATTACAATATTTCTGGAAACATCCTACAATGTGTATAATATACTTCTTCATAATTAGATACACCACATAACCATTTCCTTTGAACTTTTTAAATTTCATAACGTATTCTTCGATCTTTTGGCTTGTATAATAAAAATCTTTTTCACGCCTTGACATGATTAAAAATCTTCGCCATGCACGTGATAACATCATCGCGTCTTTTGAAATTTTGTAACGTTTATTTAGTTTGTAAAAACATGTCGCAACATGATTCTGCTACAAGACAATTTGCAAATGTTTTTAAAATTTTGACACTACATATATATAAGACATTGTTCAAAAATTTTAACCCTGAAGATGAACAATGATGTTCGAAAGTACTCGGTTATCTTACGGACAATATTTATTTCGATATAATTTTCAAATAAAAAGTCTCATTAGAAAATATGAGAAAATTCAAAAGAGAATATGCAGGACTATGTTGTCTTTGACATTCAACACAACATGCATAATATATATATATATATATATATATATATATATATATATATATATATATATATATATATATATATCACCTCGACTGGTGAGACCAAAAAATTATGGTTTTCACCAGTCGAGGTGCAACTAAATGCACAGAAACAAAGTTGCATCTTTGTAGTGAGTAAATTGTTTTTGTCTATATGAAAAAAAATATAATAAATGATTATTGCTCTACAATCGGTATTGAGCCCTCTTTTGAATTAATGCTGTGAACGTTAGAATTTATATATTATTTTCATTCTCATTACATTCATATATATATATGTATGTATATATATATATATATATATATATATATATATATATATATATATATATATATATATATATATATATATATATAATAATTGTGTATTTGGGCAGCAATCTCTCATTTATACTTATTTCGTTAAAGACAAGGTACCGCGATTAAACTTTTTATTATTTTTCTTGTGTTCATACAAGTTCTGAAAGCTGTACAACCAAACCAACGTATTTTAGCGTCACTGAACGTTCGACCATAATGGCAATATCTGAACCCCGACTAAGTAATGCAGGAAATCCCCTCGGCTCGTGTTCCTCCAAATAAATATCCCACGTTGAAAAGACGATTTTTTAAAATAGTGCTAAAAAAAAAACTAAACCCAAAATATATAACCGCTATATAGACTATATTTTTATTTTAACGAAAAACAATCAAGGAATTCATAATCTCAAAACAACATTCGAAAAAAAAAAATCTACGCCCTTAACTTTACCTATAAACGTCAAAATGAATAAACACCCATTCTTAGACCTTCTCTTAGAATTCAGTAATGCCGATTCATTATTCAAAATCACCACTAGCAGAAACTTTCGCCGTCTTAATTCTAAGAATGAAAACCTACTTAGATATAAAATAGTAGTTATAAACAATTTCCTTAAGAGAGCACGCGAGAATTCATTCTCTCGTCTCATTTTCCGTTGTTTCCCTCTGTATTTCTTGCCTTTAATGTACCATGAAAATATAAAAATATCTAAAAATAAAAATTGTATAAAAATAGAAATTAAAACAAAGTACAAAAAACAAGAAGAATGTGCGTAGAGTGATGCTTGACATAAACGACGCAACATTTCCTGCCCAGATATTTACGTAACAACTTTGGTTACCTGACAGAGAGTTTCTTCGAACCTCTTGATTTTGTTGAGACGTCATTTTAAATGGTCGCCTTGATGTTCTATATGATTTAAAATAGTCTTTTTTTTTATAAAGCTTTAATATTGTAGAAATTAAATTCTTAGATCTGTTATCATCATTTGTAATTTGAGTATGACAACATGAGGGATCCATCAGTTTTTAAAAGATTGCAACAAGGGTTAATTTTAGAAACACGATACGGCAGAGTATTATTATATATTATTTCAAAAATCACCTTTAAGTGTAAATGTAAATGTTCTTTAATTTTTGACGCTGCATTATTTTTTGTAAGGGGGATTTCTCCTTGTATAATTTTGTTTATCCTTAGTTCTTTTTTAACGCAAATTTACTAGTAGAACGAGATTTAAGAAAATCTGCAGCAATTTTTCTCATTTTGTGTGAGCGGGTAACAGAGACAGAGATAGAAAGAGGTAATTCTTATCTTGTACTTTTTTTTATATTTATGTAAAAATCTAATTACCTACGCACGTAGATTTAGTGGTTTTACACTTTGGATTTCTTCTTAAATCCATTTGAAATTTAATCAGGTTTCAAGCGCGTATAATTCATTGAATTTTCTTTTATCGTCATTTATGCAATGTCAGAGATTATTTCTGAAAAGCACTCAAAGCCAACTGGCTATAATCAGCTGTAAAATTAATTTATTTGAGACGACTTGAATAATCCCATTTATAAATTCGGAAAATATCCTATTATGTTCTGTATAAGTAATACAATTAGTGGTTTAGAGAATGTTGTATAAAACTTTGGAAGGATTGCCTGGGACTTCGGCTTCTCTTCTCTGATTTCTGTCACTATTCCATCATTCGTTGATGTTAACGTTCGACAGTGATCTTCTGATATATTTATACATCTACCATTCGACAGTTCATTGAATACTGTTGGCATATCTGGTCTGGTGATCCTACTGTATAGGGTGCATGGGTAAATTGTTACCATTTTATATTTTTAATTTCGCGCATGCGCGTTGTTTGTTTTTTTTGCTATTTTGTCGACTGCACAGTATAGTAAGGTCAGTTGGGCACCGTCTGCGCGAAAAAGAGCAATTCACTCCGCCGGAAATTTGAAAACGACATGCTGTACTGCTTGGAATTCTCGCCGGAAGCACAAATAGGAACATTTCAGAGTATCTGGGTGTCAATCTGCGGACAGTGCAGAGGAATCCGAAAGACTTGGCTGTGTCTAATGCTGATTATGAAGGTGTTTTGAGTGATCACTAGTGATGGCAACGTTATGCCTCCATTTATTTTCCCATAGAGTCTCAGACTCAACACGGAGACCTAGATCAAGTTCCTTTAAAAGGTAGTGCTATCCTGGGTCCAGATGGTGAAGGCAAAGATTATGGTAGCATTCACCAACTTAAAAAGGGACACCGTCAAGAAGAGCTGCAGTCTTCTAAGTCTTCTGGAGGCCGTGGTTGAAAACAATGGCGATTGTATTGAATAAATATAGGATTTCAAGATATTTGTGTGTAATTTTGGTAAATATATCTGTTAAACTGAGAAGTTAGTGTTATTTTCATTTTTTGTGTAATTTAGACGACAATTTATCTATCGCACACCGTATATCGCGAGATTCTTGACAAAATCCAAAAATGGGTCCGTAACGTAATCGATCTTGACATGACACCTCGACTACAGTCCCTTTCCCTTCACCGTAACGTGGATTCCATCTATCATTTCTAGAAATATTTTTAGGTAATTTTTCTGATGAGATTTTCTCCATGGTGCATCGACTTCACGAATTCAAGCGTACTACTGGATTGGAAACTCGGTTTCACGTTTTATTGTAGAAATAGCTAGATGCGCTAGTATATGCTATTCTAATAGTTTATTTTATTGCACTTCTCACCTGTGGACCTCTTTTAAATATTCCTAAATCTAAAATTTTATTTTCAACGCCAGTCGTCACCATATGTTCCCTTAACCCAGATGTTTTATTGCTTTTTCTCTTCGATAAATCTTCATATTAACTTTCACTCCAGTAAACCCTTGCATCTTTGTGATATCATGGTCTTGCTTGTGTTGAAATGATTTTAAAAAATATATAAAAAGCACAGTATAGTTAGTATAATTCATTTGATTCCCCTATAGAAAAACTAGAATATTTATAAACTTACATACATATATTTACGGCATTCCGGTAGGCATGGAATCCGTTCATTTCTTGAATTCGGAAGGAATAAATCCTCTTCTTACCACACCCCACCAACCAGCTATGGGTAAATAGCAGGACAGACCGGGTTCTATAGCCTTGAATGGCAATTGGTCTGCTATAAAAAGAAATTCCAGTAGGCGTGGAATCGGTTCATTACTTGAATTCAGAAGGAATGACTCCTCTTCTTCACCCCCCCAGCTATGGGTAAATAGCAGGACAGACCGGGTTCTATAGCCTTTGATGGTAACTGGTCTATTTCAGGAAGAAATTCCAGTAGGCTTGGAATGCCTTCATTACTTTTATTTGGAACGCCACAAATCATACTAGCATTTGTTTAAAGAGTCAAATGCACGTGAAACACGTTTGACGAATGAAAAATCAAACAGCACAAAAGTAAATGTACCAGAATTTCTTTTCTTCTTTTAGTTTTCATCATATCTGATAAATCTTTAATGAATATGAAACATTCCAAACGATTCCTATCTATTCTTTAGAAAAAAAAAAACAGTTTTACAAGTCAGCAAAATCTAATCATTTTCACCGATATCTCACATTTCGGCTGCAGTCATTAAAAGCAACCGCACAAAAAACAACAACAAAACGACCCTGAAGTTACCAGGTGTTAGTCGTAAGCGGACTAATTCCGTCAGCTGCGATTTTCCCAGAAAAAGATTGAAGGAAGACATGGTTGACATTTAATCAATTCAAATATTGCTTATGTGGGTGCATCCACATTTTATAAAAGCTTCACTGTATAGAGGAGAAAACATAAATATGTAGCAGCCTAAATGTTGATCTCTATCCGTTCTTCATTTAGACTTTTCATATCTAATTTAATTTCTATCCGCGTTGTAAAATTCATATTTGTATGTATGTGTATACTGTTATATATATATATATATATATACATATATATATATATATATATATATATATATATATATATATATATATATATATATACATATATATATATATATACATATATATATATATATATATATATATATATATATATATATACATATATATATATATATACATATATACATATATATATATATATATATATATATATATATATATATATATATATATATATATATATATATATATATATATATATTCAAGCGATGTATTAATTATGGTTATCTTAGATCCTTCTAATAATTTCTATCACTTGTATATCCTTGCTTGGACCGGTTTCTAATGCTCTGGATGGAGCAGTTTGGGGATAGTAGTGGTGACACGTGTGAATAAAGTCCTATGGGTAAGGAAACTCAGATGAGTTACAACACGTGATTTGTGAAGAGTGGCGCTATATCGAGTTAATTAGTTTCCTCTTCGTCGCCGACGCCCGTTGGTACAGTTGGCATGTTGCTAGTGTCGTATCGTAGCGGTTCGTGTTTAATTCTCGGTATTCGTTGCGCACTGCTGATGAGTCCCAAACATAGGACGAAACAGCCGTTCAGCCCTTCCTGCATTCTACTGGGGTTTCTTCTAGACTCCATTAATTAATTATAATGCGTATATTTTATAAACAGTGGATGCTCCTAGCCACTAACGTCTTTCGAATAGTAAAAACGTTAAAATTTATTTTTCTCTCTGCCGTGTGACGATAGCTTGGGTTAGAAGCTCTGACAGATTCCAAATCGCTTGGGTTTCGATCTCGGCTTGAAGCAATCGGGTGTCTAGCCACACTGATGAGCTGTGAAACAATATGTCTGTGGATGACTATATATATATATATATATATATATATATATATATATATATATATAAGTGTGTGTGTTTCTAAGGAATTAATTTATCTTTATTACGTTATTATAACGAACATTCGTAATTGAAATAGCTAATTTTGATTTTTTTAAGCACTGTGTATGAACTCTGCCTATATCTCTGAGATGAAGTATTTTAACTATTTACATTGTTCCGAATCTTGTCTTCATCATTATTGTCATTTTCACGATGTTTTGGCTGTTGTTCCGTCCGGCCTTTTTCAGCTGATATACGTTGGAAATTCGAATCGACCCCTTTATTTCGCCCACTGGGGTAGAGTGTTCTAGTTCCACGTACCATGCTTTTACTGGATATCTCTGTTTTAGTTATCTCCCTTTAGTAATTCAACTCTCCACGCTATTGTGCACTTCTGCTGTGGCCAGTTATTGAACTTACAACACTTTAGGTCAAATCATGGAATTACTTCAACCAAATTTATTTCACCAAAATTGACATTTGCCAACCCAATATTTAAAATTAATAATAAGTAGAATGCGTTTCCAGAAATAATGAAAACAAATGGTCGACTTTTGTATTTCTTGGGGATACAAACTTTCTAAGAACATTAAATAGCAAACAATTAAAATAATATTTTCAAAATCCATCTTCCCTACGCAATGTTGCACATTTGCTATGTGGTCGTTAAGGTGTTAACAATTTAAACTGAATTTGTATATTTATAAATAATGAATTTAATTAAATTCAATTTACTTATTTAACTGCCTTATGAGCAGTATTTCTGTGAAACTTTCAGTCGGGAAGATACATTTTTAACATTTTCAAAACTCAAGCCATGATCTTAAATAGTCTCGACAGATTGAGACTTTCCTATGGATGCCATACATGGCGCCACAAGCCTTGAGAAATATCTAAATTCTTAACTCTATACAACCCTTTCAAAGATCAAAGATGGTTTAAAAAGGCTTTGAGTGAATGAGTTACGGAGATAGGACCAGTAACAGTTTTATGAGACTTTACAATACACACATACAGAACAATTAAACTAATTGTCTAGACATAGTGACCAAAGACTACACAATCAGAATGTGCTTTCCTATTGACATGGGAGTTCCTGCAGATAGTAATGTATCTTTGAATATCTAAAAACTTTCAAAATGCAAGGATCTTAAAGTTGAAATCTCAAAAATTGTGGCACAGACGGAGTGAATAGAAAAGGTTCCAATAGACTCATTTTAGGGATTCCAGGTAGGCCATGGCTTAAGGAAGTGCAAACTATTGTACTCACAATTACATCTTATCTAAAAATGGTTAGTGGAAAATGTCCTGGAGCCATTTTTTAACTTAGTTCTCTGGTTGGGACCTGGATGGAAATTTTTATACAGCAGTAATCAAGGAAATAATAATAATAATAACATCAATAATAATAATAATAATAATAATAATAATAATAATAAGAAGAAGAAGAAGAAGAGTATTGTAGGAGAGGGTGTTTGATACTAGAAAGCGAACTAAATGGGGCCAATAAAATGAAGGCTATCAACACATTAGCTATACGCGTAGTAAAATACAGCTTCAACATTATTAAATGGAAGTTGAATGACATTAAAAGATTGGACGCCAAAACCAGAAAAATGCTTACACAAATGAAGATTCTTCACCCAAAATCAAATGTTAATAGGCTGTACGTACCAAGAGCTTTAGGAGGCAGAAGATTTGAACTAACTCTAAAAACTACAACAATCGGATTGGAATCTTGCCTCATAAAAAAACATTGAACCTCTCCTACCAATAGTAAAACATCAAATCCATTCTATCAACACAGAAGCTACACTCTTCAAGTTTAATATACCTGAAATTCTACCAACAAAAATGAAGCGAATACCATGTACGCCAAAAGAGTAAAACAGAAAGCAAAACAAGTTGGCCAGATGAAATTACAAAAAAAAAAACTGGGAGCACAAAGCATTTCATGGCAAATACCTAAAAAGGACCAAAGAAGCATATGTGGACCAACAGAAAATACATCAGTGGCTGAGGAGCCCCGGACTGAAAACAGAGAGAAGGCCTAATTATTGTAGCTCAGGACCAAACCAGTTCCTATCACTGTCGCATAATCAAGGATGGAACTAACCCGGAATACAGGATCTGAGAAACATATGATGAAACTGTCAACAATTTTATCACAGGATGTCCAGCTGAGTCAAAGAAAATAATATACCCACAGACATAACAAGGCAGCGACATGTGTGCACTGGAAGATATGCAAGAAGCACAAAATCGAAACCACTGAGAGATGGTATGAGCACCAGCCAGACACAGTTACCCTAAATAACGATGTAAGTATGCTCTGGGACATGCTAATTCAAACTGACAGGGAAATGAATGTCAACAAACCGGATATTATCATAAAACACAAGACATTCAGAAAGTGTATGCTTATTGATATAGCAGTACCATCGGAAAGAAACATTTCCATAAAAATTATCGAGAAATTGTCCAAATACAAGGATCTGGATATCGAGATTAACAGGTTGTGGGGAATGAAAACTGAGACTGTACCAATAGTAACCTAAGTTCTGGGCCTCGTGAGAAAAGGAATGGACAATTTTACTAACAGTGTTTCAGGTAACATCAATATACAAGTTGCCCAGACGATCGCCCTATTAGGAACATGCCATATACTAAAAAAGTGCTATCAGTTAAATGGCAATTTTCCTGTAGGGCCTAAGGACTATAGTTTGGACCCGGCTCTAAAGCAGAAAACATAACATACACAAATAATAATAATAATAATAATAATAATAATAATAATAATAATAATAATAATAATGAGATGTTCTCAAATAATTTAATTAAGAATAAATATATTACAAATATATTATATATTTTGAATGACATCGTTGATATCACTAATTGGAGAGTATGTTGATCCAGTATTTACCTTTTATTTTTTCATATCTATTGTTTTTCTTTATTCTACAACTTTCTCAAGGCAGCAGCTTTGTGAGGAAATAAGCTTTATTTTTTAGGATCCTGGATATAAAATTATTGTAGATGATTAGGAAATTAGTGCACTTTCAATATATTCGCACGGAAGTAAATTCAGTCAGTTATGTGCCATTCGTTATATACGCTTAGGCAATCATATATCTTTCGATACATGACTGACGAGGCAGGTTTTTTTCCCCGGAGTAGGTTGCCATTTCTTTTTGCGGTGTACCAGTTGCCATCCAAGGCTATAGAATCCAGTCTGTCCTGCTATTTACCCATAGCTGGGTAGGAAGAAGAAGAGGATTCACACCTTTCCCAAGGGTATTAGCACGTAAGTGAATGGATTTGACAGGAATCCGAACTCGGCTCTCCGATTCCTCAATCCGAGCCGCTATCAATTACTCCACACTTTTCTTTTTAATTATAACCTCTTTATTTAAGTTATAATTAGGGTTTGATACGTTGAGTCTATTGATTTCTTTTATTTAAAATTGGTGTGTTTTGAACACGAATAATTTATCAACACTTTCTAGACCCTCAGACATTTAACGAACCCTGGGTTGTCCTAACGACTACTTCTGAACATCATCATCATCGTCATCATTATCTACAACAACAACAATAACAATAATGATAATGATAATAGAATGAAGAAGAAGTAGAAGAAGAAGAAAGTTTTATGATGATAAATGATTCCTATCTAGAAATTACCAAGCTAGTATACTGAAACAAATTTGTTTACCCCCAAATGCAGATTCTGTGATAAATATCCAGAAACACTTGATTAATTGTTTCAGGTTGTACGGTGTTAGCACCCACTAAATATAAAACTCGGCATGAAACAGTGGGCCAATATCTGCACAGGAAAATCTGCAATGTTTGCGGGGAGGAAACTGCAAGAAACGTGTGTGAACACCATCCAGACCCGATGACAGAGATAGGACCTGTAACAATTTTTTGGGCCTTTGCAATACACATAGACTGAACAATCAAAACTAATCGCCCAGGCATAATAATTATAGACCACAAAAACAGAATTGGCATGACAGTTCCTGCTGACCGTAATGTACCATTGAATATCCGAAAAAAAACTATCGAAATACGATTAACCGGAAGCGGAAATCTGTAGAATGTGGCACATGCTGTCATCAATAATTCCATCTGCAATTTCAACTTTGAATTTGATTGGCAAAGGTTCCATAAACTCACTGAAGGAATTCCTGGTAGGCCACAACTTAAAGAAATGCAAAACAAATTTTATAGATCACGCCTTACGAAGGTATTTATCAATGTAATATATAATATGTAATATATGTGTGGTAGGTTGGTTTATTTTTTTTATATTTCTACAAAATGTTAAATGGGAAATTTCAAAATACCATTTGTCAGTTTAGGTCTCTTGTTGAGACACAGATGGAAATAGGCATACAACAAAAATCAAATGAATTATTATTATTATTATTATTATTATTATTATTATTATAATTATTATTATTATTATTATTAGTAGTAGTAGTAGTAGTAGTAGTAACGATGATAATAATAATAATAAAAATATTAATAATAATCTAGATTTTTTAATAGTATCGCAGATCATATCTAAGATGCAATTGATATCGATTGAATAGATTCATTCATAGTGAGCGAATTGCTTTTAGAACCTTGAAAGTCACGGTTGGTTAGTGACAGATCAAGACAAAATATCAGCAATGTGGTTGACTCAAATTATAACGAAGCTAAATTCTTCTGAGGTTGTTTCACCACATCTTTCCCCTTTTGCTTCGTTTCATTGCAATATGTTTTTT
Organism: Acanthosepion esculentum; assembly: GCA_964036315.1. Lineage (NCBI taxonomy): Eukaryota > Metazoa > Mollusca > Cephalopoda > Sepiida > Sepiidae > Acanthosepion > Acanthosepion esculentum. The sequence goes on along the minus strand of OZ038482.1, from coordinate 54,932,371 downwards.
AAAACTATTTTTAAAAGCTTTTTTTTCTAGAATTTAGCATTAGTAATTATTACTTTTTTTTAACATTAAAGTAGCTATTTTATCAATAAATGTTGGTGATTTTTAGTTGCTTTTGTTATTGTGGCCAAGTTACGGGGAAGGAAGTTTACAGACTGGAAGAAAACTGGCATACAGACAGAGAAATACGCAGGCGGGCTGGTTGGCAGGTGCTTCAGGAGTTCCACAACAATAGCAATGCCCTTAGCGGTTTGTACGATCAATCCCCGACGGATACCTTAAGTGGGCGATAGACGAACCAAAAACGCATCCGAGCGACGTATACAGATTCCCCTACCTCTAACACAAGCTTGTTCTTCATGTCCTACCCCATCGGCATCTCCTCTTCCCCCAGCCTCTGGTTCTTATTTTTAAGTAGAGACATCCGGTCTGCGAGAGGCGGTTGGGTGCTGGTTGATGCTCTGCACAGAAATATGTGCCGTTATTCTCTTATCCAATCGAATCGTATAAAATCATATCATATCAAAACCATGCAACCATCAAACGATCCATAATTAACAATCTTCTCTGCTGGTAACAGTTTCTTGTTTCTCTACGACATTATCTTATAAATTTATTTTTTCTCTCGTAATAGCTGTACTTTTTCCTCGATATCGTTTCTTTACTTATTTTTCTTTACTCTATTTTCTCATTGGTTTTTGTTCTTTTCCCCTCTCTTCTCATTCATAGACTTTTTCTTTCACTTTCCGTTTCGTATAGTTCTTATAATCTTTCCTCATTACATATTGTTCTAAATCTCTCTCTGTCTCTTTTCGTAGCTTGTCTTTATTTTGTAGCTTATTGCTCTTTCTTTCTCTGTCTCTCTCTCTCTCTTCTCTAAGTAAATTATTCTTTTTATCTCCATTTTGGTAGCTTAGTTTTCTTTTTCTTTCTCTTCACGTTGCTTATTTTTCTTTCTAACTTTCTTTCTCATTTCTTTGTTTACTTTTTGCTATATCTTATTGAGTATTTATCTTGTTACCCGCTACTACCATCTCACTCACATTAGCTATATCATTAACTCTTTTCAGTAGTTAATTTAATAATCCCGAATATTTTATGTTTTCCGACTATTTATTTTTGTAC
>OZ038482.1:54918749-54928749 GCA_964036315.1 Acanthosepion esculentum | reverse complement strand
TCTATGTATATATATATATATATATATATATATATATGTATGTATGTATTAAAATGTATTCATTTCTTACATTTATCCATTCGATTATATATATATATATATATATATATATATATATATATATATATATATATATATAAATATAAATATATATATATATATATATATAAGGTTTTTCACTTAGTTGATGTTACCATTAACATCCTGACCCTAGAGCTTCATTCATCAACACGTCAGGAAGTATCAGCAAATGATTTTATATGCACTTATCATTGATGCAACTTTGTCATAGTAAATTTACGTCATATATGTTTTGTATCGACATCCCTGTAATTGAAACAATTGTAAATATGCATCTACCGGACTGTGTATTCGAAAATTTTAATAGAGTAGAACTACCGACATTTTCACTCTCTCTCTCTCTCTCTCTCTCTCTCTCTCTCTCTCTCTCTCTCTCTCTCTCTCTCTTATCTATCTCTCTCTCTTTTTCTCTCTCTCTCTCTTTATCTATCTCTCTCTCTTTCTCTCTCTCTCTCTCTATATATATATATATATATATATATATATAACTTCATTTGTTGCTGATTCATCATATATCAGTAAATATGTCTATATATGTGAAAATATAAATGTATATATGAACTGGTAGTGAGTGGTCCCAAACTTTTGGTCGGTAATATATGATGTATTTTTGCAGTTGACGCGTCCAACGGCTTCCACGTCGAAAAGTATGATATATTGGAAGTTTACAAAAGTTTGAAGGATCTTCTTTTTGTAAAAATAGAGATGGTTATGATTTAAAAATATATAATGCTAGAACATTTCAGATATGCTTAATATAATTTGAATGATCTGTGCGTAGCGTGGCGATTAAGGGCCTAAAAGTGGGACCAGTATGAACAGATCAATTCCAATGTAAAATGTTGCGTTCGCCGTCACACAAACACGCTTGAAAAGATACTAATCAACACCTTTTCCTCACAGCTAGAAGTTTATACCAGAGCAGATTGTGTTATCTAGTTTGATTTTCTTCAACCCGCCTAAAAGAAAGCCGGTAACAATATTTAAGTTTCGTACCCGTAAAAGAAACTGTGCGTCAAATAGATATTTTTTTTATCCCTTGTCTGCGCTATAATTTTAACTCCCTTCATAATTTTCATTTTATTTTGCCTTCTATTATATTCGTATCACATACCTCAATAAGTAAGCCTCTAAAATGCTCTTGGACCTTGTATCGGGTAAACTTTAGTATTAAAAAGAAAACTTTCGGAGGAAAAGAAACCTCTTCCATGGTGAGGTCACCATCATGTATTCATAGAAGAGTCTAAACTTACCTAAGCTTTTTTTTCTTTGAAAATATAAATTGACATTAGAAAGATTTTGAATTTTTTTTTTTTTAATCATTTCCTTCAAGAAAGGCGCGAACACTACTAGTACGCAGGGAGTTACAGAAAGCGAAAGTGAAAGTGAAAGTGAAAGAAAAGACTCGCTATAGGAGGATTGAAGAAAGGACAAAAGATGAACGGGATTCAAGGAGATAGAAGATGGCGATTGACGTTGCATTTAAATATTTTGAAGATTGTATTTATCGGGGAAACAAGTAAACGAGCGAGAGTTCCACAGGTGGGAAGTGCGAGAAAAGAAACTTTTGGAGTAGAAGTAGAGTTTTCATTTAACAATTTCAGCAGTAAAAAGGGTTGGACCTAGTAGCACGCTTAAATTCCTGTAGTCGGGACACCAAGGAAAAAAAGTTCTTCACAGCAGTTACCATGAAAATATTTGTAGAAAAGACAAAGGGAAGCCACGTCACGTTGGTGTGAAAGTGACTGAAGTCGAGATGCCAAGTCAGGATCCTTACAGATCCTTCTTTCGGTTTTGTCAAGAACCTCGAGATGAATAGCAGGGACACTAGACGAGATATGACAGCAGTATCCTCTGCACGGACGACTGGTATTTTAAGGAAAGTATGAAGTATCTTCTTTTATAAAATATTAAGGGAAAAAATCAAAGATTTCATGAGGGTCTTATATTTGTCTTCAGAATGTTTGCGTAACTTGAGAGAGTTTTTCATCATTTCAGACCATTCGTCCATACTTAGAATATTTCTGCCCCATATGGTCCAGTGCCCCTGCTATTTACCTATATCTCCTTGATAGGATCCGAAGAAGAATTAGCATTATTATTGGTCCTGATCTGGCGACTCGGCTTCACTCACTTATTCAACACTGTAAGGTTACCTCCCTGTGCCATTTCTATAAATACTTTCAGGGTAATTGTCCAGATGAGCTCTTCGCTATTGTAGCTAGACTTCATGAATTTAAGTGCAGTACTAGACTGGCGTCGAGATCCGATCAATTTACAGTTAAGCTGGCTGAATGTAACCGTAAATTATACACTAATAGCTTCTCTTCTAGTACTTCACGCTGTGGAACTCCTTTCCGACTCAATGCTTTCCAGCCAACTTTAATCTGCAGAAAATTAAATGCAATGTCAATTGCTATTTACTGTCCTCCTGATTACTCTTTTCTCTTTCCACTCTTTGTTAGTATTTCCTAATTTTCCCACACCCTGTAATCCTTTGTGATTTAGTGGTTTTACTGCCTTGCATGCGGTGATACCGATAAAAAAGAAGAAAGAAAAATATCAAAATAAACTTTAATATAAGCAATGAAAATCAGTAAAAATTCACTGGTGTTAATAATTCTCGAGCGAAATTCTGTTGTTTATACATTTAACGCGTACCATATGTTGAATGTCTTTTTGGTAAGATGAAATGGTTGCTTTACAAGTTTGATTTTAGACCCATCTTGCCGAAGCCAAGGGAACATGGGAGTCATATCTAGAGAGTTGAAATATTCTCAATCTGAAAACATTTTAGCCCACTGGATTACTCAAACACTAACTAGCCGCAGCCTACAGGATTATGAGCTGCTTTTATAAAGAAATACCTCACAAAAACGCGCATATTCAGCTGTGATACATTACACTGATATACCCTTATTAGACTTTGTCTCTGTATTGGGTTTCATATATTTGTACCTTCGTATCACAACCTGTTCTCATTCAATAATAATAATAATAATAATAATAATAATAATAATAATAATAATAATCAAAGTATAAAGACCTTGAAATCGAAAGAGGAAAAAATTGTGGAAATTGAAAACAATAGCAGTACAGGTCATAGTAGGTGCTTGGAATTTTAAAAAAGGAACACAACACATTGAAAAACACTCTGGAAATCCCAGCTTAAGGGAAATACAAGAAATTGTCTTGATAAGAACAACCCACACACTAAGAAGAACTTTGTCCAAGTAACGCTAGAGATGTTATGGGATTTAGAAAAACAAATCGTGAAATGTAGTCATAACAACACACCACTGCCTGCCTTAGGTTTTTCCGCAGTGTGACCATAGTAGAAATCGAAATAAAATAATAAAATAATAATAATAATAATAATAATAACTATTTGAGTAATACTACTAAGTATTTACCTAAGATAAAATGTCAAGATGAACTCGCTCCCTATCATATTACTCACGATTCGGTTGCCTTTCATTCACGCTAGATGATTTTCATTCGCTTTGTCGCATTGTTTATCAGTACAAGCTACAGAAAACAATTGACGTTTGTAAAAACAAAAATCTCAAAACAAGTATCATTTTGCAAAAAGATGTGTATTTTTAAAATATATATTTTATACTTATATGCAATTTTTAAACATAACTTGAAGCCAGACATATTGTCGAAATAATTTTGAACAATGTTTCTTTTTCTTTTCTTAAATCGGGATCTTCTCTAAGTGTTGCAAAATATTGCAAGTGTTACGTCAATCATTTTATAATAATAATGATAATGATAATGATAATAATGATAATGATAATGGTAATAATAATAATAATAATAATAATAATAATAAGAAGAAGAAGAAGAAGAAGAAGAAGAAGAAGAAGTTTAGATAATATTGTTTTAGTTTGTAAATTATACTGAATTAAATTTTAAAAAAAGGAAATTTAAACCTATTAATAGAGTAGCAATGTCTGATATTCATTTTCAATATGAGAATCTGGAATGTAGAAGAACTCCGACGAATTGACAAAAGGATCAAAAATCTTCTCATTATATCTAATATGCATCACATCAAAGCAAAATAAAACGACTCTACCTACCGAGGCGAGGGTAGAGGGCAGTCCCATCTTGTCCTAATAAAACTACGAAGTCTTGAAAGTTATATTTTATTAACCAATGCTAAAATGGATAATGACTCGGAATTGTTAATCGGAGAGTCGAGTTCCAATTCCAGCTGGGTTCGTTAAATCCACTTACGCGCAGATTCGCTTGGGAAATGTATGAATCCACCAATTTCCTGTGTTAATATATGAGACTTTTATGAATAAACCATTATTATACCAAAAAAAAAAAAAATTCTAAAAATATTTGAAGGCTTTAAATAACCAACAAAGTGTTGATAAGCCCCAGAAAACTAATGACTCAAACAGTCAAACTGGTCACGCGTTTGGCAGACACCGAACCATCGCTGATATAACCGGTTTTCGCCTGTGTTAGAAAAGAAAATACGATTTGGGACAACGGGTATGTTTTACTTTAGATGGATGATGAAAATACCACAGACGAAACATGTGGGCAACGAAGAAGTTTTAAGGAAACTTGAAACACAAAAGACACATGTGTCTAGAATCAGGAAGAGACAGTTGAAGTTTCTGCGACACATAATTACTAAAGAAGGCATAGAGAATTTGACGCTCACAAGAGGGAAAGAGCGAGTGGCCTAAATAACAAGTTTCTTTAAAAGAATGGCAGAACGGTGACCGAGAGAGAAAAGAAATGGGACATACATGGAAAAGAAATTGCTTAAGATAACAAACGATAGGATATTGTGGAGATGCAATTCCACAGGAGGATGTTGTTAATTCTATGAACAAAATATCTGAGCCAATAAGAAGTTTGATGGAAATGAAAACAAAAACGTCTATTGTAATTTCAACCAGAAGGAGACGCTTGACAGGTTTGGAAAATTTTATACTTACAGAGCATGTTAAAAACAAGAAGGGCAGATGGAAAGAACAAATAAAGTACTTAACTAATTTGTGCGAATGAATGATAGAACAAGAATTAGTAGTGATAGACGTCGGGGAGACATTGCTTTGAGCAAAAAAGAAAGAGAGTATGTTGCCGAAAGTCATGGTTGCCCAAGTCCTGGTCGGTGATGGTACATGAAAGAAAAGTTTTTAAAATTTCTGACACTCAGTCATTTAGAAAAGCTTGACACACCGTCTTTCACCTGTGTATTAGGAATCAGTTAAACATTACCTTATCATAAAATTCATCTTACACTTTTATAACTCAACCATTCGTCCACGAATTGAATATTACTGAAATATCTGGTCTGGTGCTCCAGTTCTATATTTCAAGATTCTCGGCAAAATCCAAACATGAGCTTGTAATGCAATCGGTCCTTGCTTGGCACCTCGAATTCAGTGACTTTAAAAAAACCATGACGTGAATTCCCTCTGTCCCTTCTATAAAGATTTTCACGAAAATTGTTCTGATGAGCTTTGGTCTTTCGTATCTCGAACAGATGAATCTAAGCGTACTATGAGAGTGGCAATAAGGTTTCATAGTTTTATTGCTGAATTAAGTACATGTAACCGAAACTTCGATCTTAATAGTTGTTCTCGCTTTTTTCAACTGTGGAACAATTTCTTTCCGATTTCTTGCTTCCCTGTCACCTAAAATATTAAAAAATGTAAATGCGACGTACTTCGCAATCTTCGATCTTCTTCAAACCCGTTCTTTTATTGTCCTTTTTCCTCTTCACAATAAAGTATCCTTAATATCTTTAATTCTCAGTAACCGCTTGCGTCTTAGTGGCATTAGGTTAGATTTGATCGGGGGTGAAATGATCAGAAAAATGAGTCAATGCAATTATGAGAAAAACGGTTCAAGATTCACTGGTAGTTTAATGGAAAACCAACTCGGCAGACCGGCTTGAAACTCTCAGTTAGTCAGCTTTGTTCAATTTTGCACGAATGCCTTCGGTAAAGGCAAGAATCTATCACTTCTTCCCAGAATGATGTCGTAAATCGCAGGGTAGTCTTGGATGGCAACCAGTCTAAGAGAAGCAGAACTTTGAATTCCAAACCTAGGAGAATGTATGGGGAAAACATTTGATTATATTTCTTAAGAATGCATGTTAATTCATAGATGAAAAAAAATCATGGAACGTCACGTGTTTTTACGTCATGAAGTGATATGAAATTAAAAAATTGTCTTATAATTTAGCATCATTTCTGTAATTTCTTTTGCTAATATTATATATGTGTCATATCACTTTCGTATTTCATAGTTTTATTTTAATTTTAAGCTGGTGCTGTAAAAAGTAAATAGTAACATGAGGAACTTGTTGATGTTTTCATATTAATATTAGTAGATATGTTCATCTTCATCACCACAATTAACATAATCCATAAGACATCATACATTAATCCTCTAACTTGAGTGGTTCTTGGGCCTTGTATTATACAAAAATTAGTAAAAAGAGAGAAGCTAATACTACAACTACGTTCGTTTCTACACTATTTAATTCGTTCATATAGGGGTTCAGAGTATTATATATATAGCCCTACCCCACGTTATTCATTCTAACGAAACAACTCCCGTTTTTAGATTTCTGCCACAGCCGCCTCGTACACCACCGCCTCCTACACAGTTCTTTTTCATGTGAGTTCCTCACCCTCACCCTATCTCTCTCACTCTCCCCTCTTCCCTAAAATCCTTTCTGTTTCACTTCCAACCTCATCGCCACCCTCCTGTTCGCCTGTCTCTTGCCCACTTGCTTTCGAATGTAAAAGTCATCGGTTTGGAAAAGCGATTGCTGCAATGAAGCTTTATTATTTTTATTTATTTATTTTTATATAATTTTTTTTTTCGTTACAGACGATCCTACCGCGGCGCAGGTGTCTTTTTACCCCTGATTTGCTTCTGTGGTCGGCGCACGTTGACAAACCCCCTCCACCTTTATCGCACACTGCGCCGCTTGCTTTTTCGGTGAAGCCGTCCCAACAAACAAAACTACTGCTACAAACATCCCCACAACCTACCTTCCACCCACAAACAACTTCCTAACCTAAATCTTTCTTTCTTTCTTCGTCTTTTAGACTCACTCCATCTCATCCCTGCCCATGCGGACGACGTAAATGTTGTTCTTTGATTTCTTCTTTACCCACAAACATATAACTCATCTGATAACCATCGACAATATTTTTTACAATGATGTTCACACAGTATAAGGCCCAAGATCCATTCAAGGTAGAGGGTTTGCGCAGTAACAAGATATATGAGTAAGATAACGGTTAACCCTAAGGTTAAGATTGTCGTAATCGGTGAAGTACACACCGTAGGAAGCTGCTACGAGCTACATTTAACAAAAAGGAATACGATGAGAATAAGGGTGGTTCGCTTCAATGTACGTGTCATGGCGACTTTTAGCTGTGAAGGTAAAACCTAGTCGAACTAAGCAATGTTGTTCTTCTGAATACTTAACACGGAAATAGCGTTAGAGTAGAGAGAAGCTCGGAAGTTTCGTCTGTGAGAAATGTTGTTGGGTGGTGAATAATTTCTCACTCACAAGGATGCAGAGACGCTTTCGGAGAGGAGAAAATGAAGAGTGGTCAGCTCCGACTCATAGTGATTTTCCAAGCGTAGCTTAGATGTAGCACAAGGCCGAAAGTAGGGGGCACCCAGTGACGATCGAACTCACTACTCAGTCGTAATTGTTCTAGCGAGACAAGCACTGCTAACCACTACCCCGCCTCAGGGTGCCCCAGCTCCGACTCATGTATGGCAGCAGTGCTACATTTTCGGTCAGATCTGGCTCTGGTAAAAGTAGAGGAGAGCGCCAGGAGCCAAGTCTGGGTTGAGTTTAAGTCGCCATAGGTGCTCAAGGCACGGAAGCACCTTGAGGGAACACCAGTTCATCGTATTATTATTGGGTATGAATATGTAAGAATCTTAACAACAATCTTTTCTGTAAGGGGAATCGGAGAACCAAGGTAAAATTATCGCCTCGACTGCTGTAACGGTTTTCACATAAATGTCGTTTCGAAATATATGTATATTCCTCTAATCCCCTCAGCTATAAGTTAAGTAGCAATATCGACTTACACTACGGTCCAAAAGTTTCAAGACACCTTCAGAATTAGCATGGGATGAACTGGACTAATGAATGAAAAAAAAAAATGAAAAAGAGCTCTTAAGAGACACCGAAGAAAGTATGGAATCAATTATCAAAGTTATGCTTTCAGAAACTTTTGCAACGAATGCCAAAAATGTGTGAGGCAGTAATTAAGGCTGAAGGAGGACATTTTTGCGAGAACAAAATTTAATCATGAAATGCTTTTTTTTCTTTTTCTCATAATAAAATATCCAATAAAAAATTAATGTATCACACTTTTAACCACATATAATGATTTTCTCTTACTTAAAGTACAAAACTACTTTTGGAACTAATTTAAAAACATGCCAGGGGTCTGCTCAAACATTTGAGCTGTAGTATAGGTATCTTAATTTTGAGTGGCAATCTAAGAGAATTTAGTGAAAGAGAATGCTAAAACTACCTTCAAAAACGTATTAACGGAAACCATATTACTATATTTCCAAAGATGTCATGGTAAATCAGAGATAAGAAAAATACAAACCTAAAATCTGTGAAGAGCAATGGTCCATCTCGCCGAAAATTTAAAATCAACATTCTTTCAGACAAACAGTCGAATACAAAAGGCTCATAATAGAGATGTGACGGTAAACCATATTTGGGCAACCTGTAAAAATCGACATATAAGATTAGATTTATATGTAACTATGTATAAATGCCACGAATATCAATAAAGATCTAAATAATGTATATTCATCCAAAGAGGTTTTAATAAATTCAATCGATAAATATAATAAATTTTTCAAGTTTTCGAATAAGATTTTGTATAAGGGGATCGAAATTTTGGTTAAGCTGTCCGAAGTAAGCACTTGTTCTGTTAGCTGAAGTAATTCTTACATTCTCAGTCATTATCAAGAACAATGTTTTTTAATAAGTACACCCCAAGAAAGGCATTAAAGCCACCAAGACGCAGTATGAGAAAAAAAAAACTACTATTAAGGAGAGTGGGCAATATAAGAACAAGAAATAAGTGGAGAGACGATAACGATTGACATTACATTAAAATTTTTGAAGAGTAAACTTGACTGGGAATCATGACACCAAACAACGGTTCCACATGCGAGAAGTGCGAGAAAATAAACTGGTATTGTAGAACTTACGGTTACATCTATTTCAATTGTAAAATGATGAGACATTGCCGATAATCTAGTACTGTACTTAAATTCATATAGTCTAGGTATCATAGCGGAAAGTTCATCAGAATAATTGCCACGGAAATATTTATAGAAAAGGCACAGGATAGCCATTTTACGGTGGTGGGAAAGGGCTTGAAGCCGAGATGCCAGGTCAGGAACAATAACATTGCAGATTCTACTTTGGATTTTATCAAGAATCTCTAAATAGGAGCACAAGACTAGATGTGTTGTTAATGTGATTATCAAGATTCTGTTGTTTATATCCTGGCTATTCTTGTAGGGTTGAAAGTTTGACTTATTCTAATTTGATGTACAGTTTAAAGCGAGCGGAAAAAATCTGATTTTATGTGTTATCATTATTGTTTTTGTACGCATATTAAATATTTTATAGAGTCTGAATATCTCTATATTCTGCCTTATATTTCCATGATCAGAAGTCATCATTATTTACACTATTTATATTCAGACTATTGTCTTCAACATTGTTACTGTAATCGAGTTTCGCCCGTTGTGCACTACGGCAGGGGTCGGCAACCTACGACACACGTGGCACTCCAAGTAATTTCCAATGGCACGCTTCCGCAAATGACATCACGAAGTCCAAACCAATAACTACTACAACGCAAGGAAG
>OZ038482.1:54896249-54913749 GCA_964036315.1 Acanthosepion esculentum | reverse complement strand
TTCAGAGGATTATGAAGGAGTTAGTTGAGTCTAATGGTGATTACGAAGGTAGGGCAGCTCGAAAAACTCACTCTGATTTTTCTGATAGGAAAAAACTCCCGTCTGTTTGTGAGGGCCACGGGCTCAACTCGGAGGTTTAAATGAAGTGCCTTGAGGAGGTAGTGTTTCCCTGGGTTAAGTGGGTGGCTCCTGGAAGACCCTATGTCTGAAAACAGGACTGAACCATGCTATTCGAGCAGGAGAACCTAGTCATTGCTATCAGACAATATCTGCGGCTACACTACCGCTTACATCTGGACACCAAACTCCATAGACAGCAACCCCGTTGATTATTATATGTGGGGTGCAGTTGAGCGAGAGACTAACAATACCCCTTGTAACATCAAAGATGACCTGAAGACAAGGATTGTGGCAACATTCACAAACTTAAAGAAGGAGACCGCTAAAAAGTGTTGCAGGGGTTTTCGAAGTCCTCTGGAGGCTGTGGTTAAAGACAATGGCGATTTTATTAAATAAATGTATTTTTATATTTATAGATAGTTTAGTGTAATTTTGGTAAGTATATCAGTTAAGATGAGATATCAGTGCTATATTCATTTTTGCGTTATTTAGACGATAATTTATCCATCGCACCTTGTATTGTTTCCACTTGAGGTCGCATATAAACTTGAGACTCAATAGACGGACAAAAACTTTGTGTCTCATTGAAACGGTACATTTTGACAAGAGAAAACTCGGTGTTTAAACTTTGATGATGAAATGCTATTGTCTTGATTATTGTGGTACTGAATGTTACAATTCCGCCATTTTCCTACTGAAGTCTAATAGCTATGTCGGAGAGGGGATTTGCTGCAAAGCTATGATTACCTTTATTTTTCGAAGGATGTCCATAAACAGTGGCGTCATCTTTATCGATGTTTATTAATAATCTGAATGTTCCTTGTTAAATCGTTCGTAAATTATTATTACTATTCTTGCTAATAATGTAAATCTTTAAGTGAATATAGTTAATACTGAAGAGTCACGATGTATAAACAGGAAAGAAGAAATTTACTGACAAATCTAAACGTAATACTAGATTGGCAATCTAGTCTAATCTTTTTATTTCATTTTTTTTTATGTGACCGTAAGTTCTATTCTAATATTTTTCTTTTCTCGCCTGTAGAACTATCATCCGGTTTCTTGTTTTCTGACTCCTACAATCTTCAAACATTTAAATGCAACGTCAATCGCCATCTTCTGTCTTCTTGAACCTTCTATTTTTATTGTCCTTTCTATTCAATAATGTCTTCTCTTTCTCCTTCACTCCTAGTAATTCCTTGCTTCCCAGTGGTATTATTGCCTTGATTGGGACAAAATAATTCAAAAACTGAAATAAATAAATAAAAAAAGAACAAATAATCATATGTTCTGAACACATAGGAGAAATAAGATTGATATAGGGTAAAGATTCCAGTTGCGGTTTCACTAACCAATCAAAATATGCCACATCCAATGAACAATATTATACAAGCTTCAAGTTCAACGAACTGTGCCATTTTGAAAACTGGTCTCGAACATTACAATCAGATCAAAACACATGAAACTGACTCGGTTGATCACAAAATACGTTGCCATCCTTCCAGTCCGTAATTAGTAACGTAACGAGCCCAGGTGAATAGCAGTGTTATCACAGTGACACCGTAGTGGCTCTTCTGTTCCCATGTTACATCGAAACTAAAAAAAACTAAACTAAACAACTGAATATGCACTCGGTACGTACTTCTATGAATGTGCATTTGGTATCAAGCAGCGTGACGTGTCTGTTACCGCAAATAATGCTAGCCAAACGCTTAAAATTATGGTCATCAATGACAAGTAATTAGCCTCTGTTTTATCCACGGTATGCGATAATGTTTACATAAGCTATTCCCGGTACGTAACTGACACTGCAAATATAGATGTCAAATGTCTCCATAATTTCAATAATAGAAAAGTTAATTTTAGTATCCATTATCATTGCCCTATTCGAACACGGAGATGACCCACTAGATGCACCTCTTAATATATTGATACCGGACACCGCGCCCCTGGAGTATATAACACGCCACTGGAGGACTGGCAACAAGTCACGTGCTCCTATGAAACATGGTTATACTTGATTTGGGACGAATGGAAGACAGAGACCCAGTGAGATCATGGAAACCAACTGTCAAAAAAGCAAGATGCAAAGAGTTATTATTTTAATAATTTTGTTAGCGCTGCTCAGGTGGAATGAATGTGGTGCTCTGATTGGTCTAAACACGTCATTGACCGGTGTCGGCTTCATGGTCATTTTGAACGCATCTATAGACTTTATATACCCCAGCAATGACGGATTATTCCAACAGAATAGTGTAAAGTGTATTCGCATCAAAGTTTCCCAGCTTTTGGTGTCAGGAGAATTCTGAAGGTTTCCGATGATTTGTGTGGCTAGCTTACAGGCTCGACGTGAATGCAATCAAGCATAGATGGAACGTGGAGAGGTCTATTCGCAACCAAGATCCTGCACTTAGGCATAACATGTATCTTTGAACAGCGATCGAGACTGCATAAAACAACACTCCTGCTGATGACTTCCGGTCAATTTTGGAATTGATGTCACGTTCATTTGCTGCATTTCTGTTGGAATAATCTGTGCAAACAACGCCAGTAATGGCTGCCGCGACGCGAATGAATCCAAAATTTTACTGTCGATAAGTCCAAAACGGCAGATGTTATCTAATGTATCAAGCCAGATTCGAATGAAGCATGTACATTTATACAGACATTTAAGTATTCTGGAAATTTTTAATGCGAACTGAGCGCGGGTGCTGAACTGCCAATTAACCAGCAGCTCAGCTTATTTATAGAATAAACTGATATATAATGATTCCTATAATTAAAACATACAAATCATTAGTTAATTACACTACGCTCTGTGTATCACATATGATGCACAGATTTTTATTATGTGAAACACTACATATCAGCACATTCTATATTATTCTATTATAAGAAGAGTTACCTTGCAGTAGTTATAAATCAGAAAACAGATAAGCATCCTGTGGTCATATATAATGCACAAAATATTAGATTAGGCCTTTCCACTGACGTCCTGCTCAATAAAGAAACTCTTTTCTTAAGCGTCCTTAGTTTTAGCACTCTTCTAAAATCAAGGCTCGTTTGCACCATATATGATACACGGACGTGGAAATGACATGCCCTGTGCATCACATATGATGAGAAGGACAGGCAAAAGGTTAAAAACATTTATGCGTTTAAAAGTAAATAATTGTGTCAATATTCGTTTCAAGCTTTTATTCAAGTGTATATTTCACTTTTCTGTCTCTATTTTTAAAATCCTTTAAATAGCTAACTTTCACTGTTCATCTACTGACCGAATTCTTTAAGGTAAATTTCTGCTGCAAATTTCTCGGCTTGACCAAAAAGAGATTCCAGAAAATGAAACTTCTTTGACAATGTGTCGGGTCGAGAACTTTCCATCATCCTTCGTACTTAGTCATAAATAAAATATAGTGACAAGGAAAGAAACGTATTTTGTTTCGATATAATTTTCCTTCCAAAATAAACTTCTGCCAGTGGGAAGACATTGTCGCTCTTATAATTTTTTTACAATATATTTATATATGATTTCGTACATAATATATTCCAGGAAAATAGTGCTGGAACCATAAGACTGTATTGGCTTCATCTGCAAAAAGAACAAAAAATAGTAAGTTTTACGAAAGAAAATTATGGCAAATATTTCTATTAAATATGTTTCATAGGTTTTACCTGGTTTGATTTATTGAAAATATTTTAAATAATTGCATTAAAAAATCAGTAATTCCTTGTGATGTGTGTTAATTTTCTTTCAATAATAAAGCATTGTATTCCCGATTATAGCTACATTCTCGCAGCAGAATTAGTCTGGAAAAAAGGCAAGAATGATTTGGCCTTGTTCTGGACACTGGGGCAATAAATTTCAATCAAAGCGGGCAACAAAATTGAAGGAAAACCTTCACCTATATTTTTCAAATATTTTTTCACATTACTCAAAGGTATTTGTTAATGTACGACACAAAGAGCTACTTGAAATATCAGAAATACTTGGTTTACATGGGAATGATGTAAGGAAGTTTTAGGGATTATGGAAACAAAAAGACCACTTATATATCTAATGAGAAAGAGACAATCAAAATGTTAAATATAAATATTGAGGAAAGTAGCTTGGAAAATATGATGCTCAAAGGAGATACTGACGTCAAGAGGAACAGAATGATCCAGCGAGAAATCTTCCTGAATCTTTTTTTAAGCTAAAAAACCCGAATAGTAAGAATAAAAGATAGTGAAAAGGAAAATTCTAAGATCTACAAAGGATAGAAAATTGTGAAGAGCCATGACCGCTGACATTCTGAAGGGAAACTTTAATTACCACGTTCTGATTCTAAGTACTAGTGTTTCAAGTGTCGCTTTTATGGGTTTAAAAACAGGACAGGATAAAATCTCTAACCGTGGTTGCCATGCTGTCCAGAAGAAGGATAAATTTGAATTCAAAACCGTAACGAGCAAACCTCTGTTTGCTTTTTGTCAAGACATAGCTCCCGTAAGGTTACGGTGAGCGAATCGTAGAGTGTCGTCAACGGCAGATTCTAACAGACCAGACATGGCATTGCACTATATGGTGTGATGCCAAAAGAAAACCAATCATGTTAGACAATGGAAGAGATTTAATTATTCTGAGTCAGATGAAAACTGCGTGAACACATAGAGTATGACCTTGTGTCTGCTAATATATGCACAATCGAAACACGTAAACAGCAAGAGGGAGAAGCGTAAGCATGTTCTGGGTCGTCAAGAAGGACGAATTTACGCTGATCAGATACATATGAATTTATAATAATAATAATAATAATAATAATAATAATAATAATAATAATAATAATAATAATAATTCGATACATATTATTTAATATATTTTAACAAGAAATAATGCTAAGGCTTATATACGCAGGGTGGTGAAATAACGGCTCGGAAATTAATGGGCCGAGTTAGAATTCCAGTCTTTCGTTAAATTATCCTTGAGAAACGTATGAATAGACCTTTTCAAGCCATCTACGGGTGTAATAGTAGGAAATGTACCTGGGAATATCATTGTTATCTTGAAAAACTTGTTATTCACTCACAAGAAAATAAATATTCTTACAATATGTTCCGGCCTTGAACAATCGACTAAGGGTTGGTAAGCCGTAAAAAACAAATCAATCAATTAATCAAAATAAAGTTTATTACACCTGTTATGCTGAATTATTTCGATAATACATTGCTACCTTTGTTCTATGTTTGCAAGTGCCTAATAAAACTTGCACCATATCTCTAAAGCTGTCATGTTCATGTTGGAATCATTCCAGCCAACATATTCATCAAGATGCTTATCGTCTTTAAGACGCTTATCATCTTTAACATCGTTGTCGCTTTACGGAACATCATTCATCCATCTATTATCATCATCTTGTCTTCGATTGCACCATATGTAACTATATTTAATACAAAATCACTTTTATTCACCTAATCGAAAGCATACATTTTCCTAATTCCTTTCTACCTTTCCATCTTGCTTACTTCTTCTCTCGTTTACAACTTCCCAAGTTTCTATATTTTTTAAAATTATTGTTGATCAGTTTTCCACACACATAAAAAAACAGACAAAAAAGTCAAGATCACCTACCAGCGCTCCGACACTCCGACGTCGACCACTACCACTTTCATTCCATTCATTATTGACTATTGTATTGAATCTCACCCATCCAGTCTCCTTTTCTCTCAACACCCACCAACCAGCCACTAGTTCGACCACCATCCCTCTTGCCAACATAACCCACCTCTAGACGCGAATTTCTTTCTCTCACTCCTACACTCTCCAACGTACAGTGCATCATCCCAACCCCCAATTCTTTACGTCTACTCGTTCGATACACAACCACGCCAATGCATCCCCATTTCTTTGTCCGCCTCGGGGACGCCGTCATCACCGTAGTGCCACCACCTGGTGAATAGATGTCGGCACGCCTCAAACGGTCCTGATTGCAAACGAAAGCAAAACTTGGATGAGAAGGTGGGATGAAGCCACGTGCCACATTTAGCGCGGGAAAAATATCCGCATGATGATTTGCAAGCTCCCTCTCTTCTTGGTTACTTCTTTCTATTTTTTTTTCTTACTGCTTTTCTGTGTGTGTCGGGGGGGGGGGTTGATAATGATGATAATGATGATTGTGATCTTAATAAAATGGCAAATACATTATTCTGATGATGAGTTAGATGTAAATAAGAATATATAGTTCAATATTTTTGGGAAGACGTCTATAATGA
Organism: Acanthosepion esculentum; assembly: GCA_964036315.1. Classification (NCBI taxonomy): domain Eukaryota; kingdom Metazoa; phylum Mollusca; class Cephalopoda; order Sepiida; family Sepiidae; genus Acanthosepion; species Acanthosepion esculentum. The sequence continues at coordinate 54,907,380 of OZ038482.1, read as the reverse complement.
TAATAATGATAATAATAATGATAATAATAATAATAATAATAATAATAATAATAATAATAATAATAATAATATTATTATTTTTATTTCCTTTGATATCTGGCGTTTACACATTTCTTTCCGGGTCCCGCCTAGGGACCTATGGTTAGAAATGATATCATGATACTTTCCACTGCAAAAAAAAAATAAATAAATAATAATAATTACATAGATAAAGCCCTTCGTAAAGTGTGGGCTGTACTTGTCAGAATAATTTTTGTATCTCTTTGAGGCATGGACTTCCAGGGTCCCCTTCAATTAGTCTACTGGAATCTTTTCCAACCAATCCTAAGGCTCCAACTACAACAGGGATTGTTGATGTTCCCATGTGCCACATTTTTGAGATTTCTATTTCAAGGTCCTTGTATTTTGACAGCTTTTCGAATATCTTCAAAGATACATTGCAGTCTGCAGCGACTGCCATATCAATAAGGAGGCATTTTTGTTTGTTTGTGGTCTTTAATAACAATGTCTGCGCGGTTGGCTTTGATTGTTCTGTCAGTGTGTATTGTGTAGTCCCATAGAAGTGTAACAGGCCCTATCTCCGTAACCGGGTCAGGGTGGTGTTCTTACCAGTTTCTTTCAGTTTCCTTCCCATAGAAGTTGCAATTTTTCTAGTGCAGGTATTGGCCCATTCCGTCATGCCGGTTTTTATATTCAGTGGGTGCCAATATCGTGCAACCTGATACAAGATGATGATATTATTATTATTATTATTATTATTATTATTATTATTATTATTATTATTATTATTATTATTATTATTTCCTTTGATTTCTGGTGTGTTCACGTTTCTTTCTGGGTCCCACCCAGAGACCTAAGGTTAGAAAACATATTTTATATAGATAAAGTCCTTCTTAAATTTTGTTTTTAATTAATTGGAAGTATTAATATATTTTGTCATGGTGAATTGGAATAAATATCCCGTTCGGTATCATAGATTTATTTATCATTTGAGTGGTTTTGCTTTTGGGGCCTCTCCTTTTGCTTATTATTTTCGTGCTCTCCCCCGTTTTGCTTGTTCCCTTCTATTTCAATTTCATGGTCCTACCCTTTTAGACCTCTCTTATGTCTGGCAACAGGACTCTGGATCATTCCACACAAGCAGAAGAACCCACTCATGGCTGTCAGACAATTTCTGCGGCCACATCACCCCTTACATCTGGCCAACTAACACACCAGACTCCAACGCCCTTGATTACTATATATGGGGGCGCAGTTGAGTGCGAGACGAACAACGCTACTTCTAATACCAAAGATAAGCTGAAGGCAAGGATTATGTCAGCATTCACCAACTTAAAGAGACCGTCCAGAAGTCGTCTGGTTGAATGAATTTACTCTTTAGTATTTCATATTTTTTGTAATTTTGGTAAATAGATCCGTTAAGATGAGATAACAGTGTTATTTTCATTTTTGTGCCATTTAGACGAAAATTTATCTCTCACATCCTATATGATTTCCAGTTGAGATCGCGTGTGAACTTGAGACTCAATAGACCGAAAAAACATTACGTATTATTATTTATGTGATGTCTCGAATATTCTGGCCGGTAGACTAAAATAAATAAACATACGCTTTAATAAATAAAAGGAGCGTCTACACAAATATGGTTATACTCTAAAAACAACGTTTAGAGCGATAAAATCTAACACTTCTTTAGAAATTTCTTTGTTTACGTCATAATACGCAACTGAGCAGATATGTATGTTCGAGAGTTGGAGAAAGATTTGCGTTTATAAGGCACGATTTAACTTTACTCGATCGTCGATTAACTTCGTGGCTGAGACGGTCTGAAAAACACGTTGGTTTTAATGAAGGTTTCTGCTTTCGGGGAGTGGGGGTGGCGGATGATCGAAACTTTATAAGATTTTTCGATTATTCAGGCCGGTAGACGAAAATAAATAAACGGAACATCTACTTAAATATGAATATCCGCTAAAATAACGTTTAAATAATAACATATATATATATATATATATATATATATATATATATATATATATATATATATATATATATATATATGTGTATGTGTGTGTGTGTGTGTGTGTGTGTGTGTGTGTGTGTAATAACGATTCTTATCCGACCAGTGGGTATCTTGTGTACATACGTTTTTCCGCAATTCCGAATTCCGTAGTACTTTGATTTTAATAAATTTTTCTTGACAAATTTTAGCTTCGTGCTTTGTTTATTTGCCCTTCTTGAGAAAACTAGGCAAAGAAACATTTCATCCAATGAGATCAAGACTTTTAAATTTGCAATCTCTGTTTCGAACCAGTGGTGGGGAAACCTCCCGTTTGCTGTGGGATATTTTCCTTTCTTCGCCATTATACCTTCGGGTTAACAAAGAGAAGCAACCAAACAACTAGCTTTGGGAGAGCGACATTTGCTAACAGGATGTCTCCTACGTTACTTAATTTTTTGTATTGTATCTTCATCGCCACTCACTCGTGTTATTTTCTTATTCGGTTAAAGATTGTTTGAATGCATTGATGACAAGGAGAGAATATCTGGATGTTGGGTTTCCAAATCTATTTTTGTTTTTCCTTTTCATTGTCTTATTTCGAGATCCCCCATTTGTTTTTTTTTTGGGGGGGGTCATTCTTTTTTTTTACTGTTATTTGCATCCTTCTGGTTTCTTGTAAATTTGATGGTGTCTGGTTGCTTAACGATAAATAATTATATGAGGTTAAAAAATAATTAATTTCTAAAGAAAGAAAGAAATTAGCGAGAGGGAGAAAGACAGAGATAAGGAAGGGAAGAAAAGGTGAAATGAGAATGCGATATAAAACAGAAGTAATAAAAACTGTAACCAACATAATGATGAAAAGAAAGAAAGAAAGAAAGCAAGCAATAAAGAAATAAATAAATAAAAAAAGAAAGAAAGAAAGAAAGAAATGCACAGAGGAAGAGGTTTATAGCAGAAAAAATTAAAACATGATAATCATTGGGAAAGAAAATAAAGAAAGAAAGAAACAAAGAAAGTAAATGTACAGAGAAAATGCAATATATAAAAGAATAATACAGAACAAAAATCAGTGGAAAAAGAAGAAAAAAGAAAGAAAAAAGTATAGAGAGAATGAAATACCTAACAGAAAAAACAAGAAGAAAATCAATAAGAAAGAAAGAAAGAAAGAAAGAAAGAAGAAATAATTGCAGAGAGAATGAAATATATGACAGAAAAAAATACAAAACAAAAAAACCAATGCGAAAGAAAGAAAGAAAGAAACAAACAAAAACACAGAGAATTAAATATGTAACAGTAAAAATAAAAGCAAGAAAATCAATGGGAAAGAAAATGAGAAATAAATAAAGACAGAAAGAAAGAAATAAGTACAGAGAGAATGAAATATATAACAGAACAAATAAAAAACAAGAAAATCAATGGGAAAGAAAGAAAGAAAGAATTAAAAATCTGTCTTTAATGGATACCGGGACTGGAATTCGCATTTGCAGCTCGTCGTTGTCTGACACCGCTAGGCACGATGGAAAGTGGCGGGAAATATAGCTAATTTTCCATTTCCGGTTTCGAGGAAAGTGACTATCTGTCCATAACAAGGAACGTGATTGGTCATAATTGCTCAAATGGGTTTGTCCTGATTTTCGCCTCACACCTTATAGATCCACTTCAGTCAACAACCATGCATACTTTTTCTTTTTTACTCCTAATTGTAACCATTCCTTTTTTCTGTTGCTTTCTTTTTCATCATATTCTCTTTGCTTTCTCGTTTTCTCTTTGCTTTATATCTTCGACTTGTTTCTTTTTTTCTCTTTTACTATTCTTACATCTTTTCCTTTCATATTTCTCTTTATTTTATTCAATCATTCTTCTTTCTTACTTACGATATTCATTTTTTTGTTTTTCATTGCATTTATCTTATAATCTGTCAATTGCTTATCACTTTCTTTAAGCGTAGAAATGCGTCAAGGAATACACAGGAGAAAACTTAAGGAATTTAAATGAAATATTTTATGAACACAAAAGGGATCTTTAACAAAATAACATATTCGATACATTAGTTGCTTACTGTAATAAATCTGGCCATAAGTTTGTTTAAAAAAATGCTACTTTAATTAATGAAGAAAGTAATTCACTAAGATGAAAATGTGTAGAAAGTGCTTTAATTGTTAGATCATACGCAGTAGATTAACATTAAGGTTCTTAAAATACTTTACATTCATTAGCAAATCTATTATCACAATATGGAATATTTAATAACAAAAGCGGAAAAAATAAACAACAAAAAGAGAAACTAAATCAAATCGGCTAGACTAAATACCCAAAATATATATTTAAAAAAAAAATAAAATGTCAGCGTTCCCTTTCCTTGCTTTAGCCGATCAGCGTAAACTTCACTTTATTCTGACGAAGTCCTAAATGTGTCGTCTTTCTGAAGCTTACAACTCCAATTAGATTTTAATATTCTTTTGCTTATAAAAACTAATATTATTTTTTTTTTACTTTCTGGATCTGCATTTTCTTCTACATCATCATTTCGGGACTCGAATATTTTCTTCCATTTTATCTTTAACTTTTCGCAAATTCTTTTAAAGTTTCTCTTTCTTGTATATTTTTCAACATTTCCTTTCATTGCTGATTCGCTTTCTCGTCACATTCCTTTTTTTTACTCGTTCTTTCGTGACTTTATTTCAAATAGTGGCTGCTTTTACTCTTTTCTTTTTAAAACGCCACACTTCTCTGTCTTCTAATATTTCTTTTTCTCTTACTATCATTCAATGACCATCATTTCCATCCACCTATTTTCTCGCACGCCTTACACTCATTCCCCAAACCGTTCTCATTTCAAAACCATTTGTCTGATACTCCCATCGTCGCTCCAAATCGTGAAGCCCACGAGCTGATTCTACCTCGACAGCATCGCTAAATTGAGACTGAACAACACCCTTAAACAGTTTCTTTCCTCTCGCGGAAATCACCACGATTTTCCCCCAAAATGACTCGATCCGAAATCAGACAATTTATCGTCAAAATGGGCCAGTGACATTCCCCTTCCGCAGCCCGGGTCCGAATGCCGTGTCGAAGGGGCTAAACGGGGCTGGGCTATTTTGCACTTTGCTGAAATGGAGCAGTAATTTTCTGGAACAATGGTGGATGCGGGAAAAAATTAGCATAACCATCATTCGCGGCCAGGAAGACGAAGTGTGAGTCAGCTTTAAAAATGTTTCACTTAAGAGGCTGAGTGGCAAGTTGCCAGAACACCCTTTCCCTGGCACCTTTTCTTCCTCCTTGCTGACCCAATCCCAACAAAACTTACTTAAATATCATCGAAATTTATCAACTCTACTCATTCTGGAAGTGGCTGAACCTAAGGGAATATGGAAGCTATTAAAGGAAGGCAAGCGTCGATAAATTGTGGCACTTCACGCATTTAGAGGAAGCCATAAAACAAAGAAAGGAAGGGGAGAACTGAAAACGGTTTCTGATTGGTCAAGAAATTACCCAACCAGGCAAGATAATAATTTACCGTTTTCTTCTCAATCTTGCTATATATCTGGATCATACGAACAGCTTCTATATGTTAAACATCTTCGCTACTGCACCAATAAATGGTAATGGTAATATTAGCTGTTTCCTTATAAGGAAACATTCGGAATTCATTGACCAAGAAGCCAGCTGTTCTAGGTGTGACGATAAACTACATCCGCGTCCTGGGTAAGACGATAAACTACATCCAACAGCAAGGTCTCTGATGAGGTAGTTTCGAGGAGCGTGGAACCACCTCTTAATTGCTGGTGTTCCCAGGCCCAACCTGACCTGGGTTGTAGCACCTGTTAAGGTCCCAGCTACGGGCAAATAGTTAACTCCCCCACCAAACTGGGGACAAAAAACTATGATAGTGTAAAAATATGTTTTAATACCAGTAATACATTTCTGATGAAAAATTTTACCAGCAATACATAATTGGAAAAAAATATTAGCAGCAATACATTTTTGGAAAAATAAATATTATCAACAATAAAAATTTTGTCGGCATTAAATAACACATAGAAGATATGCCGTAAAAGAAACGAAACGAAACCAAACCAAGCAGCTAGTGATAGTTTCTCGTAAAACTTATAAAATATTTTGTTTGAAACAATTATTCAGGAAAATAGGTTTCTAAAGATCAGTAAATCATATTGTACTTTGTTTGAATAGTTTGGAACATCAACAAATTGATTATGTAATTATTTTCTTTATTACTTACATCTGATCTCTATTTTAGTTATTGCTGTTGTTCAAAATCCTCCCTTGGAGCGGTTTCTATTATTTGGTATACTCTTTTATTTGTGATTCTGTAACGCCAGTCCACGAGTTTCGAAAAAGTGTGGTCTTCGTTGAGAGCTACAAGCTTCATGCGCTCGAAGATATTTTTAACCATTAATTTGAGAAAATGCCTGTATACAGCTGACAGTGTAGTTATTTATGAACGAGTCCAGTAGCATGCAGTAATATTCGTTTACATTTTCTCAATCTCACGAAGATATTTAAGAACATGACGAAAGTTATCTAAACGTTTATCGCAAATTATATCATCTAGCTTTCTGGGTACAGCAGAGATTAGTGACTTGGACTGAAGCTGAGAATATCAACTGTTTAAAAATTGACAGTGGAATATGAAAATTAACCTATGATAAAGAAACACAAAACATTCACCCGCCATTTTTTTCTTTTATGTTCCATATTCGTTCAGAATCTGGATTGTGGTACTCCACAACATCCGCTCATTCGCATTCCGTAACTTTCCCAGCGAGTTCAAATTCATCCTTATAGATTTTACAAGTATATTCCCGAGACCAAAAGTGTAAGACAACCAGTAAGTATCAAAACAATTAGTAGGCGCTCTACGGCACACATACATAGTTATTTAGTAAGCTTATCCTAGTCTGCTTCAAAGTACATTTAGTCGAGTATAAAACTAACCGACAGCGGCCTGCGAAATTAACTTCTTTACAGTGGCTCTAGATCAGTAATTTTTCAGTCAGGATATTGTGACACCCAGGTGTATCGTAGAAAATAGCGAAGAGTGTCGCGAGATTTTAAATTAAAATAACAAAATTGAGGGGAAAAAAGTAGAGAAAATCCTATATTTCCTAATAGGATTCGTTCAACGAGATTGGGAAAATGCACTTAGTATAGAAGTCTTTTATTCAGGAGATTTTAAGTGATAATCAGTGAGCCAGAGTAGACTTTGGAACTATTAGATTTGATACCCGCAAATAAAAGTTTCAAAAAGAGGAAAGCAAAAAATAAACAAAAACATAAACAACATTTTAAAGAATTTTGTGCAATTGGCAAAATACTGATTGGCAGATAAAGTGAAATCGGCAAGCCGAGTTCAAATCTTGACATTGTCATTTCTGTTCAGTTTCGCAGAAATAACCTAGGAGAAGGAAAATACTGATGTCAACATTTTAGAGAAGATAATGGAAAATCATTAAACTAACTCTTCATTATTTTTATGATGATATTCACCCTGTACAGGATCCTGGAACAACTGAAGGTAGAATATTACAGATTAAGTGGAACGGTTTATCGGGATATGCATGGAACATAACTGTTGACCCTAGACCTGAACTGGCCAAGTTTATAGTGATCAGGGAAGCATCTTCTTGGTAGTTGGTCCCACAAGGGAGCGGTTCGTGGAAGAAAGCTACTCTAGTGGGACTTAGGTCTCACCACTGGAATGGGGCTGTTTGCTACAATGTGCATGGTATGGCGGGGTTTAACAATGAAGGTTAGAACTAGTAGAACTAAGCAATATTGCTCGACTGGACACTTTCTATAGATGTAGCGATAGAACAGTGAAAGACTTACGAGGATTCGTCTGTGGAAAAAAGAGGGCATAATGGAAAATAATTTGTCACCCACAAGGACGTGGAGACGCTTTTGGAATATATCGCGATTGGAAAGTGAAGACTGGGCAGTTCCTGCATTTTCGGCCTGATGTAGCTCATGGAATGATTCATACGTTTCCCAAGAGAATATAACGAATCCTACTGGAATTGTAATTCGGCACTCCGCTTAACAATTCCTAGGTACACTCCGAGCACATCCAAGTTTAAACACCTGGTATTCTCAAGCGGTCACCATTCAAGATAGTCAGCAGGCTTGACGTTGCTTAATTCCGGTTATCGTAGGGGTACGGCTATTTCATCGTAATATTTCTTTAACAAAGAAAGTGGCGAATATCAATTTGAAAATTCATGGAAAAATGACATCACTTCATCACTTTTACGGTGTAATCGAATGACAAACTATATGGAGTAGGAGGGTCTATATGGATATTTCAAACAACGAAATGGGCAAAAAATTTTGTTTTACAAAGCTATTAATTAAATTGATACATCATTTTATTAATTTGGACAACACAATGATCGAATTGTTTTTGTTTGTTTTGTTTTGTTTTATGGCATACCGACCTCAATGTGTTCGTTAATGCTGACACGATTTTTATTGCTGGTATTTTTAAAAAAAATGTATTTCTACTTATATTATGTTTTTTCCAACCAATGGTTTGCTGGTAATACATATTGTTCTTCAAAATTCATTGCTGGTAATATTTTTTTTACAAAAATATATTGCTGGTATCAAAACCTATTTTACACTTTCATAGTGCTTTGGCACCAGTTCGGACCCTAACAAGTTAATTTGGTCCTTGGAACACCAGCAATTAAGAGGTAGTTCCATGCTCCTTAAAACCTCCTGATCAGAGGCCTTGCATTCGGATATAGTTTATCGTCTTACCCAGGACGCTGATGCAGTTTATCGTCTTACTCAGGATGCGGATGTAGTTTATCGTCTTGCTCACGACGATGCTCGAAATTATATTATTATTATTATTATTATTATTATTATTATTATTATTATTATTATTATTTCCTCATCACCGATTTGACACTCATTTATGGAAACTCATTAGGTACGTAAATCGCTGCATTTCTCTCTCATTCATGTTTTCAATATGTCCGGGGAGAGTCAAATCTTTCATGTTATGCGTCCCAGACCTTTCAATTTTCTTTTTCTACTTCTAATTACAAGTGTTATTATCCGTCCATTTTCTTTATTCGTTACTAGTATTCTCAGTATCCTTCAGTAGAACCACATCTCCGTTGCCTTATCTTCATTTTTGAGGAAATTTCCGAGCGTTCATTGCACATTGGTATTACAATGATTGGTGTCACAATGATTATAATGATTGATATTACATAGCATTTAAGAATTCTTTTGTTTTTTGACGAGCTTGTTATATTTCGTAATAATTTGTTCAGCGGTTGTTAAGGCATCATTCACTTTTCCTATGCAGCTTCGAATTTCGCTGTCACATTTTCTATTGCTTATTAAAACACATCCTTGACAGTTACATATTTGTATTTGCTTCATTTTGATATCTGAAATTGTAGAAGTCATCTTGCAATTTTTCTGTTTCTGACAACCATGCATTCTTTTGTCTTATACTTTATTGTCCAATTTTTATCACTATTAGAGAATTAAAACAAAATTATATCACTATTGAAAATTTCTGTCATTATATAGGAAATTTCATGAAAACGAGGATCTTATAGTTGAACTGAAGGAGTAAAATATAATATAAAACTTTCTTTAAAATATTTCGTCCTAATTCAAAAACGTTAAATTTGAGGAAATATTTCGTCTACTCAGAGGGAAGAGAGGTTGTATAGATTCTATTCGGACATATTAATTAATTCATTTATACATTTTGAAATAACTAAAATCGCGCTACATATTGAAATGATCAAAAACGTCTGAAGAGGTAGAAATTCAGGAAAAAGAGACCGATTAACACCTGTCGTTGTCTTTTTATTTTCGTTATGCTCACCAGATGTTAATAAACGTTCATTAAAACGTACCATACAATTTGCCTATTTCTCAAATATATTAGCTTATGAATTATTTTTTTTAATGTTCACCGTACTCTTGTTGGTGACAGAAAAAGATATAGCGTTTTATGATAAAACGAAATTATTTAGAATATATCAGTAACATTATTCCCGCGTTTAACTGGAAAATGAACGCATAATGATAAAGAATGTTGATTTATATCTTATAAATTTACATCAGTTATTATTATTATTAAACTTTTCAACGAAATCAAAATAAATGTTTTGAAGTAACTTTAAGAAATGAATTTTGTTGAATTATATATATATAATACAACAAAATTCATTTATGTCTGTGTGTGTGTGTGTGTGTGTATACAAAACACGTCGACAAAACAATACCCTGCCCAGTGACAACAGCTGCTGGTGACGCCAGGGGTGGCAGTACCGCCTTAGTCACCGAAACAGTATTACCTCCACTGATTGGCGGCTGATACGGGCAGGGGGTCATACGTGCTTTTACACATTGCATATAGAAAAAATATTTACATGCAAAACGTATGCAGATATGGAAATGTTTAGTGCCATTTAATGGATACTGACACTCACTCACACACACATACATATTTCTAGACGTATATATAATTTATATATATATATATATATATATATATATATATATATGTGTGTGTGTGTGTGTGTGTGTGTGTGTCTGTGGGTGTGTGTCTGTGTATATGCACACACATAAAGTAAAGCTACTTATGCTATATCTAAATACATGTGTGTGTGTGTAAATGAGAGAGAGAGAGTGTGTGTGTGTGCGTGTGTGGTGTGGAGTTTTCTGGATATGTATATTTTTAAGAGTGCGCAAGTGAAAATCTACATGGGGTTCTATCAACCATTAAACTATACATTGTTTACATGTGGATAAATATAGGTAGCAAATCTAGGTGGTACGAACAGTTCCATAGCAGAGGTGAAGAAAACCAGTTTTCAATGGAAATCAACTGCGTGCCCTAAAAAAAATAATCTTCCTCTTTACTGTAGACGAATGTTAGGCGCCTTCCGTTCACAGCAAGTCATATTTTGGGACAGGTAGCCTTTCATCTGTGTTGGGTAAATTCGTTGGATGCCGGAGACTGTCGACTGTATCCAACCGAATGTTTGTTAGGGGAGACAATCGGGCCAATTAGGGCAACGTCTAATTCCATGGCTATTCAAAAGTCTTCAGAAAGAAATATTAATTTTAAAA
>OZ038482.1:54868749-54893749 GCA_964036315.1 Acanthosepion esculentum | reverse complement strand
TTTCTTGGCTGATGAGTAGATGCGTGATAATTTTTTTGAATAATTAACTTGTTGTTTATTGAAAAATTTGACTGATTCGAAAGGTAGAACGAGATTGCACGTGTACGTCATGTCTTATCAATATGGCCGTGCGCAAGGCGACTAAGTAAATGTGCATGTATGGAATTAATGATAGTTAATCATCAGGCTTCTTGGCTGGAATCGTTACGTATTTTGTTATATTAGTGACGGGTCGGTGTTTCAGTGAGGACTTCAAAAACTCATATTCTTGTCAGGCAAGGCTGGTTTGCCTGATCCATAACACTGAAGATAGTCGTAAAATCCTCGTGAATTTCCGATTTCTCGATGCGGCCTTGTGTTGTCTTAATTTAATTGTCGTCAGTAATCAGCATGCACGTGTTCACAAGAGAAGTGTTTGCATTTTGCGAATATGTTTCTTTATTGTCAAACCCATGCTTATCTGCAACTAATGCATTGATCAGCCTATGTTTTTTATGCAGGAAAACATCCGGTGTTCAAGTCCAGATCAAGTAGAATAAATTTAAAATTTATTGTATCACTCACTGGGAAAATGACAGTATAATATTCCATTCCGTAAGCTATTTAGTCATTGAGAAAGCCCGTTCTGTTTTTGCGGTCTATGATCGTTATATCTGGCCGATTAGATATTAGTTTTTTCTGTATGTGTGTATTGTAAGATCCCATAAAATTGTTACAGGTCCTACCAGTTTCTAGCAGTTTATTTATCGGAAAACTGCAAATTTTCCAGTGAAGTTATCATGTCATACAGTGTTTTATATATTTCTATCCATACCACATCCGGTGTTCAAGCCCAGATCAAAAAGAATATATTTAAAATTTATTATATCACTCACTGATAAAGTTTCAGTATAATATTATGTAAGCAATTTAGTTCATCTGGAATTTGAACACAGATGTGCCACACAGAAGTTTCATTCACCTCAAACGACAAAACATAGCAAATAATTACTGATTTACTAGTTTCAGAAAGAAATAGTGTAATACTATACATTTTCGCATATATTCTTGTACTTGTTCTTGTTCTTCTTGTTCTTGTTCTTGTTCTTCTTGTTCTTGTTCTTCTTCTTCTTCTTGTTGTTCTTCTTCTTCTTCTTCTTCTTCTTCTTCTTCTTCTTCTTCTTCTTCTTCTTCTTCTTCTTCTTCTTCTTCTTCTTATTATTATTATTATTATTATTATTATTATTATTCCCTTTGATATCTGGCGTTTACACATTTCTTTCCGGGTCCCGCCCAGGGACCTAAGGTTAGAAATGGCATCATGACACTTTCCACTGGAAAAAAAAAAAAAAAAAAAAAATTACATAGATAAAGCCCTTCGTAAAGTGTGGGCTGTACTTGTCAGAACAATTTTTTGTATCTCTTTGAGGCATGGACTTCCAGGGATCCCTTCAATCAGCCTACTGGAATCTTTATTTATTATTATTATTATTATTATTATTATTATTATTATTATTATTATCATTATTATTATTATTATTGTTATTATTATTATTATTTCCTTTGAACTCTGTTGTATACTCATTTCCTTTCGGGTCCCAAACCGAGGTCTAAGGTCAGAAATGTTATGATATTTTCCACAGAACAATTGTAAAAAAAACAAAAATAAAAAACAAAAAAACCTATGAACACATATTTTACACTAGAAAGGATACCTGGCGTTTCTCGGAATATCTCTGAATAATAGTTTATTATTAACAATTCATTGATATTTTTCAATCATCTTATGCAAAATAATTTTTCATTCAATCTTTAAAAAAATAAATTTCATTGTTTTTTGTTTATTTTTGGTTTGTTACAAACTAAATGAATTTTGTAAAAATACCACCCTACGAATACCACGCTGTTGGGTGGGGGTTTCGTGTGCTTAAAGAGAGTAGGAGTGAGCTACATTAAGAATTTAGTTTTGAAAAGCGATTATGTTTCAATTTCAAGCAATATTTTATTTGAAAAAAAAAACTTTAGTTAAATAAAAATTAGTAGAGACAGACATAACTTACGGTCAACATTAGTTGTGTTGAATATTTGTTATTTTAAATTAATTTTCGAAAAACTAGGCTCGCTATAGATTTTGCATTAATAACACTTAATTGAAAATTATTTACTTTTTTATCTTAGTTACAAACCAAAAACAATGAACTTTATTTTTTAAAGATTGAATAAAAAATATGTTCCATAAAATGGCCAAAAAATATTAATACCGTGCAACAGGATACAAGATGGTAAACTGTTTCTCGATATCCATCACAGAATATACATTTCGGGTTAACAAAAGTATTATTATTATTATTATTATTATTATTATTATTATTATTATCATTATTATTATTATTATTATTATTATTATTATTATTATTATTATTATCATTATTATTATTATTATTCACAGAATAGGATGTTGATTGATGCCAAAAATTATTTTCAGGTAAGCTCTCGTGGCTTGAGAATATAAACCGGTAATTTCTTCTTTTTATCAACAGGCTGTATTCAATACTTTTCAAGTTATTCTTGCTATACCAGAAACGTACCCTTTTTGTAATGTGACTATTTCCAAATCTTCATCCAGTATCTGCAAGATACCTCCATTTTATTTGTACAACACACCAATGATCCAGTGATTACTGACACCGAAATAATTTTGATAGTCCTTCCCATTGTTTCGAAATATCATTATTATTACTATTATTTAAGAAAACTATGCTGACAAAACAGAGTAGATCATGACACTCTACATCTTAAATATATGTGAATTTCATCACGTTTCTTAAGGAAGACAGTGGAGTGGTTCACCACTGCATTCTCCACATTATCAATTCCACTGGTTACCACTCAATGTTAGAGATCCAAGTTTGTCCTTCTGTTTAACCCATAGATATGTGACGGTAGAGAAATTTAGATTTATGCCGTTCGATGTTCAACAATCCGAATGCGAGGGCAAGAAATTTGTTCTGAATTTAATTATAAAATGCCAAATTCATTAATCGTAATTTTTATGTCCGTTACTTAAAATCCATTTTTCTTTTAATGATAAGTCTCTTCATGATATAGGCGTTCATGACTCTCCGCATATGCCCTATTTGAGGAAGATGTGGGAATACATTCACATTGTCTTTCCCGCGGTTTTGAATTAAGCGTATTTCTTCTCCTAGACTGGCTTCCGTAGAGCCCCACATGTCCTGCTATATAATCCATAGGTCGGTGGAAGAAATGAGAGATGCATGCTTTTCCTGGGTAAAAGAAGCCGCACACATTCGCAACACGTACCTAATGATATAAAATATATGTTTGTGACAGAGGCTTTAAAAGTTTGTTCATTATAAGCATTCTGGTAATTTGATCAGGTCCGCGGTTGAGCCGGGGTCTGTCGCTCGGGATAACGAGATAAAAAAAATAGTTAAATATTCTTCTCTTGGTGACAGATATTTTTTTTTTTTACTCCTGTGGCAATGGAGACTTCTGGGGTTATTTGCCCTTGTCCGATGGCGTTCCTTCGGAGGGTTAGCCAGATGGCATCTCAGTTAAGGGACGAGCCTCGCGAAACGAAGTGGCTCTTGTAGCGTGTCTCACTGGCGATGATGCGCGACAATGCTTTCTCTAGCTTCGCTTAAAGTAAACCGAAAATTAAGATTTTGTCAAGGTCATGCTAAAAAACGATGGAGCTGACATTATAAATATGTAATGAGCGTCTGTATGGGCGACTAGTCAATCCCTGTTGCTCCTGCAGATTTTTGTTTGTTCAACACCTACAGAGCCCACCTGTGGTTAATAATGCAAATATGCTGAGCGGACCTTAGTTACAGTTCCTGGTAACATGTCATGATCAGATGGTTGAAAATCACCAGTAATCTGAAACACTTGATGAAGATGACTTTGTGCTGGCACAACCATTGAGTGCTTACGAACAGTTAAGTCGATCCAAATTCACAAACAAGGCTTGTGTCAACATGTGATATAGCTTTACGCTCTGACCGCGTCCACAGGACGATAATATCAATATATATATATAGATCATTACGAAGTATGATAAAAATGGTAGTTCGTATGGTAACGAAGCTAAGGTACACACAGTGAAGCTGCATGGCCTGTCTCACATACACATTAAGATGTAAGGATCTCGTTCAATTTTATTGTTCATCGCTGTGTTTGGAAGGAAAGTGTGTAGAGTGTGGGCGTCTCATCATACCACAGAGATTCCTTAAGTGACCATGGCTTGTGCAACAGTTTTTTTTTCGCTAAGTGTAACATTCCCCAGATCTGACAACGACCACGTTCTCCAGATCTCTCTCCTTGCTATCTTTTCCTCTTAAAATGTAGATCACGCTTGAAAGGAACAAGATTTCAAGACGTCAAGAGAACGCGAATCACTATCCCCAAAAACGACGCTGGATAAAATGTGCGGCTTCAGAAGGGGATTACTTCGAAGGAGATTAAATGCTGAATTAATATGTATTGTAGTGTTCTTTTTATTGCACCAGTGTTTTAAATAATATTATTAATTAGACAATGTTTCTTTGCTCCGTGTATCTTTATCAATAAAGTAATTGTTTCCCTCTTGATTATTCTATAAATACATGGTAATTGTTTTGATAAAGTCTCTGCTATGGTAGCTACACTTTATAAAATTAATCACAGTAGTAGATTCGCAGCAAGGTCTTATCATTTTACAGTTGAAATGGCTAGATGTCACCGTAAATTATATGCTAAGTTTTTCTTCCATCACACTTCTCGCTTGTGAAACTCTATTCCGGCTTCTTGCTTCCCTGTTAACTTTGATCTTCAAAAATGTAAATGCAATGTCAATTGTTATGTTCTGTCTTCTTAATGTTGATGTTTTATTGACCTCTCACTTTAATAGTATATTTTTCTTATATTTTCTAATACTCAGTAAGTCCTTGCGCCCTAGTAGTTTTATTGCCCTGCTTGGGGTTAAATCTTTTACATATACCGAGTGTAACAGCAAAATTATCCAATTGTTAGATTAAGATTTGCATTGTTGTATCTTAGAAATGATTAAATATATCTTACTGGAATTCTCAGAGGTTATTATTAAACTATTGGACTCTATTTTGATCAATAAAAATGTATTTAGCTCTATGTTGAAAGGATGATCTCTCTTGCTGATGTGACCGATTGATCCATTCTTTTCCTTTCTACTGCTCCATCTTTTTTTAAACTTATTCTCCGTTCTCTTGAGAGTTCTTGAATGGCATTTATAGAGGGAAGCTACAGTATGTATTTTGCTACCATCACTGAAGGCCTGAGTGATCTTTTTCCACTAACTATTGCTCAGTTGGGAAGATAAAGTTGGGGTGACACAAAACAATTTTAACCTGTTCTATTTCTAGCTGAATAGTGTTTTTTTTACTAATCCTTCCAACAAATGGTGTCAAGATGGCTAAACGTCTTATATGGAAACCTAGTAAAAAGAAACTAAATTAGTTTAGTGTTTTTTTAGTTATTAAACATTTTGTAGAATGGGCAATTATCCCCTGATGTTACACGATTTGGACAATCGATATATATATATATATATTTCAAACATGTAGTGTTGAATGTTAAAGACAACATAGTCTTACATATTTTCTTTTGAATTTTCTCATATTCTCTAATGAGACTTTTTATTTGAAAATAGTTTCGAAATATGTATTGTCCATACGATGACTTAGCGTTTCGAACATCATTGTTCATCTTCAGGGTCAATATTTTAGTCAAAATATTTTAGTCTGGTAATATATTGCAATGTTTATAATATATTTAAATTTTGTAGCGTATTCTTCGATCTTTTGGCTTGTGTATTGGAAATCTTTTTCACGCTGTCACATGATAAAAATCTACGCCATGCACGTGATATAAGATCATCGCGTCTTTTGAATTTAAAAGGATTTTAACGTTTTTAGTTTGTAAAAAAGTAGCAACATGATTACGCTACAAGATAATTGGCAAATGTTTGTTTAAAAAAAAAAAAAATTTTGACTAAAATATTGACCCTGAAGATGAACAATGATGTTCGAAAGCGCTAGGTCATCGTATGGACAATACATATTTCGAAACTATTTTCAAATAAAAAGTCTCATTAGAGAATATGAGAAAATTCAAAAGAAAATATGTAAGACTATGTTGTCTTTAACATTCAACACTACATGTTTGAAAGAAAAGTTGCTGCCAAATTACACACACACACACACACACACACATACATATATATATATATATATATATATATATATATATATATATATATATATATATATATATATATATATGTGTGTGTGTGTGTGTGAGTGTGTATGTGTTATGAGATGAAAACTGGAAAAACATTATTTTTTTGCCGACGCGTTTCGTCTTCTGAACTTTCTAGGCAAAAATTAAATCGAAATGTTTTGTTGTTATAGTCACATTACAATATCCAAATTTTAAAAAGTGACACGCTTCTTAGTATAAAGGTAATTTATATTAACCAGAAAGAGGCTTACGCAGAATCGTCTCTCTTTTAAAATTTTGATATTGTAATGTAACTATAATAACAAAAACATTTCGATTCATTTTTGTCTTGGAAAATTCTGAAGACGAAATACGCCGGCTAAAATCTAAGATGTTTTTCCAGTTTTCATCTTATACCAATTTATCTTGTCCACAGAAATGATCTGTGAATTTAACAATATATATATATATATATATATATATATATATATATATATATATATATATATATATATATATATATATATATATATACATATTTACATATATGTATATATATATTTACATATATATATATATATATTTACATATATATATATATATATATGTTAGTTTCGGCATGATGTAAAATGGCGCATATATTTTAGGTGCATACAATTATTAAATGGCTTGGCCTTGGGTTTGTATAATATATATTATTCGTTTATACTGTTCTTTCATGGAGCGATTTTTCACCTCCAAATATGTTCGGAATATTCAACAATCTCATAACAAAGACGATGCCACGTAGCGTCGCTAGTGTATGTTGTATAATTCTAAATCTATCTTCTGTTCTGTTTGGGTTATTGCAAATATATTTATAAATATAGTTGCTGTATTATGTTCTATATAATCAACGTTTGTTATCGTTATATAATCTTCTATATGCAAAATATATTTGCTGACATGACTTTTACATTTTTAGCCTTATTCCCATGTATATCTTTGTTTGGGAGAGTGCTTAGTTTTCTTCCCCTGCATATAATTTTAAAAATAATGTAAAACAAAACAACAATTCTATCTAAAGATTCACTTGTATCCCATGAAAATTGTTATTTTTTCTCTGTCGGATAAAAAAAGAAAAGATTTAACTTTTATCTCCTGGTTAATATTCAGAGAATTGATTAAAATGACTCAAGCTTTTTAGCTTTGAAAAAAAGCCCTTTTGTGTACATTTAATATTAAAGGTGATTCTATTATCTCTTTATTTAATTTTGGCTTTTGATATTCTTTTACTCCCGTTTTATGTTGAATTGATTGCAAACGAACGTGTGTAACACCTGTTTTATTGGTGGATTTTGGTTGTCGGTGATTTTAGGTCAGCATTTTGGATATTTTTTTCCCGAAAAATATCTCAGTTATATTGTCAGGTAGAAATGCGATAAGCAGACGATAACGCTGAGGAAGGAAATGGATGTGAAGTGACATTAAGAAAGAAAAATAAATGTAAAGAAAGAAAGAAAGAAAGAAAGAAAAAAGAAAAGAAGATAGAGAGAAAAAAGAAAGAAAGAAAGAATGAAAATAAAAGAAAGGAAAAGAAAAAAGAATGAAAATAAAGGAAAGGAAAAGAAATAAATAAATAAAGAAAGAAATAAAGAAAGAAAGAAAGAAAATAAAGAAAGAAAAAAGAAAGGAATGAAAAAGAGAGCAGGAATTAATATAAAGGTAAGGAAAAGACAGAATGAAAATAAAGAAAAGGAAAAGAAAGAAAGAACGAAAATAAAGAAAAGGAAAGAAAAAAATGAGGAGGTTGTTGAAAAGTTATCTACATTAACTTTATGCAGAAGTTTAGCCAAATACCCAACCATGAGATTTTTTAAAATTCCATTCTTGGATGAATCGAACAATTTTTAGAACCCAAATGCAAAATAAGGAAAGAATACAAATAAATGACAAAAGAAAGAAACACGAATTTAATTTATAAATAGAAATAAATAAGAGAAAAATAAAATTAAAAAGAACTAAATGCTTAAGAAGTTATTGGTTGATTGATTTGTTTTTACGGCTTATCAACCTTTTGCAGAAATGCTTAAGAATGAACTAAAAAGGAAATAATCTTGAATTTTTTCATATGTGGAAAAATTTTCAATTATTAATTTTATTGATTTTATCTCGTCCTTTTATTGCAACTTCGAATACCTCAATAATACAGTAGTAAATATCTATACTGGGAACCAACAGCCTGTATGCCGATAGGGAGCAGTTTCACGGAATATATAAAAATTGGAAGAGAAATTAAAAAAAAAAAAAGACATTCAATTCGAAAGACACAGTAAGACAATTCGTTCTGAGAATGGACCCGATTATTTTAATTATATTTTCCTTTCAGCCTTTTCATTTTTGGAACGTACACCATCTGCAGATTACGTTATATTTGCCGTTCATGTACTAGCCTTGACCACCGAGGTTGAAATTTGTCTAGGCCAACTTCTTTCTTCGATCGCTATATCTTGTGTGACCTTATGAACTCTTTGTCGGCCACCTGTTGTCTGTTTTCGTGAGGTTGCTTACCCATTTCCATTTCAGTTTGCTGATTGTGCTTGAAATGGTTTATTTTTCTCGGATTCATTATGTTGTTTTGGAATCGCGCCATGCGATATTAAACATCATTCTTTCCTGGGCCCTTTGCATGCTTCTCAGCTGTAGAGTATCTCAGTTAAATTCCAGGTTTCTGCTCTGTAGGTGAATGTGTTAGCAGAATAAATTAGTCATCTATCCGCTTCCCTTCTCCACATCCTTTCACCTTTCATTCCTATCTGCTCTCGCTCCAAATCTTCTGTAACCCCCTTGCTTTGATCGATCCACTATCTTTCTCCACATCCTCTCCTTTACCACTCCTATCTGCTCTTCCTCCAAACCTTCTGTAACCCCTTGCGTGCTAGTGGCCTCCAGCCTTGCTTGAGGTGATAAGCTTAAAAAAAAAAGAAAAAGAAAAAAGATTGACGTTTCAAGATGACTGGAAGGTCTTAATTGTTGAAGATGGTGTTCGCCTTCCTGAAGACTAGTTAGCCGAGTATAATGCGGCGTTGGTTTTTTTTTTTCTTTTTTTGAAGCGGAGTCTATTAAAATGTATTGACCTTGTGAGATGTAGTGATTGACTTCTTCAATTTCGTTGTTGTCCATCTTGATTACTGTGTCGCGCATAAACTTCATGCTGAGGGCGAATTCTAATCTGATCGTGTTGTTCTCGGATAAGATTTGCTGCCGTTCGTCGTCACTCTTCGAAAAAAATTATAAGTAATTATATTAAAGCATATTGTAATTTTTTATATATTTAGATTCAAATCAAAGTTTAGGATTTTGTAATATGGTTTCTCGGTAAAATAGAGGAATTAAAGTTGTTTTTTTAAACAAAGCTGGATCTCTCAACATTTCAAGTTACGCATAAATCAGCAACAAGGTTAATTTCTCGTGTCTGATTTGTTTCGAATATTGAGTAACACCATTTTCAAACAAAAGAAAAAAGAAGTCATAAAAATTTTGCCTTTAATGTTACATATGTATAATACTTTGCACGCTTCTGTTTTCCCTAAAACGAGATATATTGAATCACGGAGAGCGATGTAGGCTCCAACTGCCAATATCTGTCAGCAGGTAACAAGCAGAATAAGATCAAAGCAATCGTCATGCGTCCTACACGCTAATCCAGGGCCTTTTTATCCTCGAAAGCAAAGATTGCGTTCATTTTTTAATATTCCCTGTTGCAAATGGGATGCGTTTCAGCTTGCTCTTTGCTGCCAAATAAAGTAGTCACTTTTTTAATAGCCACTTCAAACGGATAAAGGTAAACTTTACCAAACAGTCATTTTAAAATGTAGCAGCTACTTTTCAATTATAAAATCAGTTCTGGGAAGAGAAAATCTGCTTTGGAGTCCGACATTAAAGCGAAGGCAACTAAATAATGAGGTTGATGGTTTCTCGTATAGCTGATTAGACCAACAGGAAATGGTACACATTTCAACAAGGAGGGTATCTGAAAAGTCTGTGAATGGATGTAGTGGATTAATTCCTGCTGTTTACGTCTTCCATGGCTTTCCTCTGGTGTAACTTTGCTCCTATAGTTGGAACAGCATCTATACAGTCACGTCCGCTCATAGGCCAATTTTTCTAACTGACCTGACAGGTCATCATTGTGACTCTTCTGTGCTCCATGTATCCCTTATACTGCCAAATGAGTGACCTTTCGCCTGATTCTAGTTCACCTAAGAAAACACAGCACGGGGGTCTTTTGTCAGGCATGAGAATGTCGTGGCCAGCAAGATGTAGCAATCAGTCAACAAGCATGGCATCGATGGTCGTTGACTTTGAATGCTTTTGTATTTTGATCTTTCTCATTTAGGTTTATCAAGTCCAGTAGCAGTTATCGTTCTTTCCCGTACTGATGGAGGTTTCAATTCTAACATTTTCTTCGGAGTAATGTCGCACGTCAGCATTATCAAAAAAGTATAACATAGAGTGAATTTTAAAATCCAGTATTTTTCTTTTTTTTCTGCGTGTGTATGTGGAAATTAGATACATATAAGCTAGGGTTAAATAAAGACTTGGGTATTTTAAATCTTTATAAATATTTCAATAGATAAACAATTTTTTTTTTTTAGATATAGTCAAATTTTTTTTAAAACAACTTCTAAAATATTACTACAGTTAGATTTACGTTAGAAATATGCAAACACAGTTGCATTCCATATCACGTGACGTCCGCGTCTCGCGACGGACGCTACTTAATGTAAACAAACTTCTGAAAACAGTCATTTCTGATGAAAGATCGGGGCCGATCTGAAATATATATATATATAAAAAATATAAAAAATACTTTCACAAAAAAAATATTCAATATTTTTTTTAATTTGCAACTTTTCAGTTGTTTTATATATATATATATATATATATATATATATATATATATATATAAAGGAAGAACAGTAAGATATGAAATCCGGTGTTCTTGCAGATATTTTTATTTTACACAATAGTGCTCAATGTAAATTTACAGAGCATTAATATATATATATATATATATATATATATATATATATATATATATATATATATATATATATGTATATTTAAATAAAAAAACAGACCACTTTAAGGTTCAATATAATAAATTATTTCACCGGAGCCCTTTTAAAGGACCGCGGATCCTTAAAGTAATCTGTTTTTTATTTAAATTATTAGCTCTGATTTACATTGAGCTCTTTGGATTTTATCCTCCTTGGGTCTACCCATACGGATTACCTAGTTTTTCGTAAAGTATATATATATATATATATATATATATATATATATATATATATATATATATATATATATATATGCAGATATTTATATATTTATATCCATCGTTTGACGTAATTACACAATCCGACAAGAAAGTGTACCTAACACCAGTTGCTTTATTTTTATAATATTTGCTCTGCTTTAAAGGTTTCAGTATTTGTACAAAACTGTACAAATCGTGTAACAGCATAGGATAGTTGTCCATTCCATAAAATGTTTAATACCTAAAAATAAAAACCACTAAACTAATTGAGTTTCTTTTTATCCGGTTTTCAGATAAGACGTTTTACCATCTTGACATCATTGGTCGTAAGAATCACTGAAAAACACTCATTATTATTGTTATTCAGCTAGAACATGTTAAAATTGTTTTGTGTCCGCCCAACTGTGTCTTCCCAGCCGAACAATGGTGAGAGAAAATAATCATTCAGGCTCTTAGTAATTGTACCAATATTCATACACTGGTTCCACCATCAAAGTCCATTCAAAAAGCATCAAGAGACCAGTGAATAAGTTTAAAAAAGACGGAACATTAAAGAGGAAAACCTGATCACGATGTCATTACAACAAGAGGTATCATCATTTTATCTTAGAGCTAAATACATTCTTATTGTTCAAAGTATTGTCCAATAGTGTTAAAAAAACCTCGGAGTATTCCAGTAAGATATCTTAAATATTTTCTAAGATACAACGATTCAAATCTTAATCTAACAATTGGACAATTTTACTGTTACAACCGATATATATATATATATATATATATATATATATATATATATATATATATATATATAGTCATCCAAGGACAAACTGTTTCGCTGTTTCACAGCTCATCAGTGTGGTTAGGCATCCGATTGCCTCAACACGGGATCGAAACACGACTGATTTGGTATCATACGGGGATTTTGCCCCTAAGCCTTTGACGCACGGAAGAGATGAAGGGTAATTTAGAAGTATTTATTTATAGACAATCAAGCCGGTGACCGGAGAACTTAGATTCGTCTTAAAGAAGAGTCTTGCATCAACAGCAGTGATAGTCACTGTTTACAAGTCCACTTTTCATCGCGAAGAGCTCAACGGAAATAAGTTTTTCAGGAACATATATATATAAATATATCTATGTGTGTGTGTGTGTGTGTGTGTGTGTGTGTGTGTGTGTGTGTGTGTGTGTGTGTGTGTGTGTGTGTGATCCACACAGAGACTGTTTCGCAATTTCAGACCTCATCAGTGTGATTGACATCCGATTGTCTCAAGCCGGGATCGAAACCCGATTGATTTGGTATCAGTCGGAGTTTTTGCCATTATATATATATATATATATATATATAGGCCAGATGTTCCTTGTGAAACTTTACGAAATAGAAAATGCTATGACTCGTCGTCTTCAACGAAGCAATTTATTTCGATATCATTGGCTCATCATTTTTCTTGGTTGTACAATCTTTCTAGCAACATGCATCTTTTCTCAATTGTATATCTGTAAACATATTACCCGCAGCATAGCCAGCGTCGCACTTCTTATTCTTTTGCTCAAAACGACCACCCGTGGGGTATGTCCAGTCTTCAATGGCCGACTCATCGGAATCCATTCAACTTACGAATTCTGTAGTTTGTCCACGATTCTAATACAAAAGTAGGGGCCACTTAGGTTTTTTTTTCCATTTCTTCTTGTCCAGCGGGTAGAGATGCGGGTAGTCGGGGTCAGTGGTGATTCGTTATCATTTATAAATGGATGGCTACTCATTTGGTACCCGCTACGGTTACAGCTACAAAATCCTTCCATTAAAAGCTGTACAGCATTGATCTGATAAAAGGTAACTTTACTTAATATATTGATAGCCTAAAAAAACGAAACGTTTCGGTTGGACTCTTTATCAAAAAACAGAAATTAAATTATAAATGAGAAAGTGATTATAATATTCCACCACAATATAAATTGCGTTATTATTATAATATTATAATTCTGTTCGTTCCTTACTTTGTAAGTTTGCGACTAGGTTACTGCTATTGCCTCAGATAAATAAACTGCGACAATAGACGGAAGAAAAACTATATCAAATCCGGTATTTGGATTTAGGGAAAGAAAGATAGAAAGAATGAAAGAAAGAAAGAAAGAAAGAAATAAAGAAAGAAAGAAAGAGACGGCGATAACATACGCCTGTGTTTAAGGTCTGCTTCAGTGAAATGGAAAACTTTCTGAATTTAGAATATTTTCATTTGCACACTCTTACTTCTTAAAGACCTGCATTAATATTTGTAACTGTTATTGTAATATTCTTTTAAGGTTGATGAACGAGAATATTTAAAGAGGCAGTAATGGAATTTTCAGAGATATTTTATAGTCATGGACTCGCTATGAGCTCATTCAATTATTAACTTAATAATTAAGATACATCAGAAAATGAAAATAGGAATACCGTTAAAATATTATTATTATTATTATTGTTTGTGTGTTATGTTTCCTGCTTTGTATCCTGTAGAGTCGGGCCCAACCTATGTTCCTGAGGCCCTATATGTGAAGTATCATTTAATTGATAGCACTTTTCTTACTATATGGAATGTTTCTAGTAGGGCGAACCTCTGGACAATTTTATGTTGATGCTACCTGAGACGCTATTACTAAAATTGTCCATTCCTTTTCTCACGAGGTCCAGGGTTCCGATTACTATTGGTACACTCTCAGTCTTCATTCGCCACATCCTGTTAATCTCGAACTCCATGTTCTTGTATTTGGACAATTTGTCTATAATTTTTATGGAGTTGTTTCTCCCAGATGGTAATGTTATGTCAATAACCATTATTATTATTATTTTATTTCCTTTGATTTCTGGTATATACACATTTCTTTACGGGTCTCGCCCACAGACCTAAGGTTAGAAATGGCACCATGACATTTTCCACTGAAAAAAAAAATCGTATGGTGTGGGCTGCGCTCGTGAGAAGATTTTTCTTTTCTTGTATTTCTTTAAGGCAATAGCTTCCAGGAATCCCTTCAATTAGTCTACTGAAATCATTTCCAACAAATCCGAGAGCTCCAACTACAACAGGGATTGTTGATGTTCCCATTTTCCACATTTTTGAAATTTCGATTTCAAGGTCCTTGTATTGTGATAGTTTTTTGAAGATCTTCAAAGATACAATGCAGTCCGCAGGGACTGCCATATCAATAGGGAAGCAATTGTCTTGTTCGCGGTCTCTAATAACAATGTCTGGACGGTTACCTTTGATTGTTCTGTCTGTGTGTATTGTGTAGTCCCATAAAATTGTAACGGGTCCTATCTCCGTAACTAGGTCTATATGTGGTTATTATTATTATTATTATTATTATTATGATTATTATTATTATTATTATTATTATGATTATTATTATTATTATGATCATTATTATTATTATTATTATTATGATTATTATTATTATTATGATTATTATTATTATTATTATTATTATTATTATTATGATTATTATTATTATTATTATTATTATTATTATTATTATTCACAGCATATGATTTTGGTTACTGGTAAGAAATTTATTTTCACGTCAGCTCTCGTGAGTTGATAATATAAAACATAAATTCTTCTTTTCACCAGCAGGTGGTATTCAATTCTTTTGGAAGTATTCATGCTATATCTGGTGGGGTACTCTTTTTGTAATGTCTCTATTTCCAAATCATAATCCAATATTTGCAAGATGTTTCCATTTTAATTGTACAGCACTCCAATAAACCGATGATAATCCTAATCTCAGCATACTTTCAGATAAGAACTTAATCTCTGGTAATCAATGTATGGTTAGATGGCCACAACCAGAAGCCTTACTCTCATGTAATTTTCCTCTGATTCGTAATGTTCATCTGTTTTCGGATTATTCTTGCTGTTTCTAAGAACGCTTCCTTTCTGTAACCGTTCCACTGGGCAATTAAATCAATTTTCTTCATCAAATACCTTATTCTGTTAGTCATCGTACCAATTCCACTAATAACAACTCGTATGATAAGAACCATCTTTAACTTTCAAAGACTTCAACGTCTCCTAGTTGGTTAAATTCACTTCTTACATTTCGTTATGTCTTTGTATCAAGACGAACACGACGATTGAACGATTAACCCATGTTTTCTATTTTTCTCTACTGATAAATCCCACCAAGTCTTTCATGATGTTTTTCTCGCTAAAAATCCCATTTCCCACATCATTTACAATTATATATATATATATATATATATATATATATATATATATATATATATATATATATATATATATTACAACAATAAAATTCTTGGAATTTCCATATTAGTAAATTAAAAAAAGCTCTCAATTAAATTGTTAAAATTCCGCCTAAGCGTTGCGACTACAGTTCCAAAATTTTCTGTTAACAATAACACACTTCAAACTTCATTACATTTATTTTCGTCTCAGATATTACCTGAATTTTACCTAAAACGATATATATATATATATATATATATATATATATATATATATATATATATATATATATATATATATATATAAGGATTATTTAACTTAAATATCAATTCTATCCCGACTTCGAAGTTTCTTGCTAAAATTTTCATTCCACAGGTGGTTCTAGTTTTAAAAGATATTTCCATTTATTTAAATCTTATATATATATATATATATATATATATATATATATATATATATATATATATATATATATATAAGATTTAAATAAATGGAAATATCTTAAATATGAAATATATATATATATATATATATATATATATATATATATATATATAAAGACAAAAAGTAAAAGTTATCTTAGCCGATGCGTTTCGTCCTCTGATGTTCCTTATCAAACGCTGATAAATATATATCATGCTAAATAAAAAGTCTAGGTAAATTATGGAGGATGCTAAGTGATGTAATTTAATGTCGGATAAACAAAAGTCTGGGAATTTCTTCGTTGCATTTTTATTATAATGTAATTACTATTTATTATTATTTAACTTGGGATTAATTTATGTATTATATATATTTTAAATAATACAAGAATTTGAATTTAATCTGTTTTCTTTCAATTTTCAATTTTTTTATAGCCATGCATATTGTCTTGGGAAAGAGACATTTATTTCAGGAACGGAGATATTTGAAAATATTCAGGTCTTAGATATATATTTTGGTAAGATTTGATAGCGGCGATCTTAGGAAATTCCCGTTACTTCTTTTAATAAGTGTGGCAATTTTAAATCATAATTATGGTCGAAGTTATTTCTATGTCAGATTAAGGTATATGATCTACTCCTGTATATAAGGCCCTTTTTGAGTTCATAGATATGGTTTTAAATTTTGGCAACTTTCCCAATATATATGTGTGTGTGTGAGTGTGTGTGCGCGTGTGTGTGAGTATGCGTGTGTGTGTGTGTGTGTGTGTGTGAGTGAGTGTGTGTGTGGGGGGGTACGTTCTCTGCTTGTGTGTATTTTCCAGCCTATTCTCAAACCACCCCCATTCATCAGTTTTCAATTTTCTAACATGCCTCGCCTGCATGTTGGAAGCGAACCCGTCAGCTGGACACTCCGCTTCAAGTTGGTGCCCATCAGGAGTTCCGAAGAGGCGAATTACAATAGAAACCTCCTCATGGGCACGTCCTTCTGATGCTACGCACACACCAGCGTGTATAAAAAGAAAGCCCACATAAAATTCAATATTGTCACCGTCTTCCGTTTTTGAAGACCTTCATTGATGCCGTTAATGTGTTTCGTATATTTGCATGTCTTGAATCACTCTTTCATATGAGTTGTTGTTGTTCATCTGTACAGAGACGTCTCCCTATATATGTCTCTCATATGTCGATCCCTAATGTCAGTACCTAAATCTCACTGATCAAACATATCCTTCGTTATACATACACTGGGAAAAATAAAAGTTCAACTCTCCGAATATATTTCAGTTCTTCCAAGATTTAAAATATTAGTAACATAGCTGGATTATATTAAATTATCAATACATGATACATTCAAAAATCCCCAAAGCGGTATCCAAATTACTCAGACCTCTTATTTGCTCACTGTTTTTACTCCTTGAGCCTTAAGTACAGGCGTGTACTGTCGCTAGCATAGTTCCTACAGGTACTAGATTGGCGACAAGGTTTCTTCATTTAACAATTGAAATGGCTAGATGCAACCGTAATTTCTGTGCTAGTAGTTCTTTTTTCTATCACAATTCTCGATCTCAGAACTCTCTTCTGGTTTCATGCTTACCAGTCAACTTTGATCTTCAATAATTAAATTGCAATGTCAATCGTCATCAATTGTCTTCTTAATTCTTCTTTTAGCATTCTCTCGACTTAATAGTGTTTCTTTTGTGTCTCTTATTCTATTAAATTCAGTAACACCTCACATTTTAGTGGCTTTCTTGCCTTGCTTGGAGTGAAATAATTAAAAAGAAAGGTAGCGAAATAAAAATAATTCTATTTTTTGCATAACGGCAAACAATGATACCTGTAGTAGAGCTGTGTTAGGGTTAGGGGTATATATATATATATATATATATATATATATATATATATATATATATATATATATATATATTATATATATATATATATATTTATATATATATATGCCTATCTCTCATTTATTCATGTTTCATTAAAGACAACCGACAAGGTACTGCGATTAAGATTATAATTTTATTTTTCTTGTGTTCGTAAGTGTTTTCGTTTCTGTATATAAAGTGTGTAAAAATTGTCCAAATGTTCTGCATATTCAAGCGCTTTCGTCTATTATTTTAGCTATTATCAAGTGTGATTTTTATTTATTTATTTTCTTTTAACTGAATATATGGGTTTTTGGACATGTCTTGAGTAACAGAATTGCTTTATTTTGTAAACACTGTCAACACATTTTGGCCGTATTAATAGTTGACGTTACCGAGTGTTGGCTTTTTCTTTTTTGCACACTTTATCCCATAAATTAAAACACATATACGACCAGATGAAAACTTAAATAAATGCTTAATCGCAGTACCTTGTCAGTTGTCATTAATTAAACATTATATATATATATATATATATATATATATATATATATAGTGTGTGTGTGTTTGTGTGGATAGACGTCCGTTTGCCTCAAGCTAGTATCGAATCCCGACTGAATTGGCGTCAGTCGAATAATCTACATATTAAACCGTTGGCACACAACAGGGATGAAGGTGAATTTAAGCGTATTTATTTTTGGATAAACACGTCAGTGACTGAGAGAACTCGATTCGTTTTATCGAAGAGTATTGCATTAGTATCAGTAGTCGTCACTGTTTACAAACTCACACTTTCTCCCCGAGAAATTTATATATATATATATATATATATATATATATATATATATATATATATATATATGTGTATATATATATATATATATATATATATATATATATATATATATATATATATATATATATATATATATATATATATATATATATACCTGCTTACCTGTTTAGATGGGTGGCTGTAGTATATTGTTTATGTGCACACATATGTATGTCCGTATGTATATATGTGTAGATGTATATATGTGTACGACCGAATATGTATGGATGTATGTGTATATGTATGTATGTATAAGTGTCTATGTATATGCATATATGTGCGTGTATGCATGTATGCATATATATGTGTGTATGTATTTATACATATATGTATATGTGTGTATATATATATATATATATGTATATGTACGTATGTGTGTGGGTATGTACTTATATTGTTGTGTATGTGTGTATACGTATGTATTTTTGAACATAGAATTTGAGATCCTCGCTAGGTTAGATAATCGTTATTTTTATATTTTTATGTTTATATTAGATTTGTAACCTGTTGTCGATATTACCTTTGTCAAATTTTCTTGATAACGCAGCGGCCCTTTTATAAACGCAATTCGCTTTTTGTTACCCCACCCCTCCTCCCCAACTCATTTTGCTCCTTTTTTCCTCTATTTCTCTCATCTCTGAGCTTTAAGATTATATCGTCTATTGTGTGGGTATGTCACCAAGTAATGTATACACTTTTCCGGTGTATCTTTGGACATTTGAAAATATGCATATTTTTCTCACTTAAAGCGTCTTTCACCCCACTCTTTAAAACTTCTCTCTGTAAAATCTTAGTCCCCCTTCATCTTTAGACCTTCCTGTTCTTCTCTCGTCTGTTACCCCTCTCTATAGATCTCATTTGCTCTAGCGTTCGTCCCACACTCTCATACATACATTCTCACTAATTTTTTTTTCCCCTGGAGTTGTTTTTTTCTGTTTTCTTTTTGAATTTGTAGGTTTGATGAATTGGATCGTTTTCACGATTCCAATGGAATAAATTATGACCATGGAATATTAGTGTTTAAGTCTTTTTATTATATCCTTACTCTGTCCTCGACATTGAGTTCTACC
The DNA here is from genome assembly GCA_964036315.1 of Acanthosepion esculentum. NCBI lineage: Eukaryota > Metazoa > Mollusca > Cephalopoda > Sepiida > Sepiidae > Acanthosepion > Acanthosepion esculentum. The sequence goes on along the minus strand of OZ038482.1, from coordinate 54,873,780 downwards.
TGGATTCTATCCTCTTGGAATTATTTTTTTATACACATATGTATGTGTATATATGTATATTTATTTATATATTTTAGATATACGATTGAATATGTATGTGTATATTTACCACTAATATTATCAATCTACATATATATATATATATATATATATATATATATATATATATATATATAGAGAGAGAGAGAGAGAGAGAGAGAGAGAGAGAGAGAGATAGATAGATGAATATCTAAATTTTTCCGACACGAAGTCACCGTAGTCATTGTAATAAAACTGTTATTCATTTACTACGATTTAACCCATTACCTGTCATGGGCCCCATTTGGGGATCTGTTAAAATTAAACTCACTGCATGTTATTCATTGTATTTACATTGAATTGCTTACATACGTTGCATTTGCAGAGATATATTTTACAACACTTAGCCTTTAAAGTTTTTATTATTAGCCGTAAGAAGACACTTTCTGATGTAATTTTACATTTCACGATGAGCTGCTTTCGCTTGTCTCTAGGCCTCGTGAATTTAAACGTCCTACGAGGCTGGCATCCCGCTCCCATCCCTACACCGTTGAAACTGTTAGATGTAGACGTCTCTTCCACTCCAATAACTTCATGTCTCGCTCATCTCGCCTATGGAACTCCCTTCCCTATTACAGTTTCCCTGACAAATACAATCTCCAACGGTTTAAGTGTAGCGTCAATCGACATCTCCAGTTGCCTTGATCTATCCACTTCCCTTCTCCACAACCTTTCATCTTTCATTCCTATCTGCCCTCGCTCCAAATCTTCTGTAACCCCCTTGCCTTGATCGACCCACTGTCTTTCTCTTTCTCCACATCCTCTCCTTTACCACTCCTATCTGCTCTTCCTCCAAACCTTCTATAACCCCTTGCGTGATAGTGGCCTCCAGCCTTGCTTGGGGTGATACGCTTAAAAAAAAAATTTGATAATTATATTTTATTATTTCTAATCAATATTATTTTTTGATGTTTCATATACATATATATTTAATGTTGTAGTTTCTATAAAAATGAAAAATGGTGCCTACTGAAATTAAACATAAGGAATAAATAAACTCATAAAACACCTGTCTGGGCTCAAAATGCGCATTAAAAAAATTTGGCAGTTAATGGGTTAACTCATGCCATTAAATACATTCCATACCGTAAAATATTGACTTGAGCAATTTTTTTTATTTTTAATGTTACTTATGTACGGTTTTTTTTCGACATGAACCGTCATTCTTATCATCACATTATATATATATATATATATATATATATATATATATATATATATATATATATATATATTTATATATATATATATATATATATATATATATATATATATATATATATATATATATATATACACAGACACACACAGACACATATATATATATATATATATATATATATATATATATGAAAGTGTATCTATGAAAAATAACGATTGAAGTAATACATATATATATATATATATAATAACGATTGAAGTAATACATATATATATATATATATATATATATGTATTACTTTAATCGTTATTCTTAATAGATACACTTATTTCATATAGACGCTATATTTATTTGTTTATTCATGCGCTCTACATATATATCATTTATATATATATATATATATATATATATATATATATATATATATATATACAATGAACGAGATATATTGAAGTGGAGATTAATAAGATCCAATAAAGACAAAGTGGTAGATAGAATTTAATTATGGAGAGATTATTTGCGAGAAGTCGTTATAAAATTCATTGAGTACTTTGCGGTGGTAATCCTAAAAAGCCATAAAGCGAATTTCATAAACTGAATGAAATTCAGTAGCAGGGTCGGGTATCGATTCAATCAGAGGAGTGTGTAGTATCTAATCAAAGGATGGTGCATCACTATACATTGTTGTAAGCAGATGACAGGATAGAAAAAGTAATGTTATATGAAAATTGGGAAACGCTAAAAAGTCAAGAAACGGATAGATTGACTATGCGCTACGAGGAATAACTAACAGACAATTTTGGAATTTCTGGGAGTTTTCAATCCTATTTTTATGAAAGAAAAATATCTCGTAAAACCCAAAAGCAGAAAAGAATTCAAGATGAAAGAAATGCCACGTTTCTATAAATATTTTCTTCCTATGAGTTACTCACGTTTTTCCTTCCTTAAAAACGTTCCATGAATTTTCTTTGACTGCGTGAAGTGCAGATCGCATCTCTCTATCCCTATCTATCTATCTATCTATCTATCTATTTAAATATATAAAAAGAAATATATATTAATAGCTAAAGGCAAAACGCATTAATGTATATATATATATATCTAAGAAGAAGAAGGAGAGAACGATAACAGGAACTCTTTCGTGAAAAGAATATTTGAAAATGATGAAAGCGACATAGAGCTAGAAACAAAATGTCTTTGTTAATGGACTATGAATGCTGAAAGTACTCAAACATTGTATAATTTGTATTTAAATATGTAGCGGAAATCAGGAATATGGTCCGAAACTTATAAAAAACTAGCAGGTTTCGGCGGCTCGCTATCGCTTCGAAAATTAAGATATATTCACTACATGAAATCTTTGAAACAAAAATTTTAAATGAACATTTCATTCATTAAATTGGCTTGTTATAGTTAAGGAAAGTTTTATAAATAGATGTCAACTTGTTGAAGTCCGAGTAAAATGCAAATTTCAAACACTTTTCTGGACTAATTGTGACAATTGTTTGTACGGAAAATATGGATCTACGTACATCAAATTGTCTTTAAATTAAGTGGTAGCAGAAGAATTTTCGTTGAACGTTTAAAAGGTAAGCTTAATATTAATTCAATATTTAAATGCAGCGATCAATTTTGAGTTCTTCTGTCGTTTATTGATGCCTATCGCATTTACTCCTCCCTAGCTATTGTAATGATGGCGAAATCGAGAGTCCTCCACAGGAGCAACTTAAATGCCGCCCGATAGGAAGCCTAAAATTTGAGCTAGCTTAAAATTTTAAGCTAGTTGCAATTTTGCATACAAAAGAAAAATAACTGTTACTCCTCTTGAATAATGAAAGCAACGATAATAACTAATATATTATAGTAATATATATATTTAACCTCGCATAATATGGCAAGCTGAATCTGAGCACAACGAAAATCATTCCCAGCCCCTAAATGTTCTAGGACATTTGAATGAACTATGAATCATTGGATCAGTGGGGAGTGGAGGAGTTGCTTGGATACACACATGCACAACCACACGGACACTTTACTTTATATATAAGATAAATAAAATAAACTCAATACCAACGAAATGTTTTTGATCTTTTACCAAACTTACTCGTAATTCAGATATTCTTAATGACCTGTTAGACTAAGGACGTATTGAACCACTTTCATATATAATACACGTATTAACTAATGTTCGTAGAATTCAATGTTTTTTGTTATAGAAATAAATATATCTAAATTCACAGACACGCACAAATGCAAAAATCTTTATAATTCGTTGTTTGTTGATCTTTCTGTCTGTTTGACGGATTTTCTCTCTCTCTCTCTCTCTCACTCTCTCGCTCGCTCTCTGCATGAGAAACTTATTCACTCAGTGAGTAAAGCAATGCACAGAAAGCATCTTGATTCTGTCACGACCAAAATGGTTTGGTCGTATAAAACGAAAACTGATTGCAAACTTCTGAGAATTCTAAGTTAGAATTCGTGTAACGTTAGAAGAGCCTTTCCGAGATACAAAGATAAAGATAATTTAAGATCAATGAAAATACGGGCAAAAAAAAATTAAAGTGTTCATTCCAAACCGGGAAAATTGGTTCAATAGAATACTGGATAAACTAGCCTGTGAAATCGACAATAGAATTTTCGTGTGAACTGTCAAATTAATGGGAGAATTATGAAATTAATGGGTGAAAGCAAATCCAATTAATTTGTAATAAGTGTAGGTTAACATGCGGGATTAGTGGCGAATAGTAGGCACACCATAAAATACTAGCAAGCACAATAAAATAATATACAGTGTCCTAAAAAAGGTTTTAGACTGGAGAAATAAACTACATACAATTTCAAAATTTAATTACGTAATCACTACTCAGCATACATAAACAGTATTTTGAACTGATATAGAGTAGGTCTTCCATTTGCTAGTTTCAGTGTTTGTATTCGATTTTTCATGTATTTGATCGAGTTATCAACAGTGGGAGTGGAGGAGTTGCTTGGATACACACATGCACAACCACACGGACACATTACTTTATAAGATAAATAAAATAAACTCAATAATAATCACTACTCAACATACATAAACAGTATTTGGAACTGGTATAGAGTAGGTCCTCCATTTGCTACTTTCAGAGTTTGTATTCAATTTTTCATGTATTTGATCGAGTTATCAACAGTGGGAGTGGAGGAGTTGCTTGGATACACACATGCACAACCACACGGACACTTTACTTTATATATAAGATAAATAAAATAAACTTAATAATAATCAATACTCAACAGACATAAACAGTATTTGGAACTGGTATAGAGTAGGTCCTCCATTTGCTAGTTTCAGAGTTTGTATTCAATTTTTCATGTATTTGATCGAGTTATCAACAATCGTCTGTTTTTTTAAATATTTTCCCACGCCTTTAGCAATGTTTCTTTAATAGTTGTCACTGACGTGATATTGGTTGCATGCTCTCGTTTTCGGTCAAGGTGCTCCTAAACGTGCTCTGTTGGATTATATCAGGAATTTAGGCTAGCCACAGCAGTGGCTTGATTCCTTGCGAATCCTTGCAGGCCTTTGCTACTTGACGCGCATGGCATGGCGCTCCATCTTCTTGATAAAGGTAGATATTCTTGTCAATCTGATTGGTTTCAAATAGTGGGAGTAGCCCTTTCTCTAATATCTGACAGTATTTTGGACCGTTAAACTAATAATCAACAAAAATCAGCTCAGATTTCCATCCAAACCAGATAGCGCCCCACGCCATTGCTCCAATCTCTCTATGTTTCACCGTTGCCTGCAGATA
>OZ038482.1:54856249-54863749 GCA_964036315.1 Acanthosepion esculentum | reverse complement strand
AAAATCATGGTATACAAATATTTCTTCCCCTCAACTGTACGCCCCCACAATATATATATATATATATATATATATATATATATATATATATATATATATATATATATATATATATATATATATATATATATATATATATATATATGTATGTGTGTGTGTGAAGGAATATATATTCTTAAGGCGTGCTATATGTATGGGATAAAGTGCTCAATATCAGAGATAGAGCGTGTGTAAATATAAAAGTGAACATTGAAGTCAACACTTAGAGGCGACAGGTTGTTTCATGCTAGACGCAATCATCAGGCCTGATATCTAGCACACACACACACACACATATATATATATATATATATATAGTTGTGTATTTGGGCAGCAATCCCTCTTTTATACAAGTTTCATTAGAAACGACTGAAAAGTAATGTGGATATGTTTTTCATTTAAATTTTTTGAAAAGTAATGTGGTTAAGTTTTCATTTAATTTTTTTGTGTTCTTATAATTTTCTTCTTTTCTTGGCGTAAATTATGGAGGAATTCTCCAAATGTTTTGTATGTCCAATTATTTTCGGCTATGCTTTTAACCATTATCAAGGATGATTTTATTTTTTACATTTAACTGAATATACAGATTGTTTTATGTATGTATTTACAGTTATGATAATGTTTTATTTTACAAACATGGTCAGCACATTGTGACGTAGTTGATATTATGGAATTTTGGCTTATTCTTTTTCTTTTTTTTTTTAATAATAATACTCCCATTATTTAAGCCTTTTTACACGTGAATGAAGCTATTATATTTGTATTATAAACGCGTATGTTGCGGATAGATTTCGTACGTTTCCATGTGTATTTAAATGAGACCTAAATGAGGTATGGTCAGAGAAATGTAATGTGAGTATTCTTGTTAAAAGTAAGAAATAAAATAATCAGGCATTGGTAGACGCACTCTTCTGTATGCGACATTAGTGATCGTATACTTTTACATGCGGCATTGGTAGACGCACTCTTTTGTGTATGTGGCATTGGTGATCGCACGATTCTGTATGCGACATTAGTGATCGTATAAATTTACATGCGGCATTGGTAGACGCACTCTTTTGTATGTGGCATTGGTGATCGCACGATTCTGTATGCGACATTAGTGATCGTATACTTTTACATGCGGCATTGGTAGACGCACTCTTTTGTATGTGGCATTGGTGATCGCTCGATGCATGTTTCTGTATGCGACATTTGTGATCGTACACTTCTGTATGCGGCATTGGTGATCGCACGATTCTGTATACGTCATTAGTGATCGTATACTTTTACATGCCGCATTGGTAGACGCACTCTTTTGTATGTGGCATTGGTGAATGCATGTTTCTGTATGCGACATTTGTGATCGTACAATTCTGTATGCGGCATTGGTGATCGTACGCTTCTGTATGCGACATTAGTGATCGTATACTTTTACATGCGGCATTGGCAGACGCACTCTTTTGTATGTGGCATTGGTGAATGCATTTTTCTGTATGCGACATTTGTGATCGTACACTTCTGTATGCAGCATTGGTGACCGCACGATTCTGTATGCGACATTAGTGATCGTATACTTTTACATGCGGCATTGGTAGACGCACTCTTTTATATGTGGCATTGGTGATCGCACGATTCTGTATGCGACATTACTGATCGTATACTTTTACATGCGGCATTGGTAGACGCACTCTTTTGTATGTGGCATTGGTGATAGCATGTTTCTGTATGCGACATTTGTGATCGTACACTTCTGTATGCGGCATTGGTGATCGCACGCTCCTGTATGCGACATTAGTGATCGTATACTTTTACATGCGGCATTGGTAGACGCACTCTTTTGTATGTGGCATTGGCGAATGCATGTTTCTGTATGCGACATTTGTGATCGTACACTTCTGTATGCGGCATTGGTGATCGCACGCTTCTGTATGCGACATTAGTGATCGTATACTTTAACATCCGGCATTGGTAGACGCACTCTTTTGTATGTGGCATTTGGTGAATGCATGTTTCTGTATGCGACATTTGTGATCGTACACTTCTGTATGCGGCATTGGTGATCGCACGAGTCTGTATGCGACATTAGTGATCGTATACTTTTACATGCGGCATTGGTAGACGCACTCTTCTGTATGTGGCATTGGTGAATGCATGTTTCTGTATGCGACATTTGTGATCGTACACGTCTGTATGCGGCATTGGTGATCGCACGCTTCTGTATGCGACATTAGTGATCGTATACTTTTACATGCGGCATTCGTAGACGCACTCTTTTGTATGTGGCATTGGTGAATGCATGTTTCTGTATGCGACATTAGTGATCGTACACTTTTGTATGCGGCATTGGTGATCGCACGCTTCTGTAGGCGACATTAGTGATCGTATACTTTTACATGCGGCATTGGTAGACGCACTCATTTGTATGTGGCATTGGTGAATGCATGTTTCTGTATGCGACATTTGTGATCGTACATTTCTGTATGCGGCATTGGTGATCGCACGGTTCTGTATGCGACATTAGTGATCGTATACTTTTACATGCGGCATTGGTAGACGCACTCTTTTGTATGTGGCATTGGTGAATGCATGTTTCTGTATGCGACATTTGTGATCGTACACGTCTGTATGCGGCATTGGTGATCGCACGATTCTGTATGCGACATTAGTGATCCTATACTTTTACATGCGGCATTGATAGACGCACTCTTTTGTATGTGGCATTGGTGAATGCATGTTTCTGTATGCGACATTTGTGATCGTACACGTCTGTATGCGGCATTGGTGATCGCACGCTTCTGTATGCGACATTAGTGATCGTATACTTTTACATCCGGCATTGGTAGACGCACTCTTTTGTATGTGGCATTGGTGAATGCATATTTCTGTAAGCGACATTTGTGATCGTACACGTCTGTATGCGGCATTGGTGATCGCACGCTTCTGTATGCGACATTAGTGATTGTATACTTTTACATGCGGCATTGGTAGACGCACTCTTTTGTATGTGGCATTGGTGAATGCATGTTTCTGTATGCGACATTTGTGATCGTACAATTCTGTATGCGGCATTGGTGATCGCACGATTCTGTATGCGGCATTAGTGATCGTATACTTTTACATGCGGCATTGGTAGACGCACTCTTTTGTATGTGGCATTGGTGAATGCATGTTTCTGTATGCGACATTTCTGATCGTACACTTCTGTATGCGGCATTGGTGATCGCACGAGTCTGTATGCGACATTAGTGATCGTATACTTTTACATGCGGCATTGGTAGACGCACTCTTTTGTATGTGGCATTGGTGAATGCATGTTTCTGTATGCGACATTTGTGATCGTACACGTCTGTATGCGGCATTGGTGATCGCACGCTTCTGTATGCGACATTAGTGATCGTATACTTTTACATGCGGCATTGGTAGAGGCACTCTTTTGTATGTGGCATTGGTGAATGCATGTTTCTGTATGCGACATTTCTGATCGTACACGTCTTTATGCGGCATTGGTGATCGCACGCTTCTGTATGCGACATTAGTGATCGTATACTTTTACATGCGGCATTGGTAGACGCACTCTTTTGTATGTGGCATTGGTGAATGCATGTTTCTGTATGCGACATTTGTGATCGTACACTTCTGTATGCGGCATTGGTGATCGCACGATTCTGTATACGTCATTAGTGATCGTATACTTTAACATCCGGCATTGGTAGACGCACTCTTTTGTATGTGGCATTGGTGAATGCATGTTTCTGTATGCGACATTTGTGATCGTACACGTCTGTATGCGGTATTGGTGATCGCACGATTCTGTATGCGACATTAGTGATCGTATACTTTTACATGCGGCATTGGTAGACGCACTCTTTTGTATGTGGCATTGGTGAATGCATGTCTCTGTATGCGACATTTGTGATCGTACACGTCTGTATGCCGCATTGGTGATCGCACGCTTCTGTATGCGACATTAGTGATCGTATACTTTTACATCCGGCATTGGTAGACGCACTCTTTTGTATGTGGCATTGGTGAATGCATATTTCTGTAAGCGACATTTGTGATCGTACACGTCTGTATGCGGCATTGGTGATCGCACGCTTCTGTATGCGACATTAGTGATCGTATACTTTTACATGCGGCATTGGTAGACGCACTCATTTGTATGTGGCATTGGTGAATGCATGTTTCTGTATGCGACATTTGTGATCGTACAATTCTGTATGCGGCATTGGTGATCGCACGATTCTGTATGCGGCATTAGTGATCGTATACTTTTACATGCGGCATTGGTAGACGCACTCTTTTGTATGTGGCATTGGTGAATGCATGTTTCTGTATGCGACATTTGTGATCGTACACTTCTGTATGCGGCATTGGTGATCGCACGAGTCTGTATGCGACATTAGTGATCGTATACTTTTACATGCGGCATTGGTAGACGCACTCTTTTGTATGTGGCATTGGTGAATGCATGTTTCTGTATGCGACATTTGTGATCGTACACGTCTGTATGCGGCATTGGTGATCGCACGCTTCTGTATGCGACATTAGTGATCGTATACTTTTACATGCGGCATTGGTAGAGGCACTCTTTTGTATGTGGCATTGGTGAATGCATGTTTCTGTATGCGACATTTCTGATCGTACACGTCTTTATGCGGCATTGGTGATCGCACGCTTCTGTATGCGACATTAGTGATCGTATACTTTTACATGCGGCATTGGTAGACGCACTCTTTTGTATGTGGCATTGGTGAATGCATGTTTCTGTATGCGACATTTGTGATCGTACACTTCTGTATGCGGCATTGGTGATCGCACGATTCTGTATACGTCATTAGTGATCGTATACTTTAACATCCGGCATTGGTAGACGCACTCTTTTGTATGTGGCATTGGTGAATGCATGTTTCTGTATGCGACATTTGTGATCGTACACGTCTGTATGCGGTATTGGTGATCGCACGATTCTGTATGCGACATTAGTGATCGTATACTTTTACATGCGGCATTGGTAGACGCACTCTTTTGTATGTGGCATTGGTGAATGCATGTCTCTGTATGCGACATTTGTGATCGTACACGTCTGTATGCCGCATTGGTAATCGCACGCTTCTGTATGCGACATTAGTGATCATATACTTTTACATGCGGCATTGGTAGACGCACTCTTTTGTATGTGGCATTGGTGAATGCATGTTTCTGTATGCGACATTTGTGATCGTACACGTCTGTATGCGGTATTGGTGATCGCACGCTTCTGTATGCGACATTAGTGATCGTATACTTTTACATGCGGCATTGGTAGACGCACTCTTTTGTATGTGGCATTGGTGAATGCATGTTTCTGTATGCGACATTTGTGATCGTACAATTCTTTATGCAGCATTGGTGATCGCACGATTCTGTATCCGTCATTAGTGATCGTATATTTTAACATCCGGCATTGCTAGACGCACTCTTTTGTATGTGGCATTGGTGAATGCATGTTTCTGTATGCGACATTTGTGATCGTACACGTCTGTATGCGGCATTGGTGATCGCACAATTCTGTATGCGACATTAGTGATCGTATACTTTAATATCCGGCATTGGTAGACGCACTCTTTTGTATGTGGCATTGGTGAATGCATGTTTCTGTATGCGACATTTGTGATCGTACACGTCTGTATGCAGCATTGGTGATCGCACTATTCTGTATGCGACATTAGTGATCGTATACTTTTACATGCGGGATTGGTAGACGCACTCTTTTGTATGTGGCATTGGTGAATGCATGTTTCAGTATGCGACATTTGTGATCGTACACGTCTGTATGCGGCATTGGTGATCGCATGATTCTGTATGCGACATTAGTGATCGTATACTGTAACATCCGGCATTGGTAGACGCACTCTTTTGTATGTGGCATTGGTGAATGCATGTTTCTGTATGCGACATTTGTGATCGTACACGTCTGTATGCGGCATTGGTGATCGCACGCTTCTGTATGCGACATTAGTGATCGTATACTTTTACATGCGGCATTGGTAGACGCACTCTTTTGTATGTGGCATTGGTGAATGCATGTTTCTGTATGCGACATTTGTGATCGTACACGTCTGTATGCGGCATTGGTGATCGCACGCTTCTGTATGCGACATTAGTGATCGTATACTTTTACATGCGGCATTGGTAGACGCACTCTTTTGTATGTGGCATTGGTGAATGCATGTTTCTGTATGCGACATTTGTGATCGTACTATTCTGTATGAGGCATTGGTGATCGCACTATTCTGTATACGTCATTAGTGATCGTATATTTTAACATCCGGCATTGGTAGACGCACTCTTTTGTATGTGGCATTGGTGAATGCATGTTTCTGTATGCGACATTTGTGATCGTACACGTCTGTATGCGGCATTGGTGATCGCACGATTCTGTATGCGACATTAGTGATCTTATACTTTTACATGCGGCATTGGTAGACGCACTCTTTTGTATGTGGCATTGGTGAATGCATGTTTCTGTATGCGACATTTGTTATCGTACACGTCTGTATGCGGCATTGGTGATCGCACGCTTCTGTATGCGACATTAGTGATCGTATACTTTTACATGCGGCATTGGTAGACGCACTCTTTTGTATGTGGCATTGGTGAATGCATGTTTCTGTATGCGACATTTGTGATCGTACACATCTGTATGCGGCATTGGTGATCGCACGCTTCTGTATGCGACATTAGTGATCGTATACTTTTACATGCGGCATTGGTAGACGCACTCTTTTGTATGTGGCATTGGTGAATGCATGTTTCTGTATGCGACATTTGTGATCGTACACGTCTGTATGCGGCATTGGTGATCGCACGGTTCTGTATGCGACATTAGTGATCGTATACTTTTACATGCGGCATTGGTAGACGCACTCTTTTGTATGTGGCATTGGTGAATGCATGTTTCTGTATGCGACATTTGTGATCGTACACGTCTGTATGCAGCATTGCTGATCGCACGATTCTGTATGCGACATTAGTGATCGTATACTTTTACATGCGGCATTGGTAGACGCACTCTTTTGTATGTGGCATTGGTGAATGCATGTTTCTGTATGCGACATTTGTGATCGTACACGTCTGTATGCAGCATTGGTGATCGCACGATTCTGTATGCGACATTAGTGATCGTATACTTTTACATGCGGCATTGGTAGACGCACTCTTTTGTATGTGGCATTGGTGAATGCATGTTTCTGTATGCGACATTTGTGATCGTACACGTCTGTATGTAGAATTGGTGATCGTACGCTTCTGTATGGGACAATGGTGCACATTCGTTTCTGTCTGCCACATTGGTGGACGTACGCTTATGTCTGCGATATTGGTGCACCTATGTTTCTGTGTGCGACATTGGTGTACGCATTCTTCTGCATGTGTCGTTGGTGTACACACTTTTCTGCTTGTGCATTGTGCTTGTACGCTTTTGTATGCGACATTGAT
>OZ038482.1:54823749-54851249 GCA_964036315.1 Acanthosepion esculentum | reverse complement strand
CCCATAGCTGGGAGAGAAGAGGAGGATTTATACCTTTCCCTAGGATATTTGACCGTAAGTGAATATAACACAACTTGGCTCTCCGATTAATAATACCGAGCCATTACCCATTACGCCACCCACATTTCCAAGCTTACAACACCTAGTATTCGATGATGCTTAACTTCGACGATCGTAAGGGAACCGGTGTTTCAACGTGATGTAGCCGTAAAAAAACTCTTTGGAACCTAACGTCAATGACACATTTCCAGAGATTCCCGAAATACATAGTATTTGATTTTTAAACCTTCTATTAGCAATGAACCTCTTCAGACTTGTAAAATCCATGATCAAAGCAGAGTAATTATTTTAGCATATTTTACTGATTTTAAGTTATATATATATATATATTAAATATGTCGTGCAGTTCAATTTATATTACAATGAATCATTCATACAAAAAGTAAATTAATAAAGTTAATGATATGAAATGGCGAAATCCCTTCGCTAACAAAATTTTAAAGATGCATTTATCTAGCAATCACTCGATTAATGTTATGATCCTTGTTTTTTAAATTATAAACTGTATTAGGTCTTCCTTAAATAAGCAACTACTTTCGATTGTACATTCAGTCATCTTAATGCATGAAATTTATTTTTATTTTGGTAAAATTCAGACAGCATCCAAGACGAAAAAATATAATGCGAATCGAAATATTTTTTTAAAATGGGTTATTGATAACGTATACAAACTATGTACAGTCGAAAGTACTTGCGTACTTGCGTATTTAATTTACTAAAATTATTCAAAAATATCTTGAAATACTAAAGAGTAAATTTATTCAATAAAATCGCCATTGACTTCAACCACTGCTTCCAGACGACTTCGGAATATCCTGCAACTCTTCTGGGCGGTCCACTTGTTTAAGTTATGATGCCATAATCCTTGCCTTCAGTTCATTTTTGGTTTTACAAAGAGTTTTGTTGTTCTCTCGCTCAACTGTGCCTCACACATAATAATCAAATACGTTGCAGTCTGGGGTGTTAGGTCACCTAATATAAGGGGTGACGTGGTCGCCGAAATTGTCTGACAGCAATGGCTGAACTATCCTGCATGTGCGGCTTGCTAGAAGACCTTATGTCTCTGCCCAGACATAAGGTCTTCTAGCAACTCTTTTGGCCCAGGCAACACTACCTCCTCAAGGCACATGATGTAGGTCTCTCCGTGTTGAGTCTGGAGCCCTGTGGTTAGATGAATGGAGGCATCACTCCAAATATCTTCGTAAACACCATTAGACTCATCCAACTCTTTGCAGAATCATCTGCACTGTCCTCACATTGACACCCAAACACTCTGAAATGTTTGTGTCGGAGATTCCGGCGCCAATGTAAAGCAATTCAGAATGCCGTTTCCAAGTAGTGAATTGCGGCATGTTGCTCTTTTTCTCATAGACGCTGCCCAACTGACTATACTATACTGTGCAGTCGACAAAATGAGGAACAAACAACGCGCCTGCGCGAAATTAAAAATATAAAATGGCGTTTATTCACTTATCGTACCCTGTATATGATGATTCATTCACCTATCAATTTCGAAGCATCCGACAACGTCATTCAGTTTTTATGTTTGCGTCGTATGTGATTCTTCATTCTCGCTAGTGACCTGCATACAAGTCCACATATTGTGCAACAGCGAGAATCGCGGAACATAGATAGGGGAATATTTGCTGATGCTTTTTCTGTTGTCTTTCGTCTTTTAGCCGGTTAAGACGACTGATTTCGAAATTTCTGATATATATGAGGTGTGTGTATGTTTGTGTGTATGTGGGCTGGCCCTAATTTAGCATTTATCTGTGTATTAGTAAATACAACTGAGGAGGAAGATTTTATTAACTTTTTATGTAGTTTCTCTTAATTTTTTTAAAACAGGGGACGAACGTTAAATCATGTTGAGTTTGTCATCTCTTCTTTTGATAACACCTGGGCTTTGATTTTATTCTTGCAATTCTGCCAGTGGAGACGATATAGTGTAAAAATGAAATCTTGGTGAGCTCCTATGCATTTCATCTTAGAATAAACGTCTATTTTATATCAATATTCTACAGACTAACAAAGGATTTGACGATAGTTGCTTTTCAGATATCCCCGATATTTCTAATACTGGTTGTCCTCGCACAGAATTAGTGACACTTTCTTTTCATCAATGTTCGATTACCTCTATTCTCTGCCAAAGAACTTCACCTAACGATCGTCAGATGTCGCTAATAAAAGCAGTATACAAGAAAATGACGCAAACATCATTTTCTCTTTTTTCTATTTTTCGACACTGAATGCTTTAAAAAATAATTATTTTAGTGGATACATATATTTGAGTAGACGATCCGTTTATTTCATGAACAGTATTTGTTTTAATCTACCGGCATGAACATTCGAGAAATTTTATTAAATAAAAAAAAATATGCGGTGTCCGGCAGGATTTGAACTTGTATTCCCATAGGGAAAACCACCACGAGTCTGACGTGCTTTGACGTCTCGGCTACGGAATGCGTCTATGCTCAATCAAAGTCGGTTCTACAGAGCAGCGGTCCGTGGGAAGAAGCTGTTCGAGTGGAACCTACATCATACCAATGGAATACAATGAGCGTGATATGGCGGTACTTATCCGGGGTGGGGCAAGAAGTGGGAGAATTAAGGAATGTAGTTCTTCTGAACACTTTTTCAATGAAAATAGCGATAAAGCAGCGAGAGGTTTGCAATGTTTCGTCTGTGAGAACGGGATCATAGCGTGACAAATAATTGGTCACCGACAAGGACACGTAGACGCTTTTGAACTCTGACGAATCTGGAAGGTAAAGACTGGGAAACTCCTCCATCTATGTCGCTGCAGTACTCCATTTCCGGGCTGATCTGGTTCCTGTGAAGATAGAAGATATCGTGAGGAGTCAGAAAATTACTGGTGCAGTACAGAAAGCTGACCATTAAAATATGAGAACGAGCCCAAAAATTCTGTTGCTATATTTGATCCGTTAATGCTGGACAATCATTGCATTAAATAACATTACGAATATTTTTTTACACTATTTATAATCGGATTATTCTCCTCGTCTACGTTGTTGTTATTACAACGTTGCGGTCTTTGTACTCTTTGGCGTTTATCAGGTGTATGTTGATCTGGGTAATTGTGAGTTCAATCACTAGGCTCGGCAGTGTGTACTTGAACATTGGAAACAGACGAAAAATAAAAGAAAAAAAAAGAACTTGACAAGATATCCCTAGTCATGGAGAATGGAATGACAACTCTCTACCCTCGTAGATTAAATAAAAGATTATATTCAGAATTCCGAGTAGGCTACCCAAATCGATATACACCTGATGAAGGACGGAGGGCAAAACGGCTGAAACGCTGCGATAACAACAGCAAAGATGAAGACAATAGTCCGGATATAAATAATATAAATAATAACACTTCATCCCCACAATTCAAATAGAAACCCTTGCATCCATCTACAAATTATCTTGAAATAATTTACGATTCCCTACTAGAGAAAGTGAAACCATAGTAATTTGATAAAACACAGTCTCTTTTCTTAGATGAAATATAAAATGTTGAAAATCCAACGGGTTCATAATATTGGCTTTGATAAAACATTCTCTATTCTTGGTTGAAAAGTAAAATGTTGAAAATTCAACGATTTCCTTCTAATATTAGTATTTACGACAATGACTCTTTCACTGGTTGGAAACTGGGATATTGGAATTTCAGTTGATTCTTCTTATTAGATTTGGCAACAAGCCTACCTCAGTTTGATGTCACCTTCAATGATTGTCAAGATTCATCAGTTTCATAATATTAGTCTTGTCAACAACGTCTAAATCTTTGGCTTAAATCTGAGATGTTGAAAATTCAGTTGATTCTTTTATTAATTTTTACTCTTCCATTTTTTTGCAACTAAAATGTTAAAGATTCAACAATTTCATCTGATATATTGAAAACTCGACGACTCCTTAATATTATCGTGGTATCAACATCGTTCATTTCCTGGTTTTAAATCTGAGTCCTTAAAAATAATCAATGTTTTCATTATATTAGCGTTACCAACAACACCAGTTTTGTTGATTTGAAACTGAAATCGTCAAAATTCAACAACTTCCTCAATATTATCTTTGAAAATGTCATCTTATTTCTTCGTTTGAAACTGAGATATCTTGTTGAAAATTCGACAGCTTCATCATATTAGCTTTGACAACCAGAGTTGTTGCTCTTTCAACTACGCTCATTGACCTCTACCAACCTATCACTCTTTTTATATTCCTCTTGATTCATCCCCCTCTTGTTTTTTTTTTTTATACGAGCCAACATTTACATCTTGGGCTATTCATTTAAAAGACAAACACACTGTTCTTCGTCTCGTGTTGCTTTTATTTTTTTTCTTTTCAAGCGAGTGCAGAAATGAGAAAAAAAAGAAGAGCTAAAAGAACAGGGGAGGTAATTCTACTTTCTTTCTTTCTTTTTAATTTTGCCTCTCCTAATCTTATGTTTCCATTATTTTTAAACACACACACACACACACACACACACACACACATACACACACACACACACACATATATATATATATATATATATATATATATATATATATATATATATATATATATATATATATATATATATATACATATACATATACATATACATATACAGAATTCATTTTTTTCTTTTCACCCCTCAACTTCAATGCTATGCTTTATTCCTGACCCTGGACAACGTTCGTACGTATTTTGATTTCTCTTCTTCTTCTTCTTCTTCTTCTTCTTCTTCTTCTTCTTCTTCTTCTTCTTCTTCTTCTTCTTCTTCTTCTACTACTACTTCTTCTTTTTCTTCTCTTTTTAGCTTTCGTTTTCTTTCTTCAGGACGTCTTGCCTCTGCCATTTCGTCCTAACCTTTTAAAGTGAAGACACCAATTCAGATTTTCCTTGAATACCTTAATTTACTTGAATGGCAAATAACATGGCGGACCAACCCAGTACTTGAACTACGGCAAAAACGAAATAAAAAATAAAATAACGTAAAAAAGGAGAAGATTTATACATTTCCAAAGAATTAAGGGCTCGAATATGAGTGTATGAATGCGCGTATCTGCACATAAAATATTTTATTTACATGTTTTTTGGTGATTTATGTTTGTTTTTATGAGTATATAGTGTGTATACAACGTGCAGTTTTCCGTGTGTCTGTGTAAGAGTGCGTTAATAAACATTAAAAAAGATCCCTAACTTATTTTTTTTTACTGTAATGACGTTTCAGTTTTTTGACTTAAAGACTTCATGGGAAATAATACGTACAGTAGGGTTATTTGTCAGATAGACGTATATTAATTCTTAACAACTGAAAACTGCTTTGTTATTTTCAATATGTGACATACAAATCTAATGCCAAAACCTGCTTGAACAAGATGTAAGGAAATAATTGCAACTACTTTTACTCCTAACCGCTATTGTAATCGTTTTCATTCACTTACAAGCCATTATCAATGATCCTGATATTAACTTAAAACTATGCAAGAAAGATGTGTTTCAAACGTTGAAAATAAAGTTCACTCCTGTAGAAAAAAGTTTTTGTCCGTGAAATTTTAAGTGATCTTCTTTTGCAATAAAATACATTGTCTTATGAACAAAAAAAATTGGTTTTCTTCATTCATTTGTACGTAGGTCAATGTGCGGCTGTGTAAATGATAGCGGCGCAGAATGAGATCCGAGTTCGAATTCCAGTCGGATCCGTTACTTTCACACCTACTTGCATCCGTTTACCCATAAATACTCTTGGGAAACGCATGAATCAATTTCAAATATAAGGTAAATAGAAGGACTTTTATCTGGAAAAATCATTGCTATTCTGAACAAACATTGTTTAATATAATGTCTTCTCACCGGATTTTCCATCCTATTCGGCGAGAGAATTAGATTTCCTACCAGGACATAATGGAGACACGGCGGATAGTGACTCGGATTGAGGAATCGGAGAGCCGAGTTCGAACTCCAGTTGAATACTTTACATTCACTTACGAAAGTGAAAAGTATTACTTACTTGGGAAAGGTATGAATCTTCTTCTTCCCCCAGCTATGGGTAAATAGGAGTAGAGATCGGGCTGCCTTGGATGACATCTGGTCTATCGCAGAAAGAAATGGCAACCTACTGCGGGAAAAAATCTGCCTCGTCAGTCATGTATCGAAACAGACATGATCGCCTAAGCGTGCATCACGTATGGCACATAAGTGACTGACTGACCAGGATTCAGTACTGGCGGCCATAATCTTAACAACATAAAATATTCAGGTAACACAGTGTTGATAGCAGACACGGAAAGAAAACTACAAAAGTTTCTATAAATGTTAGTGAAGGAAGGCGAGAAGAAAGGATTAAACATAAACTTCAAGAAGACATAATACATGGTTATTGGCAAAAGGATAAGTCCAGAATGAAATTTACAAATCGGAAATGTCAAAATCAACCAAACACAAATTGTTTTAATACAATGTAACCCGGATATAAGAGACCCAGATATAAAAGATACCCGGATATAAGAGAGATTTTCTCTGGTCCCAAATTAGAGCCATACTTACCTAAACAAAATAGACCAAACCCTGATATAAAAGAAACCCGGATATAAGAGACTTATTCTCCGGTCCCGACAACTCTGTTATATCCGGGTTACACTGTATATGGAAAACGTACTAAAAGAGGACGGAAAATTCACACGACACTGAAATCCAAAGGTGCACTGAGATAGCCAAAGATGCGTTCCAAAACCTAAGCAGAGTATTAAGAAACAGAAAAACTTCGTTAGAAACGAAGAAAAGGGTACTGAACTGCTACGTAGATATATGTCCTATTGCATGGCAGTAAATGTTGGGCGATTTCCTTAAAAATGAAGAAGAGACTTGAAGCCATAGAAACATGGTTCTACAGAAATATGCTGAGGATACCATGAGCCTAATGTGTGAGCAACGATGAAGTTTTAGAGAAATGAGACGCTTAACATCGGGAAGAGATAGTTGAAACTTCTGGAACGAATTTCTGGGAGGGGTTGAAAACTCTGTTACTCACAGGATGGATTGAGGGCAAGAGGGACAAGGGAAAACAATGCATAACATACTTGACGAGCTTGTAAAAGTGGCTGACAGGCAGAGCAGGATTTAGAAATAAGACAATTTATTTCGAACTGCAATTGACAGGAAAATTGGGAGAGGTATGATCGACTATTTTCTGGGGGTGGGGAGATAACACATAAAGAGAAAAAATTCAGTTGTCCAAAAAAAGAAATATTCTTAAAATCCTAAATATTTTCGGGTTCAAAGAACCCATGAAGTATGTTAAAAAACAAGACAATCTATTAATCAATTCTTTATTTAATTCGTCTGACCAATAACCAACTCTACTAAAAATACAAGTAGGAATGACGAGCACATTTGTTCGATGCGCAGTTTTATACATGCATACATTTTCTAATTCACATCGATGCCTGTCTGTAGACTATTCTCTATTACATGCGAAAGTGACTATTTTAAAGTAAATATTTGCGAAATCCCATACTTAACTGTTAATGTCATTTACACTTAGAATTAATAAAAGACAATTGAAATTTAAAGAGCCCATAATCAGGAAAGAGGGATTATAAAAAAAATAGCACTCACAGGACATATTGAAGGGACACAGGAAAGCATCGTATGAGCTACATAACGAGCGTGTGTAAATGGTTGGCAGAACAGGTAATAGGCGAAATAACCAAATCAATACGTTGTTAAGTACTACAAAGATCAGGAACTTGTAGAGAACTATGATCACCCACGCCCTAAAGAGAAACGACGCATAGAACAACAGACACGTGAATGATATATTTATCTGCATTCTCCATCTGCATTAAGAACAATCGTAATGGGAAAATTAGCCTTTTTCTTTAAAAAGAAACTGTTATTTTTTTACATGTCTCTCTGTGTAGTAGTAGTCGTAGTACTGTCCTGAATAGCAGCAGGATTTGCCAGGCATAGCCCTCTATTTTCGTCAGTTCTTCTCTATTTATACTTGTCTATCTAATTTGCATACAATACTACACCTCACTGAATCGGAGAGGTCGTATACCCTTGTTTTTCTGTTACTATTCCTGATTATTTTCGTATTGTGTTCTCCTTCCAGCTATATGTGCTAATCATATTAATTGTAGCTTCTGATGTATGTCTGGAGTGATTTGGCTTCTGTTATGATGTATAGTTGTTTATGACTCTGTAATACCAGTCGACGATCTGACAATGTAAGAACAAGACTCGAGTTTTAAAATAAATCTATTCGTTTTGTTTGTATTTACTTACTGTGTTTTGCGAAATTTCTCCGATAACCACCTATTCTATGTTTAATTTAATCCTGTATTAAATTTGTTGTAAGTAATATAGACACTAAGGTATTTGAACTGTTTAATATTTACTAATTACATATCATGAATTGTTATGAAGCATTAGGGGTAGTGAAGTTACTTTACTGTGTATGTGTGGGTTAAAGATCAAATGCAGATCAAATATGGATTGAAATCAGACAGGATGATAATATAAAATAACAAATAGGAAACTTTTATCAATCTAGCAGATTTCAGTATTGTTAAAACTCGTCAGAATCTGTGTATGTGTAACAGAAAAATTGACAAAATTGTGTAACATCATGAATGTCCACTCCAAAAAATATTTAATATCTAAAACACCACTAAACTATAAACTAAACTAAACAAAATTTCTTCTTTGCAAAAAATATGAAATTTTCCTGTTTCAAAATCAAAAGATGTTTACACCTACGATCTTCCTTAGATTAGAATTATCAATAGTTTAAAATGGTGAAAACGTTATTTTCATCGAAATTTTACAAAATTCATGAAACATTGTCCTTAATCGTTGTTTATATATGTGGCTATCAATAAGCGGATAGGAGCGAACAATTGAGAACGGAACAAAACAAAATTATAAGAAACTCGGAAAGACCAAACAGGCTACAGTCTGCCCATGACTCTTCATAACTAACGAAACGTTGACAAAAATGGAATAGAAAAATATTAAACAGCCAGTTGGTTTTTGTATGCCGGGTGGAACAGTAAAATTGTTCAAATCGTGTAACAGCGTAATTATCCATCCCACAAAATGTTTAATATCTAAAAGAAAAAAAAAAGTAAACTAATTGAGTTTCTTTTTTCCAGGTTTTCAGATAAAAGGTTTAACCATTGTGACACCATTTGTCGTAAGAATCACTGAAAACCCACTTTGAGTTAATCAGCTGGAAACAGAACAGGTTAAAATTGTTTTATGTCAGCTCCACTGTCTTCTCAAATGAGCAATTTTGGTGAGAAAAATCGTTCAGGCCTTCAGTGATGGTACCAACATTTCTATTCTGACTTCCATCTTCAAAGTCCATTCAAGAACCATCAAGAGATCGGTGAATAAGTTTTAAAAAGAGGGAAGAGTCGTGACGAAAACTAGATCAGGAGGTCCCAGCGGGAAGAAGGAACATCATTTTAAATTAGAGCTTGAGTGATCAGTTAGGAAAGATCCAACTCAATCCATTTAGACGTTTGGCACTTGAGAGAAGAGTTTCACCTATGACAGTCCCTAAGAGCAGTGAAAAAGACTTGAAAATGAATTCGTACATGAAAGATATGAGCCAACTTGTTACACCAGGACAGAAAGTTAGAAGTTTATAGAAAGCCAATATCACCTTGAATAAGTAGGGAAATGATTCTGGAATAGAATATATATATATATTTGAACTTTCAATCGTTCATGAGCTTCCGATCCTTATCTATTATTAATTAATAATGAACATGTCATTTTCATTGATGATCGATTTCATCACGTTTCTTCTGTTAAGCTTGAAGAAAAAAATATACATTCTTATTGTTCAAAGTAGATTTCAATTGTGTTATAAAAACCTCAGAGAATTCCAGTAAGATATCTTTAATTATTTCTAAGATACAGCGGTTCTGAGATTAATCTAACAACTGGACAAATTTGCTGTTTCCCGATTTGGACAATTTTATTGTTACATCCGTTAGAGACATATAAAATTATATTTTTATACCCTGTAAGTACGCATCTGAATTTAATATTTGCCAATGAATTTCAATCAGAAGTAAAATGTATATCATTAAAGAAGGGTCCATTTTCTCTCCACTACACACTATCTGCCTATAATTGTGCATACTTCTTTGCATTGTATATGCGTATGCCTCTATTGCACATGAGTGATTTACATACGCTGGTACCATTTCAAATATACGCAAGCATACGCACACCCATATGTACAAACAATTTGATTGTGTCCAAAATAATACACTAGAATAATAAATTGAGCCTGGACAACCCCTAATCTGGGCTGAGCAATACAATCATAAATGTGAAGAAAAGAAGTGGAGTATTCTTTTTTAAACCCTAAAATATATAATTGAACTTATTGAACGTTCGGAAAT
Organism: Acanthosepion esculentum; assembly: GCA_964036315.1. Lineage (NCBI taxonomy): Eukaryota > Metazoa > Mollusca > Cephalopoda > Sepiida > Sepiidae > Acanthosepion > Acanthosepion esculentum. The sequence continues at coordinate 54,840,768 of OZ038482.1, read as the reverse complement.
TATTCGGTAGTAAATAGAATTATTTTTGTAGATATTATTTTTATACTTATATGTATTTTAATTGAATATATTTTTGAATAAATGTCGTATTTCCAATGGTCAAACAATTTGGATTCGAAAATGATCATCAAAGTGGCAACTACAGGAATAGTAAAGGGTGTTTCATTAAGACGGATTGTATATAAGGGTGTTTCATTAAGACGGATCAAAGTCAGCAGTAAATAAATCAGTGTTATTTTTCACTATCGGATCATGTTATTTACGTCATGGCAATTATGTGTGAAGAATAATATCGCCCAAATTTTCGCCAAATCTAAAAGAAAAAGAAAAAAAAACCATTAGACACTTCACATTTAAAATCGGCCCAAGTTATTGGAACACGCTTTATATATTAAATAATTTTAGGAGTATAGTTATTATATTCGCTATGATCTTCCGAGGGAACACTTTCTACCTTTCATCAAACTTGGCTTAAGCTAACCTCTAGGAGAGTGACTCCTTGTGCTTTCTCGGACAAACATTTTCCGCAGATATGAAGTGGAAACTTATATTGAATCAATTGCTAGGCCTGCTTATCGGAGCGTTGGTTTACTGCGTCAAGCTAGACAATTTTCTCTCCAGCATCTATCGTGCATATTCGTATGTTTACCATTCGTCAATGCTTTGAATATTGCTGCCATATATGGTATTATGCTCATGCTATATATTCAGATATTCTTGATAAAATCTAAAAAAGAATCTTATTGTTATTGGTCCTGACCTGGCATCTTACGGTCAGTCACTTTTCCACCACCGTAATGTAGCTTCCCTGTATTTTTTATAATGACTTTCATGGCATTTGTTATGATGAACATTCCTCTATGATACATTGGGGGTTTATTTTTTTAAAAGTTGTTTTTTTTATTTCTCACTACCAAAGGAAAATTGTACAAATGGGAACTAGTTAAGACTTCATAGAGACTATGAGGTATTAGGGTGGCTGTAGTGAGAATGATAAGTAAGAATGTGTTATTTTGGCGTAAGTAATACTGTGATGTAATTGGGTCAGTAATTGTGGCTAGGTAAGTTAAAAATGATACACATTGAAGACTAGCCTTCCTCTATACGCCCTTTTAGTCTTGTGCCACTTTTTTTTATTTCCAAAATATTGGTTTCCTCTATGGTACATAGACTTTAAGAATTTAAGCGCAGTATTAGATTCGCAGCAAGGTTTCATCACATTGAAATGGCAAGATGGAACCGTAAGTTTTATGCCTAATTTTTTTTTGCTATCGCACTTCTCGCTTGTTGAACTCATTTCCGATTTTCTGCTTCAGAGTCAATTTAAAAAAACAGCAATCATCAAAAATGTAAATGCAATGTCAATCGTTATCTTCACTCTTTTTAATTCTTGCCCATTTATAGTTCCTTTTCCTTAATAGAAGGTTTTCTCATATTCTATAACACTCAGGAAACACTTGCGTCTTAGTGGCTTTATTGCCTTGCATGGGGTAAAATGATTAATAATAAATGTCATTCGTGAACAGTGCTATGAATATACTTGAATGTACTTATTTTCTGTTTAAGCCTTTCCTGTGCCATTACACACACACACACACACACACACACACACACACACACACACACACAAAAACACACACATCTCTCTATCTATTAATATTTATATATATATATATATATATATATATATATATATATATATATATATATATATATACACATGGACTGATGTTTGCGTCTAGCAGGAAACAGTCTGTCGCCTCTGAGTGTTGACTTCAATGTTCATTTTTATACAGTGCTGTTCGATAAAAGTGACTCACCTGATTTTTTTTACTAAATGTTCTCTTCACCGATGAAACGAAAGTTGAGCTAAATTCAAATGATAAGCGACCTAAAACCCGAAGAAGAAGCTTTGAAAGCTCTTTGAATTTAGCAGTGAGTACTGTCAAGCATTCGTTCAGTATAATTTTCTGGGGATGCTTTTCTTTTCATAGAACTGGTTTCTTAAAACCTATTGAAAAGACCTGATCTGCTGAAAGGGTGCAAATCGACCCCACGAAGCTCATTTTTATGCAGGATAATGCTCCCTGTCACAAATCAAAATTGATGAAGGAATACTTTGATGAGAAGCAGGTGAGTGTTATGACATGGCCGTCCCAATCTCCTGACCTCAACTCCATAGAAAAATTATGGAGTATTATAAAGTACTGGCTCTCGAGAAAGCAGTTTAGCAACAGATCGGATTTGATTGTGAATTTCATATCCGAATGGAATTCAATGCTTGGAGATGAGATTTGCCAGAACCTAATCAAGTCAATGCCAAAAAGGGTTGAAAAGGTTATTCAAAATAAAGGAAGACACAGATTATTAAATATTTCGAACTATATTACCTATTATAAATAAATTATACCTGTATGATTCTTTATTTAAAGCTGTTCGGTTATGTTTCTACTGATTACTAGTTGCAGGAAATAAGTGAGTCACCTTTTCTGCACATAGTTTTTCCCTAAATCACATTTATATCCAACATTATAATTATCAATAGGATATCTTAGGGTGAGTAAATTTTTTTACTGGCTGGTCGGAAGGGGCCATTAGTAAGACTAAAAATTAGTTTGACCCCAAAGACAATAGGCGAAAAAAAATTTAAGTAAAAAAGTCAGGTGAGTCACTTTTATCGAACAACACTGTATTTACATACGCTCTATTCCTGATATTGAGCACTTTATTCCATAAATATAGTACACCTTAAAACTATATTTCTTTATATATATATATATATATATATATATATATATATATATATATATGTGTGTGTGTGTGTGTGTGTGTGTGTGTATATATATATATATATATATATATATATATATATATATATATATATATATATATATATATATATATATATAAATAATCGTTACTGTGAATGAATATTTTGACAAATTTGTTTAATAGATTATACCCTTAATATGATGAGTTTAATAAACATCTATTATTAAAATAACATTTAACATAACTGTAAGCTTACAATACATTTGACACTTAGTGATGTTCATATTTATAAACAAGAATACATTTTGAGCTCAAATGGATAATTGTTTATTGTTTCGCACACCGGTTCCCGTCCGACCACCGAAGTTAAGCAACATCGTGTCTGGTCAGCATCTAGATTGCTGAGAGCTCGGAAACACCAGCTGCTGTAAGTTTGGGTGTGCGGGTGGTGTAATGGATAACCGCCGGCAGTTGGAAATCGGAGAGACGTGTTCCAATTCCAGTTGAGTTCGTTATTTTATATGCAAATACTCTTGGGAAAGGTAGGAATCCACCTCTTCTTTGTTTCTGCTATGGGCTAATTAGTAGAGCTTTCATCTTTAAATCAGTATTATCCGCCAAATAATTCTTACAGTCTAAAAATGTTTGTTTGGCTTTGAATAATCTGAAAAGGGTTGATAAATCGTAAAAAATAAATCAATCAATCACTTTTCGTTTCGCAACTGATCTGTAATTCATTTAATGCAAAAGACATAACGTACTTTTAGAAATAGTTGTGTATAAGCAAATATTCATTTTGTGCGTTGCTCTATTGTTTTAGAAATAATCTTCATTGTAATTAACACAAAGAACATAATGTACTCGTCAAAAAATAAAATTTGCCCGTGAACTGCTCGTACTTTATCATTTAGAACGAATGTAAATTACAATAGACCAAAAGAATGTGATCTTCTCTTCGAATATTTTTTTTTATTTATAAATAAAACTTTCATGCAAACGGATAATGTTTTAATTATTTTTTTATAACTTGTGTACATAAAAACTAACACAAAGAATATAATACACACTTAGAAATTTAATCTATAAACAAAAATAGAATTTTCATGAGAACAGGTAGCGTATTATTATCTTGGAACGAGTCGTCTTTATAGTTAACCCAAAGAAAACAATGTACTCTTATGAACTTATAAACAAAACTCAAATTTGCACGCTAACGAATATTTTTTTAAATTTTAAAACTGAGCTGCATTGCAATTAACCCAAAGGAAATAATATACATTAGAAAAGTGTTATTTATTTTTCAAAAAATCAACAATCTTACCGACATCTTTTTATTTTTTTAGAAATATGCATTCAATCATCAGTTAAGTGGTACAAATAACGAATGTAACAACACCACTTTGTACTTATTGACTGTTTTTGTAGTCGTATATGGACTTTCTTTGGTTAATGAATAATGAAAAAAATGACGTTTTGCCTTTTCTACGTTTAAGTAAAATAAATTGGTATATTGTTGAGAGTCCGTATCTGTCTATATTTCTAAGATGAGGTATTATGAACACTATTTAAATTATTCGGACTATTATCTTCATTTTTGTCGCCATATTTATTACAATGTTTAGGCCGTTGTACGGTCCTTCTTCAGGTGGTTGGAATGTTGAACTCAACCCTTTATTTCGCTTACTGGGGTAGACTGTTCTCGTTCCACGTGACATGTCTAATTGATGTCAGTTATCAGTTATCTCCTGTTAATGCCTCTCTGCAAGTTCTCCACTGCCTTAACCAGGTATTGAACTCACACGCATTGGGTCCTATCACTGGATCTAACTAACGCCTTTATCCACTGTGCCATGTGTTCTCAAGGACACATAGCACAATGGATAAAGGCCGAAAGGTTGTAATAAATATGGCGACAAAGATGCGGACAATAGTCCGAATAATGTAAATAGTGGTTAAGAGTCAGTATTACAATGTATTCAGTTGAGGAATATTTCTTCAAAAATAAAAGTACGTGGGTCAGTCAAAATTAATACGGTTTTATTTTAATTTTAATAGTATTGGTCATAATTCTTAGATATTTCATTTTCGTTTAATGTTAGATACAAAACGTAATATTTTTAGATTCCTTACAGTTGCCACATTGTAGAAATAGGTATTCTTTCCCTTTTCCTAATACTGTGAGTAGCAAAATCACCAAGCCCTTTTTTATCATTATGTGTCCTAGAAATTGCGACTGTCTCTTTCCAATTCTAAGTACAAGTGCCCTTTTTGTTTTCATAATCCATAACCCTTAAGTAAAGATACTGAGTTCCCGAAAACCCAAAACAGATGAATTGTAAATTATTTGTATCACATTGTACACGGTTTTTGGTCATTTTTCGGGTATTCCTAAAAAAATTATCTATCGCTTTATTTTTCAAGTTGCCAAAATGTGTTACGAAATTGATATGAAAATATATGTAATTATGTCCACACAGCTGACGGGTCCCCAGGGAACCAGCTTGGGCTCTTAAGATATTTAGGATCTATGAGTTAGCTACAAACTGTTTACTTTTTTCCATGTGCATATTACCGATAGTAAGGATCTTAGTTGCATATAAGATGAGGAAACTGATTTCTTTTTCTACCGAAAACTAATTATGACACCATTCTTAATTATTTCAATAATTTCTTGTTGAACATTAGATGATTGAAGCTACAAATCGACGATTAACTGCACAGGAAGCAACCAAACGTCTTATAGAGATGCTCGGAGATGAATCTTCCGACGGTGGTGATAATTTTATTCAGTCAGATGATGATGGCGAACTTGATGATGTTAATGATGTTGTTGAGATGTCAGTTGACGAAGATGATGACATTATGGATGGCGTAGATTTAAATCAGTGCCGTGTTTCAATTCCTGAAATTGGCAAATTCAACACGATCTGTGAGAACGTGGTCTAGTGTTCCAAATTCTTCGTAAAATACTCGCGGTGCAAATGTTTTTAGTGGCAATCAAGGACTCACATTGGCAGTGAAAACAAAGCAGGAAGCTTTGGATCTTTATTGACCTCTGAAATTATCGAAATGATTGTAAAATGGATAAACGAGTACGGGGAATGCAAGGAAACAGACTGGAAAACCCTGACAGAACTTCACGCATATCTTGGTCATTTATATGTTGCTGGAGTGTCGAAAGGGAATCAGGAAAACATCAAGGAGATGTAGAAATATGGAACTCTTTCTAGTGCAGTTTTTGCTGCGATAATGTCAAGGAGCCGGTTTAAAGAAATAACTTAGTGCATTCGTTTTGATAACTTAGACACTCTCCAGGAGAGGAGGTAATGTGTTATGTTTGCTCCATTCCGTACGTTAAGCGATTTGTTCATTTCACAGTGCAAAAAAGAACACTAATCCTTCAGAGCTTTTATGCATCGATAAATAGCTCATTCCCTTCAGAGAGAGAGAGAGAGAGAGAGAGAGAGAGAGAGAGAGAGAGAGAGAGGGGGGGTGAGGGAGAGGGAGAGAGATGTTCACTATCTACCTTCAAAGCCTGATACATATGGCATGGGGATTTTTCTTGTAATGGAGTATAGCACTGGACATATCCCGAATGAAATACCATATACAGGCAAAGTAGATAATGGAAAGATATAGATGAACTGGCATTCAAAGTAGTTAAGCAATTAGCTGAGCCATTTTATGGAAGCTGAAGAAATGATGATAATTACTTTACAGATTTTGGCCTCGTTATTATGTTAATGTTTGAAAGAAACTGTTTCATGCATACTAAATATTTTAGTTTTTAATTTCTTTAGATCAGTCGGAATCATTTTAACTTTGCAGTTGCCATACAGCTCTGTAAGATTGAGGGCGCACTGTACACTGAAATTGGACTATATCTATAGTATGGTTAATGACAGCAGTGTGCCAGGTAAATTCGACCAACCTAGGTGGTAATGCAAAGCTACTAACCGAGAAGGTACCACAATACACCATTACCCTCTTCTACATCATTTACAATAGTAAATCATAAATTTCGTATCGTGTAACCTAAGGACACATCTCGGACACTAGTGCTCGGCTAAAACCTTGGGCATCTTAAGGTTAAATCTTCCTTGTTACTCACATTTTCAGGCCATGGTACTCTCAGCATCTTTTTATAGAACATCATTTCTCTTATCTCCCACCTCTTAATTGCTGTTGTTCCCATGTTCAGCCTGATCCGGAGTGGTAGCAAATGTTATGGTCCCAACTCTGAGCAAATAGTAAAAAAAAAACACTATGAAAGCAAAGAAATACAAATTTTACAATGACCAATAATGCATTTTATCTGCAGTTGAAGGCATACAATAACGTTTAAAATATATTTAGTTGAAGCCATAAAATTCTGTTCAAAATATTTAGATTTCAGCATTAAATAAAACCTAGATGTTGATATACTACTAAACAAAATCAACCAACCAACATGAAAGAACTCTTTCATGACATTAATTCATATAATATCCAACAATTTCTTAAAGAAATTAAATTGTATTCCAAACGATAATTTCAACAAAGCAACATAAAACACACTTATCAATATCTCTGGTAATCATGCCCTAACAAATAAGATGACGAACCCATGACAATATAATTCTCCAAACTATTATGCGATTTTTAGATATAACAATTTATGTCCTAGGAAGTTCCGTTTCAAAACGCTTTTCAGCAGAAACCATCTACACACAGACTGCAATCTTTAAATCATCATAGAGAATAAAATGGAAAATTAACAGAAAGGCATTAGAAAAATAGCAGTATAATACAAGATATAACAACACAAAATTAACAGATAAACAACAGAAATATAAAATAAAATAGAAAGAAAAGCACTGAAAACTTAACAGAGAAGCAACAAAAACAGAGAAACACCAAAATGTGAGAAAAATAATCGAAAAGCAATAGAAAAATAACTGAAAAACAACAGGAAAATAACCGAAAAACAACAGAAAAACAACAGGAAAATGACTTAAAAACAACAAGGAAATGACCGAAAAACAACAGAAAAATAACCGAACAACAAGAAAATAACCGAAAAACAACAGAAATGTAACCGAAAAAACAATAGGAAAATGACCGAAAACAACAAGAAAATAACAGAAAGACAACAGAAAAACAAGAAACAAGAAAATGAGTGAAAAACAAAAACAAAAAAAATAACAAAAAAGGGAAAGACAAACAGCAACAACAACAAAATAACTGAAAAAATAGAGAAAAATAAGCCGAAAATCATTCTCTTGTACAGTATCGAAGGATGGCATTTTTAATAAGGAATTTAAATTCGATTGAAATTTGTTTATCTTGATTTTCTTTTATACTTTCTCCTTTTTTTATTTTCTCCTATGAGATACCAAAGCAAAATAATACGCAGACACAGACACACACACACACACACACACACATATATATATATATCTGTGTGTGTGTGCGTGTGATTTTCATAGATCCTTGGTTCAGTTATTTAGTTGATCGAAAAGGAGCCATTCTGAATATCCAAACATCTCAAGTGAAGATGTTTGGTGTTCTATCTCCAAACAGCAAGTAGCAGATCCTGTTTGAGACAACAGCAATAAGAGGCGGCAAGTGTCACTGGAATGGCTGCAAAGTTTGATACAATAATGTCGCTAAGTTTTTAAATTAAAACCTCTGCCATATTTTTCTTCATCAGTTTAGATGCGACTAACTTGGGAAGGATAACGCTGCAACCATTGGGTCTATAACAGATCGAGAGAGACAATTACAAATACGAAACACAGACACAAAAACACAATGAATGTAGCTGAATTGAAGGCGAAAATATTTTTAAAAATAGGGCAACGCTGTTAAATATATATATATTTTTTTAATCCTAGCCTTAACATAAGATATATATCTGTGTGGATAAGGCGGGAAATACAAGCGCAGCTGCTGATTTAATCAGGCAGTCATTTTTATTTATCTCCCGTTTGTTAAGGCAGCCGTCATTACAATCAGTTTGTCTATCATGTCCAATGGCGGAAAAGAAGTTATATCTTTAAGATTGTTTTAAAATTTACACACTTTTTTCTGTAGGTTTGTGAATGTTGGTATATATATATATATATATATATATATATATATATATATATATATATATATATATATATATATATAAATATATATAAAGGAAAACTTAACTCACTCGTTACGTTTGGTCTTCTGAGGGAGTTTATCAGTGCAATAATTTTACTTATTAACATGTGTGTATATATATATATATATATATATATATATATATATATATATATATATATATATATAGACCACAAACAAAATCAAACGCTGGCGTCAAGACCGAACGGAGACAGTCTGTTTCATGCCTCAATGCTATCTTTAGGCTAACAGGAAAATTCTGTTAAAGCAAAATACAGACTGTCGCCGATCGAAGTTGACTTCAGTAACAACGTTTATATTTGCATATGATATTAACCACTTTAACTTATAAATGTAGCATACCTTAAAACTATATGCTTATTATATATATATATATATATATATATATATATATATATATATATATATATATAATATAAAACGATCAACCACTAATATTTCATGGTTATAATTTATTACACTGGAATCGTAATTCATCAGACCTAACAAGGGAATATTAGTGTTTGAACCTTTTATAATATATTCTTGCTTTGTCTTGTACATAGAGCTCAACCTGGATTCTATCCTCCTGGAAATATATATATATATATATATATATATATATATATATATATATATATATATATATATATATATATATATATATATATATATATCCAGCTGGATTGATAAATAATCTCGCTTATCTTATAAAATATGTGTGTGTGTGTGTGTGTGTGTACATTATTAATGCAACCAGTAAGTGTCTACCATGAAATTTTACCGACTTTACTGTGTATCTTGCATTGTTTCCTTCTCCCACATGGCTCTTCTTACATATCCTCTTGCATTAGAATATAAGTCTATTTTGCATTCACAACTAAAAATGACTTCTTGACACTCTTCAGGATCCTATATTAGATTTTGTTTTACCACTTCATATATCTATTCAGATGTTTTAGTTAATTATATTTTTCTGCTAAATCTTGTTCAAGTTCTATTTTCTTTTCGTGTTGCTGCGTACTGGATCAACAGAAACCTTCACTGTTATGAGTGAATTCACTTCTCACTCATCTGGCTGTTAATCTTGGTATGCCTACCGACATTCGCACACTATTTATTCCTGAATCTTGTCTAACATTTGTGATTTTCTTGTTTTCTTTGCACTTTGAAATACCTCCCGTAATAACAAACTAATTTTGGATGTTTTGAATCCTGTTTCTGGAAGTTTCCATCGGCCTAGTTCTCTCTCGTTGAATCATTATCAAAGTCATAACCTTGATCTTTATTTCAGCAGAAATTGTTAGAGCAAAAAACAATTTAATATTCTTCTAAAATGACTTGCCACTGCACCTTACACTCAAGATGAAACAATTACTACTTAGACATTTGCATATTATCATGACTTTATCATCTCAGACCATTCATTAGTCGTTGTTATGCATGATATTTTTTCCAGTTTAAAGCTGCTTAAAGCGGTTTATCTTCTGCTACTCGCAAGGATTTATTTTCCAATCCGTAAGGTCTACAGATAAAATCATACTGCTAAAAACTCTTAAATTTTAATAAAATAAAATAGGATAATAATTTTATATAGTGGGCCTAAAAAGTTTTCACATCAATTTATAAATCACAACGTTGACTATGTGATTGGTTAAAAGACAAAGGTGTTTGTTGAAGCATCTACAACATGGATTAACTACCTACACTTGCTTAGTCGAAAAAGAGAGGCCGGCCACATTACGTTACTTACTAACCCCAGGAAGGATATTTTTAATGCAATATCAAAAAAAAAAAAAAAAAAAAAATAAAAATAAAGCGAACAAAAAATAAAATAAAAACTAAAAAACTAAAATCATTAACTGTGTTTCACATATAGATACTGCAAATATATTTATGCCGTTGACATTGTAGGTGTTTCACACGTAGACTTTTTGCAACTGTTGAATATACATAAACCATAGGCAGATGAATTCTCCCAGATGAATAAATGCACCGAAACCGAGCTAGGTATAAACGTACCCTAATTATATCCTGTGTGTATTTGTGATTTTATATATGAAGCTGATGTTATAAAATGGTGACTGAATGCGTCTACGAGTATTTGTTCGGGGACAATTGATAAAGAATGAAAAGCGTAGTCAATAGATATATGTGCATGAAGGAATATACGTTAGCCTCGTTTTGGAGAACATTTTTTATGCTTTCTGAATGTGTCTTTTATAGTATGCGTGGAAAAGAGGTTGTTTATGGTAAACATTTTGTAAATGATAGTAAAATATCTTTTTTATTTGCCCACATAGGTATTCGCTGCATTTTTCTAATCTTTTGTTAGGTATGAATCACGCCAAATTTAGCAATATTAGTTAATTTAATTCTTTTTTTGTTCGGTATTTCTTTCATTCTACTTTTTCTTTCTTTCTGTCATTTTTCTTTGTTTTCTTAGTTCCAATAAATTTCGTCCTAATTTCTTCAAATTATTTTTTCGTTTTTTTCGGGTTCCTATTTTTTGTAACTTTATTACATATAATTGTTTTCACTGTCTTTTTATGATTGTTATAACCATTTTAGACAGCATTTCGTTTTGTTTAGTATCTATCTTTGTATATAATTGTATCGACTAGATTTTGACTGTTTAATAATTAGCACTACCTTTAGTCTTTCGATGTATAAATCCATCGAATTCTTCCGTCTCATCTGTCTACCATTTTCTGTTTGTAGCTATCCAAACTTTTTCTTTTCTTTTCACTTTCTTCAAGTCATTTACATTTGATCTATTTCTTTTTTATTTCATGACTGTTGTCGTGGTTAGCTTTTTATCATTCATCCTTTCATTGTCCCTTTTCGTTTTTCTCTCCTTTTCAAATCCTCTTTTTTCTTATATTCTCTATCTCTCAATGCAGACGCATACATAAACCTATTCAATGACCTACCCACAAAAAAAACATCATTTTACTATGAGCTGTCTACTGTATTTCGGGTTGTATCAATCGCTCTCTTTTGCTGTTATTCTATATTCCATCGCTTTTCATTCTTCGCTTATTTCTATGCACAAGAAGCGACAAATTCAACTCTTCCCGCGATTTGCCGTACGATCGAACTTTTTAGTCCGCGGCTCGACATAACAGAACAGCCGACTGCAAAGCTGGCTGCCTTAGCAAACTGGATGGATATAAAGATGGCTGGTTGACCGGCTCAGCTGTTGGCCTTATATTTCCCGCCTTGCCGATACCGACTGTTTGTCTTTTACCGCGTTTTGGCTTATGTTAAGGTTATAATTTTTTAAACAATATTTTTTCTCTTCGTTGTGTGTATAACTTGCTTACTTTTTCAGTGTTGTTCTCCTGCTATTTGGATTGTTTCATTAATTTCATTATTAACTTTTTTAATATCAATTCTCCATTGATAATTAATTTCTCTGCATGTGGTTCAGTGTCAATGTCGAAACACAATCGCTAAAATATGGTCACATTATTTTTTGTGCTTAATCATTATTCAGGGATTCACCACCATTAGATTTTAGCGGTAAAAGACGTGCAATCGATAAAGACATGCAATGTGAACTAACTGCTCTTTCATAATATTGACAGAAAATTCGATGAGTTTATTTGGTTTTGAAGATCAGATCAGGATCGAGACGAAATAAATATTACTTTTCCCTCTCCACACACACAAACACACACACACACACACACACACACACACACACACACACACACATATATATATATATATATATATATATATATATATATATATATACATACACATTATAGAATTTAATCACGAAAACAGACTTTTATCTTAGTTTTTTGCAAAAAAGACATTAATTTCAACTGTTAATTTATGACATTAATTTTACCATTATTACCCAGTTAAATTCTTAACAAAATCCGTCATTTTTATCAAATTCAATATAATCGCAAAAAATATGACATCAGTTTATTTAGACGAATCAAAATGTACAAAATATCCATTTGTTAACAGATTTGCATTCACTACAATCATATGTGTGTGTGTGTGTGTGCATACGCGCGTATGTCTGCGTAACAGTGTATACTAAAAGGTTTGCTGCCAACCTGGCTATCGCCCGGTTCACACTTCTCCACGTTTTTTTGAACAGGAGTAAATGTTTCACTCTTCGCATTTTTGGCTTCCATTTCGTTCTAAAATATTGTCATTCTTTTTTACACACTTTAACCTTTTGTGTCTTAGTGGCATTTTCGACTTGCTTGGGTTGACAATGATATCCAACAAAAATAATTTTTCGTCGAGTCGAGAAATTACATATATATATATATATATATATATATATATATATATATATATATATATATATATATATATATATGATAAAATATAGTTTTAAGGTATGCTATATTTATGGGTTAAAGTGTTCAATATCAGGGATAGAGCGTATGTAAATTTAAAAGTGGACATTGAAATCAACACTCAGAGGCGACAGACTGCTTCATGCTAAACGCAATCGCCAGGTTGTCGTTAGAAGAAAATGTTTACTTCAATGTCCACTTGCATATATATATATATATATATATATGTATATATATATATATATATATATATATATATATATATATATATGTGTGTGTGTGTGTGTGTGTGTGTGTGTATGTGTGTGTGTGTAACTGTGTGTATGTGTGTTTGTTTGTTGTTGTTTTTTGTGCGCGTGTAGTTGAGAAGCAAGAAAGAAAAAGAGGAAATTCATAGATATTTTTGTAATCATTTCACCCCAAGAAAGGTAATAAAGCTACTAAGACGTAAAGAGTTTCTGGGTGTGAAGGATAATGCGCCAAAAAAACAGTATTAAATATAGAGAACATCAAAAGAACAAGAATAATGAAGACATCAGGTAAAGATTGACATAAAACTTTTGACGATCAAAGTTGACTGGCAAGCATTTCGGTCCATATCATGAGCGTCATTTCAATTAGCTAAGCAGGCTTAATTCTCCCCCTCCTCCTAATCCACTTACCCGTCCATACCAAAGCAAATGTCAGCATATGACTGGATGTGAATATAAATTAAATTTTTTTTAATTCAACTTTCTTTAACGATACTTTAAAACAAATAATTTAGTCATTACGCGTATTTCAATAGATACACATGTTTTTTTAACCGCGTTTAATCAACCGTTTTGTGATTTCGAGTGTCTTAAAAGAGAAAATGAGTCCACCATCAGGGTTTGAACCTGCGACCAGAGATGAATTTTACATTGTTGTTAAAAAAAAAAAACAGGACGTTTATTCAAATATGTGATCAACTAAAATATGAAGTTAAATTAATGTATACGCACGTGTGGGTCAGTTGAGTTACCATCTTCATGAGTCTGTATGACATTTTAATATAGTTATCTCAGAATACGTATTCCCTTATATATCTGAAGTTACATAGCCTGATATACAGCTCCATTCATACAAACATACGTAAGCACACACACTCCACACAAGCCTGCATATATATATATATATATATATATATATATATATATATATATATATATATATATATATATATATATATATATATATATATATATATATATATATATATATATATATATATATATCGGTTTGTAAGTGTATATATTCCATTCATATATATATATATATGTATATATATATATATATATATATATATATATATATATATATATATGTATATATATACATGTATATACATATATATATATAAAATATGTGTCTACAAATATTATATACCATATATATATACATATATGTATTTAATATATACAAATATAAATATATGTGTGTGAGCATAAATATATTTATATATATATCTTTGATATATATATATATATATATATATATATATATGTATATATATATATATATATATATATATATATATATATGTATATATACGTAAGCACACACACTCCACACAAGCCTGCATATATATATATATATATATATATATATATATATATATATATATATATATATATATATATGTATATATATATATATATTGAGGGAGGGAGGGAGGGAGGGAGAGAGCGATAGATAGATAGATAGATAGATAGATATGAAAAGATTGACAGATAGATATTAAAAGACTGATAGATAGATAGATAGATAGATAGATGTTTTCCTTTTGACTTTATTCCTATATAAATAAAGTAGTACTATAAAATGTGTTTCTCCTGAAGATTGTAGAAGCCCGAAAGTCAGAGTCGTGGTGAGTTGCAACACTTTATGTATTTTAAAGCGAGGTTTTATTATTATTATTATTATTACATTAAAACTAATTTTTTAGACATAAATCACTCGATTTGTTTTAAAGCCAATTAAATACTAAAAGTTATCCAAAGAATTAATGGATTATTTTTACTTCGATAATTTTAATGCTCCAAATATTATTTATAATGGACACCCTTCTTTGAGTAGATGCCCCATTTTAATTTTATAAACTCTTATTATGTCTACCTGCCTGTAGACTAAAAAAGGCTTGATAGAATATGTCAACTTTGTTCAAAAAATTACACGAACACAAGTTTAGAAAATGTCGGAGAGTACGCTTTCCTTATTAAGATTTCTCGAAAGTGCAAAACGGTATTTTAAATAAACACTATAAAAAAACGAAGCGGCAAATCTAATATACTAATATTCATGTTTGGAGTGCTAAAAATACTAATATATATATATATATATATATATATATATATATATATATATATATATATATGTATATGTATGTATGTAAATATATATATGTATATATATATATATAGTTAATATTTTTATTATTATTTAGTATATATATATATACACAGTTATTAATATTTTTAATACTTATTTAGTATATATACACACAGTTTTAAGTATTTTATTACATTTTTAGTATATATATATATATATATATATATATATATATATATATATATATATATATATATATTAGTACTCACAGGCATAAATGGCAAAATATATATATATTTATATGCAATATATATATATTTATATGCAATATATATATATATATATATATATATATATAAATTTTGGTGGATAAATTTTCATTTCAAAATATTTTGTAAAAGGTTATCTTGTATTATTCTTAATAATTTGGCCCAATGATTTCCCAGCACCTATCCTGTGTTAATATATATATATATATATATATATATATATATATATATATATATATTAGAATTAAACGGATGGATAAATTATGTAGACAAAAATATATGTATAAACAAATCGATAGATATATTTATATATATATATATATATATATATATATATATATATATATATATATATATATATATATATATATAAAATATACATGCACGCACAAATAAATATACAGACAACACATTACGTAACTAAAGAATTTTATACGTACATATGTCTGTGTGTGCGTGTATATATATATATATATATGTATATATATATATATATATATATATATATATATCGAGAGCGAGAGAGAGAGAGAGAGAAAGAGAGATACAGATATAGCATCGGAGTGGTATACATATAATTTTGAAAATTCTGACTGACGTGCTTGTCGAAAATCTATCAGGGAAAGTTATTTTTATTTCACTAGACATGTACATTGTCTGAAAAATAATATTCTCGTGATACCTTTTCTTTGACGAAATATTTCTCTAATGCTATATAAGATATTGACTATGCATCTATAGATACGTTGCTAAATATATACGTGTATGCATATATAAGCGTTTTGTAGAACACACACATGCGCCCATACATACATACATCTATACATATCTTCATATATATATATATATATATATATATATATATATGTATATATATATATATATATATATATGTCTCTCTCTCTCACTCTCTCTCTCTCTCTCTATATATATATATATATATACATTTATATATGTATATATATATATATATATATATATATATATATATATATATATATATATATATATATATATATAGTGTGTATATTTTGCCATCATGTTTACATTGAGACATGGCATTAAATAATGTAGGCAAGTTTTCAACTCATTTTTAATATGATTCTCTCATATTAACGGACAGGCTTCTCATTATTCTTTATTAAATTTATGAAGAACATATT
>OZ038482.1:54816249-54818749 GCA_964036315.1 Acanthosepion esculentum | reverse complement strand
CTTTCTTTCTTCTCAATTCTTTGTATTTTGTTTGGGTGCCTGTAGCGCTCGGCAGCGGCGACAACTGCAACTAATATTAATTATAACAATATTGCAACGCCGGTGACTCAGGGCAGGTGGTCAGCTTTGTTGGTAAGCACGACTCTCTCGATTCAATTCGGCTTTTAATAAAATATTTTTAAGACGATTAAGTACAGTCGTAGTCATTTGGGTTGCGTATTATTTGGATACATTTAAATCAATATAGAATATTAAATACATAGATATTTCATGGAATGTATATGTAGATATCCTTTATTTATACGCAGATACAATTCATATTTTACTGATACCCGATTTGTAAGTTTTTAATTTTTTCAGTTTCAGCCATTCGCCAGAGAAGGAAATCTCGGTGTAGATAGTTACAATATATTGTTATTCGTAGCTGTTCAAAATAATAATTGTTTATAAAATTAAATAAATAGATTTCAATCGCCGAGTATCTATCTTAACAGAAAAAATACATGAATTACAATTCAAGCATGATACTAATAGCTCCTGAAAAGTTATCAGCTTAACTAGGGTGGGATCCTAAATTAATTTATTTGTGGAATAATTTAGTTAATTATTAGTAAATGATTTTAACTAGGAAAATGTTAGAAACATATATATATATATATATATATATATATATATAAACATATATACAATTGTGTATCTACGCAGCAATTTTTCTTTTATATATTTTTTGTTAAAGTCGACAGACAAGGTACTAAGATTAATATTTTATTTACTCTATTTTTGTGTTCGTACAAATGTCTTCTTTTCTGGACACAAAATGTGAAAAAACTCTCCAAAAGTTCTGCATATCCGAGCGCTTTCGACTGTTTTTAGGTACTATTAAAAGAAATTTTTTATTTTTAACTAAAGATTTGGGATGTTTATGTATGTGTCAAAATTATAGGGATGTTTATTTTCCGAACACGGTCGCGTGAATAGTTAATATTATTGAATGTCGGCTTTTCCTTTTTTGTTATTAGGGCCTTCATTATTTTAAAATTTTTTTCTACATTTGGATGAGTCTATTATACTTGTATTTCATTCCAGTATGTTTCGGATGGAGAATGGGTGTATATATATATATATATATATATATATATATATATATATATATATATATATATATATATATATATATATATATATATATATATATATATTAAGTAATGACGTATATATGATATATATATATATATTAAGTAATGACGTTTTTAACTATCATATTTTTTTCAACTATATTCATTTTATTTCTTGGGTGTGCATGCTTCAGTACGTACGTCTGAGAATATTTCAGGTCGACTAAAAAATGTGGCTCCTAACCTGTCGAAAGGCACATTCTTGGTAAGACTTTTAATTTCTCGGTCAGTAAATATTGTTCTCACATTTTAAAAAATGTAGATCTCTAACCGTGAATGTCTTCCCACCAAATATAACATTAATCCTAGTATATATATATATATATATATATATATATATATATATATATAGAGAGAGAGAGAGAGTGTGTAGCTAGATATGAAATAATATATATATATATATGACGAATTGGAAGAAGTTATATACACACACACGCGCGCACGCGCACACACACACACACACACACACACAGACATATATATATATGTATATGTATATGTATGTATGTATGTATATAGGAATTAAAATATATATCTGGCGTTAGTGTGATATAACGGAGATAGGTTTTAAAAGGTTATAATTGGCAGTAGGGTTCAAATCCTAAGCTCGTCTGTGGCGCTATTTCCCGTGGGTATGTCTTCTTACCAAGCAATTTTTATATATAAATCTCTGTCTGTCTCTTTACATATATATATATGTATATACAGGGTGACCCCAAAATCTGGCGATCTAGGAGGCCAGGCAACTCTACCGAATCTTGAGATCACACGTTTACCGAACAATTCTCGTTACTATAATGGCGAAATGTTTACTTGCTCAAGGTCACTGTCTCGCAGTGTTGCCACTTGCTCATGACTGGCAATACGCACTTCAAAAATTCCCGTTTTTGGGTGACCCCAAAAAACGGAATTTATCCGTTTGTGATTATTTCTTGTGGGGCTATCTCAAGAGTAAAGTTTACACAACTCGACCAAGAACTCTGGATGAGTTAAAACAGAGAATTCAAGATGAAATTCACAGTATCCCAGCTGAGATGTTGCAGCAGTCAATGAGGAATCTCAACAGCAGTTTTCAAGAATGCATTCGTACAGGAGGACGCCATCTACAGGACGTAATTAAAAAAAAATGAAAATCCCATCATTGTTTCTTAAATGGCATGTTTTAAGGTTTCAATTACTATGAATTAAATATTTTTCTTCCATCACTCTTGGTTTTATTGGATTGGTAAAAAGTTCCCGTTTTTTTGGGTCACCCTGTATATATATATATATATATATATATATATATATATATATATATATATATATATAATTTCACCCCAAGA
>OZ038482.1:54773749-54811249 GCA_964036315.1 Acanthosepion esculentum | reverse complement strand
TAAATAGCGGTGAAAAAAATCATGATATTTACATGTACTTCTGTCTACGGTATATAAATATAATCTCATTAAGTTATAAAGATAAGAGTGCCTCTGCTGAATAATAATAACAGTGATGGTGTGAATAGTTGTCTGTTGTGCAGAGTCCATGAGTAAAGGTAAGAATGCCAATTGAAAAATAAAAGGAAAAACATATAAGCCATAATTAGATAAGTCTAATGCTCAAGTCATAAATTCCGTATAATGAAAGGCAAAAACCAAAAGTCAGATATTGAAAGCATCTGTTTCAAAAGACTATAATGTTACTAAAACGTATAAAGTTTGAAATATATCTGGATTTTACAAGAGTGCTCAAGGAAATCATACATAAAATTACTACATCTGTTGCTAGGAAAATTGGTTCACGGCGTCGTGCTAGACAATTTTACTCGCCAGAATCTACCTTACATACTTATAAGCCTACCTTTCATCCAGGCTTTGAATATTGCTGCCTCATCTACTCTGGTGCTTCTGCTATGTATATAGCGATTCTTGATGAAATATAAAGACTCTGCAATTTTATTGGCCCTGACCTGACCTCTCAGCTTCAGTTAATTTCACCCCCCCCCCAAACGTTTAATTGTGGCTTTTTCTATAAATATTTCATGGTAATTATTCTGATTACTTTTTCTTTATGGTGCCTAGAGTTTATGAATTTAGCTGCAGTACTAGACTGGCGGCATAGTCTCATCTGTTTACAGTTGACATGTCGAGATGTAGCTGTAAATATTTTGTTAACAGTTTCTTATCTCGTACTTTTCGCTTGTGAAACTCTCTTCTCTCTTCTTGCTTTCCCGTCAAGTTTGATCTTCAAAAATTTAAATGAAATGTCAATCGTTGTCTTCTGTCTTTTTTATTCCTGTTCTTTTATGGTTCTCTCTACTTAATAGTATGTTTCCCATATTCTCTCACACTTGCGTCTTAGTGGCTTTATTGCCTTGATTGAAATGAAATGATTAAAAACGTAATGATTTCATGCATCATGATTAGCGTATTTTGATCAGTTCTATTTGCAAGAAGATGGAAGGAATGGAAATTTGAAATAATAGGAAAACCATCCAAAGAATGTCACCTATAAAAAGATAGACTCTCCGCATAATACATTTCTTTATTTTCGGTAAGTTTAAAATTCACAGGAGTTTCCAGTTGTTTTCTTCGCAGTTTTGAATTCTATCCTTGAAGATATCCGTCTCCTTGAAGCCTACTTTATACAGCCCAGTGTACGAGATTATTTAAGAATTGGAGTGACCAGTTGTATTCATGCCACTTCCAAGGTTAACAGTATAAGATTTAACGCAACAGAGTACCTTGGAACTTGAACACAGCTTGGCAAAACCACTTTCATCTTTGATAAACGTTGCACTAACTGCACGTCATAGCGCTATTCAAAAGAAAAATGGATATAGTTGGTTGATTGTTTAGTGGCATATCAACACCTCTATGGGTTACTTAATATCTAAATCTAAATATCCTGAACACAATTTTATGTCTTCAACTAAATATATTTTGAACGCAGTTGTATGGCTTCAAATACAGATAAAATTTATTGTTGGTAATTCTACTATAAAAAATGTATTTTTGGTAAATTTACTATAAATGGAAATTGTTGGCAATTTTTATATAAAAATGTACTGTTGGTAATTTTTTACTATAAAAATGTGTTTTTATACTTTGATAGTGTTTTCTTTTTGTTTGGGGGCTCACTATTTCCCCATAACTGGGTCTCTAACAGGTGCTACCACATGGGTACAGGGTGGAACTTGGAAAAACTACAATCTACCGATCAGGGGCCATGCTGCAAGTTAGAGTTTATCGTCATACCCAGGACTACTCTAAAATAGAAAGGAGTGTGTTAAAGTACTGAGGTAAATTACGCCCGCTTAAAACAATTTGTTAATAACATTGTGACAATACAACAACAATAATATTAATAATAATAATAGTAATAATAATAATAATTATAATAATTATAAGAAGAAGAAGTAGAAGAAGAGGAAGGAGAAGATATACCTGTGGTTCGTTTTTTTAATTGGTCAGTGGAAAATGTCATGATGCCATTTCTAACCGTAGATGTCTGGGTGGGACCCGGAAAGAAATGTGTATACAACAGAAGTCAAAGGAAACAACAACAGCAGCAATAATAATAATAATAATAATAATAATAATAATAATAATAATAATAATAATATATGTGGGCAAGATAACGGTTAAGCCTACACTTGAACAGGTTAAGATTGTAGTGATCTGGAAAGTATCCTCTTGGGAGTCGGTTCCACAGAGTAGTGTTTCCCGGAAAGAAGCTGCTCGAGTGGAACATACATCTCAACAATGGAATACGCGTGGCATGGCGGGTCTTAGCTGTGAAAGATAAAACTGGTGGACCTAAATATTGTCTGAGCACTTTCCATGGAAGTAGCGATAGAAAAGTGAGAGGCTTGTAACGTTTTATCTGTGAGAGAGAGGTTGTAGGGTGGAAATTGTTTTGTCTGCCCCCCAATGATATTGAGGTCTTTAGATACTCAATCGAAACTGGAACGTTAGGATTGGACAGCTCCTGCCCAAATATGACTGTAGTACTCCATTTTCGACCTGATCTGGAAATTGTCATGATAGAACATAGCACGTGGAGTCAGGTACTTAACGGAGCAGTACAGGGATCTGACCATTTTTCCTGCATCTTTAGCGATGAGGTCTGGCTTGAGTTTAAGGCTTATCTCAATCCTCAGATTAGAAAAAAAAAAACTTGGCAAATAATTATATCAAATACGAAATCGGGAAACTGCAAATAATAATAATAATAATAATAATAATAATAATAATAATAATAATAATAATAATAATAATGACAACCACATCAACAACAACAAAATATCAGCACTTGGTTCGAGACCTTAGAGTATTCGGAAATATACTGGTAAAATCGGGGTAGGTTAAATTAAAATTCTTTTCAAAAGATAAAAACAATATTTTCCATGGGGTTTGTGTGAGTTTTTTAAGAGAGGCTCTGGCGATTAAAAAAGCTTGACTGCTACTCTCTCATAAGTCTTTGATATGAACAGGCAAAGGCATGAAAGGTAATATAGTGATTTATTAAGAGTGGCTTATCTGTGGCACAAGACCGAATATAGGGAGCATCCAGATGGAAGATAATATATTAAATAATATAAAGAGTCCGCCTTTATAAATAAGTAACTGTTCACGCAAACTAATCTCACTTTTCAGATAAACCGTTGTCATAACGGTAAAACAAATTACTCACCGCTAATAAGCAAACATGGCTCGTGATACCATGAAAATGGAATATTTCATTATTAATTTGGGAGATAGCATAATGTTAATACTGTGCATTTTTCCCTTTTAGCATTTTTTTGGAATAGTTTTTATTCGAAGGGTTAAAAATTCCGGTTTCTTTATAAATGCCGACATTTTTCCATGGCATATCCTTTCAGGTAGAAAATCATGGCTCTCCACAGACTCCCTTTGTTTATTTTCCGTAAAATATCATGATTTCTTGTAGAAATATTGGAGTGGCTTTCTGTTGCCTCCCACGTTCTTTCGAAATCTGAGTTGCCATTGTTTAAACCTGTTTACCATCCAATGCTCGAGGGCCCTCTCTTACTTGCTATTTAGACTCTAGCCGAGAGAAGACATTGATTCATGTTTTCCCAGGAGGTGGGTAATCGTGGCTCTCCAAAAGTTCCTATCCTTTGTTGAGTTTAGCCACGTTTGTTGCTTAAATATCCCACCCAATCATTTTACTGTCATCCATTTACAAAAAAACTGTTTAGGTTACTCAGTTTACATTTGCCCTACAAAAGATCAATATATTCTGTACGAGTCAAAATTCTCCGAGCCCTCTTTCCTCATTATGTGTACCAGAAATATCAACTGTCTTTTTCTTCTTCTAAGTATAAGAGTCCTTTTTTAACATAAACTTGTCACTTGAACTCGGCTATGTTCACTTACCGCGCTGCTAACAAAGAACTTTTTCTAAAGCTCATCCAGCACAAGTCCTTTAGGCACACAGGGTAGAGGGTTATTAAATAAGGTACAGGAAAATAGGAAGTGAAGATTATAACTATATGAAGGATGACCTTTAATTGATCTTAATTCAAATAATTGACCATTGATTGAATAGATTAATATCATAGTGTTCATATTATAAACTCTTTGCAGGTTATTTAAAGCCAGAAAATATTTCTAGATTGTAAGATTTTGGGTGGAACGAGATAATAATGATTTAGTAAATCTTAATAATTAACTTATCCCTGGTGGCTGAAGAGATGGATTCATACCTTTCTCAAGTGTATTTGTGCCGAAGTGAATATAACGAACATTTCTGGAATTTGAACTCGGCTTTCAGATTAATAAATCAGATATCCACACATTCAACCTTACAGCATCTTGTATTGCCAAACAGTCACCCATTTAGTCAGTGACCAGGCTCGAAGTTGCTTAACTTTGGTGATCGTACAGGAACCCGGGTTTCCACGGGATTTGGCCGTAAGCCTGTAGGCACGTAAGTGTATGTTTCACAAAGTAGGAGTTCTTGGGAATAGATCTTCTTACCGATGTAATACGAAGGTAATGAGGTTGATTCAACTCTGTGGATGTAGGAAACCGAGTATTTCCTACTAGGGTCTGACTTGTTGGTAAGAAAGAAAGATAGTCATCTGAACATTTGGCATGGAAGGCAAGCATCATAATTAAGCCTGTGGAAAATAAGTAATCAACCGCAAGGACGCTTTAACAATTTTGTACGCTGTCAAAGCTGGAAAGGAATGATTGGATAGCTTCAGCCCAAGTATGGCAGCAATGCCCCATTTTTGGTTTAATCTGACTCTTGTACGCAAAAAGGATTATTGAAGTCGCGTACTTCCTGTAGCGGTAAGAGGAACTAACTTTCTATCTAGCCTCTTTAGCGATGGTATTTATATAAGTAAGGATAAGTTAAAAAAAATGATACTTTCTTTCGCCATAACATCTCTTTATTTTTGCCGTATTTCATTCTGATCATGCGTGCATATAGTTGGTACTGTCGTGGCCATGTGAGCGAAACTTGAGCTTGATCGCGCCAGTTTTCTTGCTGCTGTTACAATATTGTTGTGGTAGGATCCACCTAATTTGCATAGTGGAGTACTGACTATATAAATATGGTTGGTACCGGGAAGACAGGGAGGCGAATCAAGAGATTCACTAGAGACTCTGCCCGACTGCGACATAGTCAACACATTCTCCAGGAACGGTCTTTCCAGGAATATACAAAAGACTATATGTAAATATTGTGTACACTTTCTTGTTTCAATACATTTTGTTCTAAGTACATTTTGTGTTGCATTATTATTCCATGCATTAGTCAAGTTTCAACAAATATAAACATGGCCATTCTGCTAGCAGTGTGCCCTACGTAGGAACACGGAGCACTGATCAGTATCTGCAGAGAGCATGCTACCTCATCGATGATAACTTGCCGGTTCGCCATTACCCTCTTTTAAGCTTACGAAATCTTCTTGTCAGTGGTGGACGGTTTTCGTGTGTCACTCTTGTCTGGCCACTTTTAAACTTATCGATCAACTCATACAAGTCCCCGATGAATTTAAGTCCTTGACACACCTTCCGACCAGAGAAAAGGTCTCAGTGCTCTTTGGGACAAAGTGAGGTGAACCGATTGGTGTACACTTCTAGCACAAGATTATGTGACAACATTAGTGCCAACAATAAGCACGCATGAGAAGAAGATAGTGTGATAAAGCTAAAAATATAGCGAATGTGCAGATACTTTTCTACTTACCCTCGTATGAATCCCAATTTCGTTTCGGGGTGACCTTGCTTCCCGGTTGGCGTTCAAAATAACTAGCCTCGTTGAGTTCATTTCATAGAACAAATTATGAGATTCCCCAGGGTGACAATTAACTCAGTCGATTTCCAAATTATTTAACTATATCCATGATTTTCCGACGGTAGCAGGAAACCATAAATGCTATAAATGCTTCATAAATTTTTAGAAGTAGTAATAGAATGTATTTCCCCGCTTGAAGTTGTCACTAATCAAAATATTTTTTTAAGTAATGTAACTAATGCATTAATTTCCCAATATAAACTGAAATAGCCCAATATACAGACGTCTGCCGTTAATACTAATTCTGGCCTTAGATGGGCCATTTGCTCTGGAACCGCCATAACTGCTGCTCTTACGTATACGCGACTACTAATACCATATCTGCTTTAATTCTAACTACACATGGTACGCAATGTAATGCCGGCTCAGTCAGTCAGTTATATGCCATGCGTGATTTACGCGTAGGCGATCATGTATCTTTCATTACATGACTGATTTTTTCTGCAGTAGACCAGTTGCCATTCAAGGCTATAGAATTCGGTCTGTCCTTCTATTTACCCATAGTTGGAGGGAGAAGAACGGTATTAGCACATAAATGAATGCAATGGATTCGACCGGAATTCGAACTCGGCTCTCCGATTCCTCAATCCGATCCGCTATCCATGTTGCTGGCTAGAGACATCTGTAATTATTATGTCTGTATCTGCTAAATTAATAATCCATCAGCACAAATCGTTCTCCTCTATTTATGTTTAAACGTAACATTTTCATTTTTATGAGAGATAATCTAATTTTCGAAATTGTAATAAAGGTATTTCGAGAAGTAATGTGTGTTTTGTTTTCTGACTATTGGTTCACTATGGTTGATTTCTTTCTCTATTAGTTATCATTCAAATATATTTAACAACATTTGTCGATAATTTTCTTCATTTATCCATTTCTTATTTATTGATTGTAAGGTAACATTTTTTACAACGTATTATCAATTTTTAAGAAAAAGGGTTTTGAGTCGTAACGTTTTTTTTTTGTTTTGTTCAGAATAGTCAGTCACTACTAATATTTATTTTTCAAATACCGTATTTGACGACATATAAGACGCACTTTTTTAAAATAAAAATATCTTTCAAATTTCCCCTGCGTCTTATATGCGATGTTCTCTTGATTTGCCCGGCTGAAACTGGGGTGCGTCTTATATGCCGACAAATACGGTGATTTTGACAAAACAAAGATTCTCGGATATTTGACGATAAGTTTATACCTATTTTATTTTTATTTCCAATGCCACAATGCGTCAGCGAGAGTACCAAGAAAATTGCTTGCGTCGGTCAGAGTACGGAGAAACCTGCTGGATATTTGATGAATCTTGCTATCTCCGGATCAATAGAGGCAATTGTTAAATACCTACGAATGTGGAACAAAAATATAATTGTAAAATATATCAGAAGCAAATGTAGCACAGTATAGCAGAGGAGAGTGAAATTGGAAAGTGCCAAAGCTTAGTTAGAGATCTCTGGAACTTCAACTTGATAGACTCCTTTATATCTTGTATGATACCGAAAATAATGGCGACATTTCTCTATACCGGGTGTAACAGTAAAATTGTCCAAATCATTAAACAGCAAAATTGTACATTTGTTAGATTAAGATTTGAACCGTTGTATCTTAGAATTGATTAAAGATATCTTACTGGAATTCTCCGCGATTTTTATAACTCTATTGGACTCTATTTTGAGCAATAAGAATGTATAATTACTCTCCAAGCTTAACAGAATAATCGTGATAAATCGATCATAAATGAAAATGACATGTTCATTATTAATTGATCATAGCTCAGGATCGGAAGCTCACGAAGGATTGAAATTAAGTTCCAATACATATATATTATTCAAGGTTAATTCTCCAACTTATTTAAGATGATCTTCGCCATCTCTAACTTTCTAACTTTCTGTCCTGATGTAACAAGCTGCCTCACATGTTTCCCGCACGATTTCATTTTCAAGTCTTTTTTCACTTCTCTTTGGACTGTCATATTTGAAACTCCTCTTCCACATATCAAACGTCTTATGAACTGAATTGTATATGATCTCCTTAGCTCTAAGTTGAGATATTGATACCTATTCCTACTGGGAACTTCTGGTCATGTTTCCTCTCTACTGTTCCCTCTTTTTTAAACTTATTCAGTTTTCTGGATGGTTGTTGAATGGATTCTAAGATGGAGGCCAAAGTATGAATGTTGGTACCATTACTGAAGAGCTGAATGTTTTTCCTCTCACCATTGTTTATTTTGGAAACCAGAAAATTGGATTTTGTTTTTCAGCGGAAAACGAAAATAAAAGTTAAATAAAAATATTAAAATTCAAATATTAACATAAATAGACAAAAAAAATAATATGAATTAATACAGAAGGCATTTTAAAATATTTACGCGGGTATTTTGGAAATGGTGGTTTTCTAATTATATTTACTGCACAAGCACGAATGTATAGTGATAATCAAACTCTTTACTCAGCCATAACTTTGCTACCGAGACAAGCTTGGTAACTATTAGACCACTTCGAAATGCGCTGTGTATTTCTGATATGGCGATTTTCTAAGCGTATCGTATATGTCGAACATGGCCGTAAGTTGGAGCTCCCAGTGAGAATCAAACTCATTAAACAACCTTAATTTTTCTAGAGAAACGAGCTTACTAACCATTACACCACGCCAAGGTGTCCGAATCATTTTCAAAGCTTAGATTATATGTGGCACAAGGCCGAAAGTGTGGAGAACACAGTGAGGATCAAAATCATTTGATTTAACGAGACAAGCTCGCTAGCCTTTATACCACGTCGAAGTGATCAATATATTTTGCATATGACAAATATTTAAGTGAGTTTGTATATCGTCATTTTTTTGAATATTGCTTGATTAAACCAACATAATAAACGACATTAATACATGAATGACAACTTCAGTGATAAATTTTTAGGTATTCATCCTTGTAAACAAAAACAAAAAAACAATTAATTGATACATGATTTAAAGAAGCACTATTCAAATATAAAAGCGTATTCTTTTTAATATTCTAACTTTAGATATTTTCGTGAAATGAAACATTCGACAAAGTGATGATTCGATTTAACGCTTTTCGTTGAAGCTAGTTTTCGAGCCAATGACATTCGTTGTTATGCTAACACGTTTTCCTCGTCTTTGTCATTATTTCGGCCGCTGCCCATTGCAGCCTTCCCTACGTGCCTGTCGCATTTGGTTACCTTCTGAGAATGTCGAAGAGAACTCTTTATTTGACCCTGTACCTATATTGTTCTCATTTCTATACCTGTCACATCTTGTGTCCTTTCGAAGGTAATTCGAAATTAGCAACTAGCAACTCTTCTTGATGGTGCAGGTGTGCTCGCTACTGAACTGGTATATATATTTCTGCACTAACTGACTCTGAAATGAATCACGGTTCTCAAAGAAGAAGATGAGCTTACATATGTGACTTGCATAAAAACAAACTATTTCGTTATATGGAAATGCTAATGGGGAGATTAACTATTTCCCTATAAGGAAACATTCGGCATTCATTGGCCAATGCAACTGTCGCATAAAATTCATAATTTGCTCACTTAACCAAGAAAATAGGTTTCTCAAGTCCAGTAACTGTTAACACTATTTCCAGTATTTGATGGGGGTTTCCTTCCTAAACTTTCGTTTGAAGTAGTGTGGAATGTCAACATCTTGATTATGTCATGTTTTTCTCTTCCAGTTATATGTGATATTCATTATAGTTGTTGAAGTTTTGAGAAAGTCCTCAATCGAGGTGGTTTTTGTTATTTGGCACAGTATTTTGTATACCAGTTTACGATCTTTTTTTGTTCTTGTTCTGTCATCCATTCATTAAACATGTCCTTAAACATTGTTTTCCTCTACTTCTAGTGTCCCTCCTAGGATTATTCCCTTTATGGTCGAGCACTGCCGCGAAATAGGCCATCTCAGATGAGGTGTGTCTCCGGAAACTTCATACACCCCTGGCGATTATTTAGACGCATTCATAGCTTAACTAATTCTGCAGAATCTCGGCACCTAACCGAATTGATCCAATGACGAGAAACAGTCAATCGCCATGCCACACATGCAGGAGAAACCAGTCATGCTGTTAGACAATTTCTGCGATCACATCATCGCCTACTCTAGTCACCTAACACTGCAGACTGTAGCCCACTTGATTAATATGTGTAGGGTGCACTTGAGCGAGTGACCAACAAAATTTCTTGTAAAATCAAAGTTGAACTGAAGGCAATGATTATGGCAGCATTCACCAACTTAAACAAGGAGACCGTCCAGCAGAGATGCAGGTGATTCTCAAGTCGTGGTTGAGATATTTTTGTGCAGTTTTGGTAAATATATCTGTTAAAATGAAATGTCAGTGTTATTCTCATTTTTGCGTAATTTAGACGACAATTTATACATCGCACCCTGTAGATATGTATAATGCGTATATGTGAATTAATAGCCTGATAAACTGTTTGAAATTTATTGACAGAGGACATTTTTTGATTAATGTTCACCCAATGCAATCCCCTAGGGAGATTCCAGGTAGATGGTTAATTGTGTAGAGTTGTATTAGCGCAAGATAATGCAAAGAGTGAAGTTCTTGGAACTATGTAGGAAAGATAGCAGCTGCTTCTAGATTTGAAGATGTTACGATTTATTAAGTGAATAACATTTTAGAGTTCAGGTACAGACGTTAGAAGTATAGGATTGAATTAAACTTTAGAAAGAACCGGAAATCTAATATTAAACAGGAAACAAGGGATACCTCTCTACTCCTGTTCAAAAGATCAGGGAGGAGTGTCAACTGGATACAATCAACTCTTGTTGGGAGGGCAAAGATAATTACTGAATAAAATTTCAGATTTCAGGCGGAGACATCAGACGTACAGGGCTGAAGGAGCCGGAAACTCAATCCTAAACAGGAAACAAGGGATAAAGTACTTCTGTTCAAAAAACCGGAGTGGACTTATCTTTTCAAAAAACCGGAGTGAACTTATCTATTCTTACTGGGTGAGGAGAAAAATGATTAGTGGAGAGAAATTCAGAGTTCAAGCGGGAACGATAAAAGCAGAGAGTTGAAATAGTCTTTAGAAAGAACCGGAAATGCAACCCTAAACAATAAAAACAAGATAGCAATATAAGCTTTGGTAAAAAAAAAAATATGGTTTATCAGTTTTATAAGTAAAAAAAAAAAATCATTCACTGATGTTCTTAAGAATACGTGGCCCAGTGGATGAAAGTGTTCGTTGAATGGAGTGATTGATCCAAAAGTGTTGTGAGTTCAATACCTGGCTACAGCAGAGGCAAACATAAACTTCGAGAGTTGAGCTAAAGGGAGATAACTGATACTGAGACATGCGGAAGAGACATGGCACATGCAACTACAACAACCGACCTCGGTGGACGAAATAAAGGATTCAGTTCTAAATTTCAATCACCTGACGAAGACCAGAGCGTACAACGGCCGAAACATCATGAATACGGCAACACAAATGACAACAATCCGAATAATATAAATAGTGTAAATAATAATAGTGTAAATAATTACAATATCTCATCGTAGAAATATAGACAGACACTTGTCCTTATTTGAAGTTTTTTGATAAAATTATTGTCTTCCAAGTTTTATCGCACCAATAAGAAATAAATAAATTTGTTAATTGTTTAAAATTTAGAAAAAATTGTTCAAATTGTAAATGCCAGGATTGCCGATTTTCCAGTTTGACAAGATAATCTTGGGAGTATAACAATACTCCTTCCTGGATTTCCTCATATGTCCTTGATAGTTATAGATTTATTTCCATTCAATACCCGTTTCCAACGAATATGAAAATTCTATTTTGTTAGACGTGAGGTTTGTCTTGAAAGACAAAAATGTACAAATTATAAGACACTTTTACTTGACTAGAACCGGCTAAAAGGAAGAAAACAAATGAAGTGGAAATTATTATATTACAAGAATACATTTGACATAAGGCTTTCATATTGTTTTAGTTTTTTCTATAAGTAAGTACGCATCATCTTTGCAAATGTACTATGAATAGAAATTATTATTCAATCTACGGATGGAGACTCGTCGACTTGTACCGTAGACTTGTGGAGATATGAAATATCCTGTTGTTGATGCAAGGGTGTGATCTTGTATTTGCTCATTTTTGCCAAATTGTTAATTTGTGTTAATGCTTTCCCAAATGGATTGCTGAAATATATGGTCTGGGGCCCCTGCTGTTTGCCTCAGGGTTCTTGATAAGATCCAGAGACGGATATGCAATGTGATTGGCCCTGATCTGTCATCTCGTCTGCAGTCGCTCTCTCACAGACGCGATGTTGCTTCGCTCTGCCTTTTTTACAAGTACTTTCACGGTAATTGCTCCGAGGAGCTGCTTTCGCTTGTCCCCAGGCCTCGTGAATTTAAACGCCCCACAAGGCTGGCATCCCGCTCCCACCCCTACACCGTGGAAACTGTTAGATGTAGACGTCTCTTCTACTCCAATAACTTCATGTCTCGCACATCTCGCCTATGGAACTCCCTTCCCTATTACTGTTTCCCTGACAAATACAATCTCCAACGGTTTAAGTGTAGCGTCAATCGACATCTCCAGTTGCCTTGATCTATGCACTTCCCTTCTCCACATCCTTTCATCTTTCATTCTTATCTGCTCTCGCTCCAAATCTTCTGTAACCCCCTTGCCTTGATCGACCCACTGTCTTTCTCTTTCTCCACATCCTCTCCTTTACCACTTCTATCTGCTCTTCCTCCAACCCTTCTTTAACCCCTTGTGTGATAGTGGCCTCCAGCCTTACTTGGGGTGATACGCTTAAAAATATATATATATATATATATTTTAGTCCAAGTTATCGAGAACGTTACACTGAAAAAGGCCGACGAATAGAGCAACCAAAATAATAATAAAAAATTACCAAAACAAAAACAAAACAAGATGATACTATCAGTTCGAATGAATCGGTTTATAATAATGGTATTCATCATCAAAAAATAAAGAGAAGAAACATGTATGTTTGTTGTATAGTTTCTGTTATTGCAAAAATCCTCTGCCTACTTAAAAAAAATCAAATAATCTTTGGAATATAGATTTGGTTAACTATTCCTGTAAAAAGAAGAATAAGTTTTTTAGATTGGTTGAATAAAAAATGCGTGTGGGGAGCAAATGTGAATTAACCGCCATGAAATATTCATTTTTTAAAAGAGGGAACCATTTTGAATATACTGATAAATGTCGTGAATACCTATTCCCAAACCACATCAGTTCAGGTAAACAAAGAGTAAATGTCTTAACAGGTGCAATGTAATATTCTTAAAAAAAATGATCTGCCAATTTCATGGTGTGTAGTCGAGGTAATTATAATCTGTCAATCGTCACATTTCAACATCTCTTAATCTCTCTATCTACACACACATACACACACACACACACACGCGCGCGCGCGCACGCGCACACATACATACATATATATATATATATATATATATATATATATATATATATATATATATATATATATATATATTATGTTTTGGGGTAGGAATGCGTTTTTTATACAGGTGACTGATAAGGCACTGCAAGTAAGCTTTTTTTATTAGATTTTCTTGCATGCATACAATAGATTCCTTTTACGGGCACAAAGTGTAAGAACTCTCCAAATGGTCTTTGGGTCTGACCGCTTTCAACTAATCTATTAGTCATCATCAAGGATGTTTGTGTTTGTCTGAATTTGTAGATTTTTGTCAAAACACAGTCATCCAATAGTGTCCGTGTTCATAGTTTGTCTATATATATATATATATATATATATATATATATATATATATATATATATATATATATATATATATATATATATATATATAAATATACACACACACACACACACACACATATATATATATATATATATATATATATATGTGCGCTTATCGAGCTTATCGTGCTTATTGTGCAACTGAGTTCCACGATAAGCGTAGCTATATGTTTATTTATTAATATACTTTATTGCTCTGTTTAACTACATTGAGCACGGTTTTGTTTGCACCATAAATTATAATACTTATAGGGTTTAACTTTATATGCAGCTATCATACGCATATACAGTTGCTAATATTTCGTTATTTAGTTTACGTCCATATGTGTATGTGTGTGTGTGTGGGGGGTGACCTGTTTATTGGTTTCCCATATATGGTCGATCCAGATGCAATTCAATATTTCGAATTTCAAGGCAGATAAGGTCTTTCCACGTGATATATTTGCGTAACCAACTCCAACTTGCACCAAATATTTCAGTTATCTATGTGCCTCTTCCTATCTCTTTTTGTCTTAATGACTCTATATTTATATATCACTGACTCTGACTTTGTCACAGTCTCTGTGAATCTCTGCAATATGAGTTTTTAATAAATAGAAAAATTAACTTAATGTAAATTATTGTCCGTTTTGTGAATAATAAAAAATACAAAAACGATACGCTCTCATAAGATTACGTCTTATTTTTAAGATTAATTACGTTTTTATTTTTTGCTTTTTATATAAAAATATAAAAAAGAACAAGTAATCTCCCTTTAATAATAACAAATTAATGTTTACAACTGTAATAAATTAGTTTTATTTTACAGGAGAATGTAAAAAGGCGAGCCTCGGCAAAATTTACCTGACATTCTCTTGTCGACACTGTCTGAAGTCATGCCAGTGCCGCCTTGGCCTGTAGCAAAATCAAATAGCGCTCTGATTTCCCTTCTTAGTTTCAAAGCCAACACTGTCAACAGCACCACCAAGTTTATATATTTTTTCATGTAGGTCAATATTTTAACATTGAATAAGTAACTAATTTTGGTAACATGTCCAGAATAAATGTAAAAAGCGTATTTATATGAAGGATATTAGTATTCGTTTTTATAGGCAACATTTAAGAACATGTATTTGTTGGCTTGAGATTTGATGGTACCATATAAAGATGTTTAATTTTTTTTCATATAAGTATCTATGTAATTATTTAATTATTAATACATTTCTTTTTAATTTCAGATTTATAAAGATTGCCATGGCTTGTAACAATGATATATTTGTAAAAGCGAAAAAATATTTTAAAGTTATCCAGTGACTGGACTCATCTATGTTAATTTACAAAAAAACAAAAAAAAAAACAAAAAAAAAAACACGAACAGTGTTGACAAAACAACCAAAGCAGAAATTGAAAATGATATTTCTTCTAAGCATTTCACCCCAAGCAAGTCGGGAGTGCCACTAGCACGCAAAGGGTTACAGAGAGTGGGAGCAAGAGTAAAGAGGCGTGATAGAGAAAAGGATGAAGAGAAAGACAGGGAATTAAATCAAGGCATCTGGAGACGTCGATTGACATTGCATTTGAATATTTGGAGATTATACCTTTCAGGAAAGCAAGTAAGAGGAAGGGAATTCCACAGACGGGAAGTTGGAGACATGAAGCTATTGGAGTAGAAGAGACTGCTACATTTAACCGTTTAGACAGTGAAAGAATCGGACTGAGATGCCGACTTAGTAGCACATTGAAATTCATCCTGTTTGCAAACCACAGAAAATAGCTCGTCGAAGCAGTTACCGTGAAAGTATTTGTAGAAAAGACAGAGGGACGCGACGGCACATCTGTGAGATAGTGACTGTAAACGAGATGCTAGGTCAGGGCCAATCACATTGCATATCCGTCTCTGGATTTTGTGGAGGATCTTAAGACGAACAGCGGGTGTTCCAGACAATATATGGCAGCAGCATTGGCAAGACAAAAAAATTGGCTTTAAGTATATCACAAAAAGTAATTGGAAAAATAAAATAAAACAGTCAGTAAGTAATTGGAAAAATAAAATAAAACGGTCATATTGGTTTAAACCAGCAAGCAAAATAGTGCTGCGAATGTAAATAGATGACACATGAAATTTAGTCGAAGAAGTACAAGATAAGGAAATGTTTCAAAAGTAACTTTTAATGATGAATGCAGAGCTACATTGGATGGACCTGATGGCTGGCGAAGGGGTATGGATAAAATCTATGAATACGGTTTTTATGACTATAATGTGGATGTGAAGATATGTTTTAGGCAAGAGTTGTAGGCTGATAAATAATCGGTCCCTTTATCTCTGATGAAAGGGTAAAAGTAAATGTAAATATTTATTATAATTTAATGGATATCTAATTAATCATGCAAACAGACGGCTTTAATTTAATGATTATATTTGTGCAAGATAATGCTCCTTCGTACTAAGGAAAGTTTATTATTGCTCATTTGGCCAAAAATGGCTTGAAGCTAACGAAATAACGCCCATCTTTTGCAGATTCTGGGTGAATAGTTTGTTATACATAAACACGTCGTCGGTCACCAAAATATTGTAGAGGTTCAATGAAATCATAGCAGCAGTAATTGGTTACATTTTTACGGAAATAAAAGCATACTTGACAGGAAATGAAACGTACACAAATAACAGGAAAACATGGTAAATTGTATGTTAATTTCATATAATTTCTTTATGCATTTCTGTGTATTGGCGTGTGTATTTTTACATTACAATTGTTTTATGGTACATGTGATAAAATTGAGAATTTACTTCGTATTATTACAAGCCATAACACTGAGAGAAGTAGGAGACGTGTTACCCATACCAAGGTTCGTGGTGAAGAGTTTGAATTTAATGTCTTTTCGCGGGATCTCCATAATACCAGCCATAATAACAGTTTTTGTTGCATGCTTGGAGTATTTTTATTATTTTTAATTCTTATTTAATTTATTTTAGGAAACGTTTTTATGTTATTGTTTTATTTTATCTCTAATTTTCTTTCTAATTATAATTTATTATATTTTTATTTGTTTATAATAATAAAGATATCCTTATTAGATAATCAGCCGGTAGAACGCACGTAATCATTCATTAAAACAAATATATACATGAGAAAAAGTAAACATTATTCAAACATCTCTGGGAAGCAAAGTTAATAAAATCAAAGAATGAAAACTAGCCTATATATAATATCAATGACAAAATATTCACATGCAAAATAATAATGCAATTTCGTATATGTGATAATGAGTTATTCAAATACAGTAGTCTCCGGCCTATATACTTTGGATTTATTTATAAATATGCGTTTATGCTACATCACACGTTATTTTCAGTGAATAAAAGTCTTTGAAATAGACGCCGCGTTGGTAATCGCGAAATCTCATATAAGAAAAGTTCTCTCTGATTCGTCTATTTCAAACAAGGGTATATATATATATATATATATATATATATATATATATATATATATATATATATATATATATATATATATATATATATATATATATATATATGTGTGTGTGTGTGTGTGTGTGTATGTGTGTATGTATGTATGTATGTGTAAAGTTTTCCTATTGTCTTTTACCAAGACAAAAGGAAAACTGTATTATTAGCCGACGTGTTTCGTCCAGTGTAGATTTTTCAAGGCAAAATCGAAATGAATTTATTGAAAACAAAGTAAATATTAACAACAAACAAAATGTCCTTAGCAACGAGAAGAATTTAGAGAACGCTATTGTATTTATATTGTCAACTAAAATTATAGCGTTTACTAAATTCTTCTAGTTCCTAAGAACAGAATAATATATATATATATATATATATATATAGAGAGAGAGAGAGAGAGAGAGAGTGAGTGAGTGAGTGAGAGAGATTGTATATGAAAATTTAACTGCATGAACGTTATTTTAAATAGATACTCAGATTCGAGTAAATGCTCTGTTTATTTAATTAACAATATTTTCATTTAATTACATTTACCGGTCTAAATATTCGAAAACTCTTGTCAGAAAATATGTGTCCTTCGGCCCGATTCGAACCTGCATCCTCTATGGGGAACCATCAATAGATCTGACGTGCTTAAATGATTCTGTCACAAAGGACTTCCGGTTAGACAAATCCCGAAATATTGCTTTTGAACTCACATTCTCTACCGATTCTCGAAACATCTATATCTGCTCTGTTTTGTTTAACCGGAATTCCTACGTGACCGAATCAGTTAAGCACCTCAAGATCTACTGACGGTTCCATATAAGAGAACCTACTATATCTGCAATAGAATGAACACTAGCATAAGTATCCACAAATTAGTTCTTTATGATCACTTTCAAAAACGAGCCGCGACTTGGAGAAATGGGCCCTATTTTTCTCCTTTTCTGTTATCCAATGTAAAATCTCGATGTCCTTATTATTCGATGTTTATAGATATTTGTAATATATATTTTTTTAAGTATGTGTCAACATTCACATCAATATAGCTTCATGAATTCGACGCCATTGAGCATGGATCGATAAGCTCATTTCCCTAAAGCCATTATTCACCTGGATGCAAAACCTAAATTTAAGTAGAACGATGTCGAATTTAGAAGAAATATTCAAGATAGAGAGATAATATAAAGCATTGGAATCTACTTATCATTCACACAGTTTAATTCCTGAGATACAAACATATGAAACATTTGATATTTTTAGTGATCTTATGGCGTTTTAAACAGATTAAATGAAAATAAACAGATTAGTTCATTCTATGTATATTTAATTAATTCTAGCTGGCGCATTACTTTTTGAAAAAGAAAATTAAAAGAACAAGAGATCACGTGTAAGTTCAAAATAGATAAGCACACATTTTTAAAAATCGCTAAGCTTAAAACATTTAAGAGGTAAATGAATAAACTATGTTATTTTTCTGCGGAGTAAAAAGCTCTTTTAAAGGTATTTAAAATTGATAACACTTATATAAAAAATATACAAATAATATATATACACACACACACACATATATATATATATATATATATATATATATATATATATATATATATATATATATGAGATCGAACGATGATCGAATATGGATCGGAAAACGAAGAACAAATAGGTAATGTTTATCAAGTTAATATTTTTTACTTTTACTAAAGCTCCGTCAGCTATTGAAAGAAAACTAAAGGTTTGCTATTTGATTTTAATTTTATCCTCGCCATATGTAAATATATATATATATATATATATATATATATATATATATATATATATATATATATATATATATATATATTATTTGTATTTTCCTCATATAAGTTTTATCGGTTTTAAGCACCTTTAAAATACCTTTTTTTAAAAGTAACATATTTTATTTATTTAGCCCTTAATTGTTTTAAGCTTAGCAATTTTTAAATATGGGTCCTATAACCTTGCTAGGCAACCCGCCGAGGCGAAGGACGACACTGAATTCAAAACCTACAACTATGGGTAAGTATTAGAGCAGTCTGGGCTCTTCAGTCTTGGTTGGCAACCAACATGGAATTTAAGATGGCATTGCGATCCCGAATCCGGTCTACCTTTATTGATGATTAATGATTAACCTTTTTTTTTCAACTCCGGAGTCAATTACTTTTACAACCTCGGGCAATCATCCGAACGTGAACCTTACATTCTATTATACAACATTTGAGAGAAACTAATCCTTTCCACTCTGGAGAGAGTGTTTATATATATCTACTACTAACATGGTTTCATCCCTGTCCGTGTTGCCAGAGATATTGGGTGAATTGCGGATTCCATTCCCCGCTGAAGAGATCATCTAAGATCAACCCTAACATCAGTATTCTCTGAACCCAGCATCATCTGTACATACAACACACTTATATATATGTGTGTGTGTGTATATATGTATATATATATATATATATATATATATATATATATATCGTATTGCTATAATCGTTATATTTAGCATATACACATGTTTGAGTAGACGTTGCTTTTTCTAACATTGTAATTGTCATCTATCAGTCTGGCCAAACAAAATTCTTAATAAAGAAAATGTCTTTGTGGGCAGGGATTAAGACCGTGTTTCGCTTACATTAAAAATAATCTTCCTGCCAGGTGTATTGTTTCCTCTTTTTTGTATATATTTACATTTACCAACATCGAAAGTTTTGTAATGTGTCTTTTTGTGTGTGTGTGTGTGTGTGTGTGTGTGTGTGTGTGTGTGTGTGTGTGTGTGTGTGTGTATGTGTGTGTGTGTATGGGTGTGCGTGTGTGCGCGCACTTATTTGTGTGTGTGTGAATGACTTCACGGATGTAAGACAGTCTGTTTGCTTAAAACATTTTCTGAATCTATTTTCTCCAAAATGTTCATTCCTCGCACATACACTTTTGTAATGTCAGGTTTTTTATTTCACTTCTACATGTTGACAACTCTCTTTTTTTAAAATGATTTATGTTAGTCGGGTGATTTAACATTTTATTGCGCCAACATTTTGTAATCAGCGGTGAAAAATAAACTACTCACGCACGCACACACACACACACACACACACACACACACACACACACACACACTCAAACATTCATATATATATATATATATATATATATATATATATATATATATATATATATATATATATATATATATATATATATATATATTGATTGTCTTTCGAATCCGAAGATGACGTGTCGTATCTGCCTCACATATATAATTATACGTTTTACCAGTTTGTAACTGGAATGGATAATTACCAGAAAGAGCTCAATATCGACTATAGAGCATTTTAATGAAAATAATAAGACGGAGACTTTAATTATCCATTTCGTTTATAAATTTTATTTCGTGAACACCGAAATGTTCAACTCATCAGAACGAAATCTCCTACGCAAATGGCGAAATTACACCGAATGTATACGTTAGATTGGTAGTGGGGAAGGGAAGACGAAAGAGAAGGGTGAGTAAAGGGTTAAGGGATTAGTGGTTCGTAGTAGTCGATTTACCCAGCCACGAATTCACTCTATACTTTTGAGACATTAATATTGGGTTGTATTTACCTATAGCGTTTGCTGTTTTTTAGGCAGGACAAATTAAGTCGATTCAAATTAATTTACTGAAAGAGATCTCAGTCCAAATAATGGTCGGTATCAAAATAGTAATACTTAAGCATTTTTCTTAATTATATCTATCTATTATTCGAATATTATAACATGAATATGTTATAAATATTATATATATATATATATATATATATATATATATATATATATATATATATATATATATATATATAAATGTTATATATATATATATATATATATATATATATATATATATATATGTTCATTTTAATTTTTTTTTTTACCGGGTGTATTTTGGGTAAAATTCATAGCCTCCTGTTATTTAAAATATATAATGCATAAATTTATCCCATACGAAAATAATGAAAATGTTAATTTCCCTAAAAAATGCAAAATCATCATTTACACATTTTCGATTAGTAGACATTAAACTACGCCACAGCATCCTCCATAGTTTGCCTAGACTTTTCAGGTAACCTGATGAATATTTATCTCTTAAATTAATTTTTTTTTTAAACGAACAACATAAAATCATTACGTTTACGTTGATAAAGTCCATCAGAAGACGGAACGCGTCGGTTAATATAAATTATTTTGTCTTTATTCATATTATCGTTTTGCATATATATTTTTGTTACAGCTGAAATTTACAGTTTTCTGACATGCTATATTTATGGTTTACATTCCTAAATATCAAGGAAAGTGACATAAATATAAAAGTGGACATTGATTTCAATGGCGACAGTCAGTTGCAAGCTTAAAGGAATTTTCAGGCTATTTCTGTTGTGTTTTTGCTTGACTATTTATGTATGATTGTCAATGGTGAAATTATGGCATGATGTTATCGCTTATTGGGTAACCGATAAGGCTTGTTTCTAATTATTCTCGCGGCTATTTTGTAGAAATAATTATGTATCCGAATACAGTTATTTGTAGCTATTTTTAGTGGTATTTGTCAATTTTCTTTTACTTATTATTTAATATTGATTACTTTATTATTTGTAGTTGATTATTATCATCACGTTTGTTTGTCTTTATATGTGTATTCGTAATTTGCTCATTTGTTGTTACGTAATTTGTTTATTGTTTATTGATTTCTTTTATTTTACTTATTTATTCTTTATATTTACTTTGTATGCGTTTTAATTATTGATTTTTAAGTAACGTAGTATATATATATATATATATATATATATATATATATATATTAGAATTGGACATTGTCCGACAATTTATTTAAAGACATTTATATTATGTAAAGGCCGGTAAATGTTATTTAATACTGTTTATTATAAAACAGAGCATTTGCTTAAATACTTGTATCTATAAAAAGAACGTTAAACATTATATAAATGTCTTTAAATAAATATATATATATATATATATATATATATATATATATATATATATATATATATATATATATATATATATATATATTTGGGGTGTATTTTACAATGTTTGGTGATACGATAAACTCATCTTAGCAAGACGGCCGGGATGCAATAACTTCAACCTAAATCGAAGAGTTGATCAATAGATACATTATTATGAGACTGTATGAAATCGATATAAAGAAATAACTGAAAAGAAAATACGATAGCTCGTTAAATCCGATAAATGCCTCAAGTTTTGTAGTTCACTGCATTTAATGAACACCGTTTTGTTAAATCCAAAAAATGTCAGCATGTTACGCAAAACTGTATAAAATATCAAATCGAACAATCGTACCTATCATTCCTTGCTCGTATTGAGAGGATCTTTGCGAGAGGTCCAGTTGATGTAATCTACACTCTAATTTACATAGTACACATAACCGAGGTTTAGAAATTTTTCAAAGCTTCATATGTAAATAATCCTATCCATTTTGACAGGTACTATGGGAACATGATTGTCAGACCTGCCTTTAAAAAGCTAGTTGAGATTTTCAATACATGTCTGAGAAACAATTTTATTTCTTTTTTAATATAATGAAATCTGTTTTACACAAAATACTTTACAGTTTCTCAATTTTGAATTTCGTATATCTGTAGAGTAGCAAATATAAAATAAACTTAATCAAATTCATATTTTAAACTTAAGAAATCCATGAAATATGCAAAGGCTCGGTGTATAAATAACTACAATCGACAACAAAAAAAAACTGTGAAAAGCCTCGAGTTACCAAGTTAGTTATTTTCAGCAAAACCTGGCTGATTTTTCCACGATTCGGCTGGAAAATTACAGCAGTAATAATAATGATAGAACATATATAACTTCGTTCAGGAAAAATGAAATAAAAAGTGTCAGTTTCTTATGTCTATTGTGATACACGGGTGATTCCTTAAATCCGATATTCCTTAAATCCGATATTCCTTAAATCGAAGAACGTAATATATATATATATATATATATATATATATATATATATATTTGGTTGAATAATATCGAAAAGTTCAGTCTTTGTTAACTTTTTAAAATTTCAGTAAATTTACTAAAGAAACATTGTTCTTATTTTAGTTTATTACCCCAACTAATTTCGAATGATGCTACTTTTCGTTTTCAAAGATTGTGTTTTGTGCATGTTTATGTAACTGTTTTTTTTTGTTAATTCGTAGAAGCATTCAAAGTTGTTCAGTGTAAAAAAATGAACTGAAATTTACCGATAAATTAAAACAACAAATTCGGATATGTGAAAAAATTAATAAAAAAATTGAATAGATATAACTTTGGATATTATTCAACCAAACATTTTTGAAAGAATTCTTGCTGTCTAAATACACAATAAAAAGTTTAATATCTTAAATGCTCATTGTGACATTCCTCTAACTTCTCCAGAACGCTACGGCACACAACACAACACAAATCCCGATTTGCATCAATTTAAGTAAATTCTTTGTGAGATGTAAAATTTAATTTGTCCATTGCGTAGGGATTTCTCTCATAAACCTTGTTCTTTACTACACAAAAAAAAAAAATGATTTTCTAAGCATGGCTTAGTTGTGGAACATGGCCAAAATTACGGGGCACCTAGTGAGGATCGAACTCTATTAAGTTCTAACTTCTTTTTAGCGAGACCAGCTTGTTAACCATTACACTAGGCTGAAGCGCCTACAGTCCCCCAAAAATAAATTTATGTTCAT
Organism: Acanthosepion esculentum; assembly: GCA_964036315.1. NCBI lineage: Eukaryota > Metazoa > Mollusca > Cephalopoda > Sepiida > Sepiidae > Acanthosepion > Acanthosepion esculentum. The sequence continues at coordinate 54,787,314 of OZ038482.1, read as the reverse complement.
AATGAAATTAAAATGACCAATATGAATAAATTGACGTATACCTATGATTTATGAATTATGCGTTTGATAACGTGTGCCACAAATGTTCGAACTTTTAGGTAGGCTTGATTTATTTGGGTAAGGATATTGTAGCCGAGATTTCTCAAGCCCCCCAGCTATGGGTAATTAGAAGGACAGACTGAGTTTTATAGCCTTGGTTGGCAACCGGTCTAATAGAAGGAAAGACCTAAATTCAAACCAGCTTCAGTATCTGTCTATATTTCTGAGAAAAGATATGTACACTATTTACATTGATCGGACTATCATTCTCATCTTTGTTGCCATATTTATCACAACGTTTCGGCCGTTGTACGCTCCGGCCTTCTTCAGGTGTTTGGAATGTCGAACTGAACCCTTTATTTCGCTCGCTGGAGTAGACTGTCCTAGTTCCACGTGTCATGTCTAATGGATGTCAGTTATCAGTTATCTTCTGTTAAATCCCCTCTCCAAGTTGTCAACCCCCTTAACCAGGTATTGAACTCACACTCTTTGGTTCCTGTCACTGGATCTAACTAACGCCTTTATCCACTGTCCCATGTGTCCTTGAAACCAGCTTGTCCAAGAAACACCACTTCTACTCCGCCTGCATACGGATAGAAAATTAAATTAAGGAAGTGTCTTCTCACCGGACTTATTCAACCTTTGCAGCGAGCTGAGCCTGAGAGAATTAGAAATCATAGCAGAATTATTGGCGGCCACAATTTTAAGAAAATTAAAAATGAAAATGCACAATAATGATAGCAGACATAGAAATAATATTACAGGAAATCCTACAGAATGTAAAAAAGGAAAGTGAGAAGAAAGGACTAAACATCAATTGTAAGAAAACAGAAAGTAGGGTTGTCAGCAACTGGGGACAATAAAATCAAACAAGTACAACATATCTAGGAAGTGTTTTAACAGAGGATCCGAACGAGTATTTGGAAAGCGAAATAAGTTTTATAAAAGCAAAGCAAAGAATTATGAATTATGAAACAGGAAAATTTAATTCGTTATGTGATATCGCTTCTCCTATATGGCATGAACGCTGGGCCAACTCGGCGCAGATTAAGAGACTTGAAGTGATAGAAATGTGTTTCTACTGAAGGATGTTGAGATTGCCATGGACTGAACATGCGAGCAACACCAAGGTTTTAGGCAAAATGAAAACAAAAAGAACACTTAGAATTAGCCAGGGACTGTTGACATTCCTGGGAAACACAATGAGAAAAAAGGGTTTAGAAAATCTGACGCTGGAAGGACATATAGACGGTAAGGTAGACAGAGGAAAGCAGTGACACCAAAATAGCTTAAAGGATGGCAGAACGTGGATTGGGAGATATGATGAAAGAACAAACCTTATTATTAGCTACAAAAAGAAAATTGTGGGGAGCCATGATCGCGTATATCCTGAAGGGATACAGCACATAAAAGAAAACATTTTATTTTTTTTATTTTGTATCCCGGAAGTATAATCTTTATTTCGACAAGTTACTGAAAAGTGCTTAGCCCAACCAAGCACCTCTTCCAAATATATTCTTATATTTCTTCCGTTTGGGGAAAATAATTTAAGCTGAGAATTTTTATGTATCACCTCGTAATTTATCTGTGATACCAAAAATAGTGATGGTCGTTTGAATAAAATATCAACACTTATGATAATGCCATTTCTCTGTTTACATTATTACATGGATAACGGTCCTTTGTTTGTTCTCCCTGTTAGCGTTAGCCAGCATCATCATCATCATCATCATGATCATAATCATGATCATGATCATCATTATCATCATAATCATCATGCTCATGATCATGATCATCATGATCATGATCATGATCATCATCATCATGATCATCATTATTATCATGATCATGATCATGATCATCATCATCATCATGATCATAATCATCATAATCATCATCATGATCATCATGATCATGATCAACATCATCATGATCATCATCATGATCATCATGATCATGATCATCATCATCATCATCATCATCATCATAATCTTGATCATCATCATCATCATGTGCCGTGTTCATGCAGGACGTTGGAGATCATGGCTCTCTACAATCTCACGCACTTTGTCTTTCTTAATAAATTTTGACTTTTTCGTTACCTTTCCTAAACCATGTTCTGTCATGCATTTGCACAAGCTCGCCAGGTAGGTTATGTTGTTTTATGTTTCCTTTGACTTCAATCTGTTCTGTGAGTATCAAATTTTCCAAGCTCTCTTTCCTCATTATGTGCCATAGACATTTCCACTGTCGCCTTCCGAGGATAAATGTAAATGTCCATTATGTTTTCATTCTCTCTAAATCTTCCTCGTTGGTAATATGTTTGGTTCAGGATATTCTCAGCATCCTTCTGTAGAACAACATTCTGTTGCTTTAAGAGTTTTCTTCATTTGTGAGGATATTGTCCAGCATTCACTGCCATATAGGAGTAACACTATATGCAATGCACGCTGGACAATTTTATATCATGCATAATTCTCACCTTTTCCATTTGCCACTACAATACCCCTCGCTGGTAGGTATAAACGTTTTTTTACTGCTGCAGGTAAATCCTGCCGTAGTATATATATATCGAGAAGGCAATTTGTTTTTCTTTACTTACAAGTATATAAACGTCCCGAAGATATAAGGAACAAAAACAAATACGAAGATATATATTTTAAGTCACGATTTTAAGTAATCCTAAAATTTTATTAGTTTTAAACCGGACGTATGATATTTAAAGAGTGGCGTACCTTCACGTAAGCCCTTTTTTGTCCGGAGAGATACCCCGGCATGACAGACACAATATCTAAGAGGCCATGGAAAACATCGGTCTACACATTGTTGTTGGCACTGTCATAGTAAATGCAAATCATTATATATCTTTTATAACACAACTTTTGTTTTTAGCTGCTTAGCAAGGTCAGTAGTTTCTATCACCGTTCTACTATCATTCAATATTGTATTCTGGAATGATGACATCTGTAGCCTGCCAAATCTCCGTCTGTCTTTTACGATGACTATTGTCGACCGGCCCTGACTAAGTGATCCGCTTTTAATTTAATGGTCTTCTATTATTTTCCTTCTCTGGAACAGTGTTTTTGTTTTGTGCTTATAAAAAGGTTTTGTACAATATCCAATGGGTCACAGTTGCTTATCTGTCATGTATTTTTCATTAGTTCTGGAGTAATTTCCTACAATCGCTTACTACTACTACTACTACTACTACTACTACTACTACTACTACTACTAATAATAATAATAATAATAATTAGATGACAATTTAGCTATAGGGGTTAAGAACCATAGTTTGGACCAAGCTCTGCAGGGTAAAAAGCAGGAAACATAGCATATACAAATAATAACAGGAATAATAATAATATGGAACACACAAACAAATTTAAAAAATATCTGAAAATCCCAGCTTAAGAGAAATAAAAGAAATTGTCTTTATAAATACAGTCCACGTACTAAGAAGAACTTTGTCCATGTAGCGCTAGTGATGTTATGGGAGTTAGAAAAACAAATCATGAAATGTAGCCATAACAACACACCACTTCCTGCCTTAGATCTTTCCGCAGACTTGGTAGGTTGTGTGACCATAGCAGAGATCAAAATATAATGATGATAATATTAAAAATAATAACAGTAGTAGTAATAGCAACAACAACAACAACAACAACAACAATAATAATAATAATAATAATAATAATAATAATAATAACAATAACAACAAGAAGAAGAAAAGAAAAAAGAAAAAAGAAAAAAGAGAATGAATTTTTGCAATTTTCATATTTAAGGCTCACCAGGAATATGATCTGCTTATTTCTTTGCTCGTCTTGATATCATTCGTAAAGCCCCAATAAAACAAGGTAATATTGTTGTCTTTAGATGTCACATTCTACTGATTTACGGGCATCGTTCAAAAAGTGCTAGGCCTCACTCTGAAAGAAGAGTTGTAGTTGAACATTTTTGTTGTGTCAACATACTACTGCTTCTTATAAAACGAGAAAACTAATTTCAGATTTCATACAAAAGTGAGAGCTGTGCAGCAAATCTAAAAATGAAAAAAAATAGAGGCCCGAGCAGCCATAAAATATCTGCGGAAGAAAGGCATGGCACCCAAGGAAATCTATAAGTTCACGATACAGACAATTGCTGAGTACTCCCCTTCCTATGCAACTGTGAATAAGTGGGCTGCGGAATTCAAGAGGGGAAGGGACAGCGCAGATGACCCTCGGTGCGGTCGTCAAAAAACCTCAACCACTGATGAACAAGTTGCTGACATTCACCGTATATTTTTGGATGACAGGCGTTTTACTGTCCAGCAGAGAGCTAAGTCCATAGGCATTAGTTCTGTCTCGGACCAGGCTTTTTTTAACTGAGATCTTGGGGATGAGCAAGCTGTCTGCAAGATGGGTCCCAAGAATACTGACAGCAGAGCAGAAGCTGAAAAGGGGTGACATTCCCAGAACACATCTGACTCGCTTCCATGCTGACCTTGAGAATATCCACCGCAGATTAGTAACTCAATATGAAAGCAGGTTTCTTTGTTTCGAACCCGAATCAAACATTCAAAGCAAACAGTAGATATATTCCGGTTCTCTAAGCCTGAAGAAATTCAAGCAAGCAGCGTCTGCTCTCAAGGTGATGGCTTCTGTTTTGGGGGGATTTTGAAAGCCTACTCGTGATAGTCTATTTGAAATAAGGAAAAATCTATTAATGGGCAGTACTCTACATCAGAATGAAGACAAATGAAGGAAACAATCAAGTCGAAACGCAGAGTTATGCTCTCCTTCAGGATAACGCGCACATCTACACTGCTCAGTTTGCAGTAGCTGAATCAACCAACTGTGGATTTGAATTGCTACCCTATCCCCTTACTCACCAAACTTAGTTCCATTTCACTCATTCCAGCTTCCTCAACTTAAATCCCACCCGTGCGGCCGCCATTTTGGAAACAGTGATGAGATCATATATGCTGCGGAGGGGTTTTGGAAGATCAGGATGCCGCCTTCTTCCCTAACGTGATTGTAATGCTTAAGCATCGTTGGAGCAAGTACATTGATGTCAAGGGAAACTAAATTGAAAACTAATGAAAACCTTTTTGCAACTAATTACATGTGCGTCTTAGAAACTTGAACGATTCTCATGTATCTCGAAGTATATGCATTTGTTTCTTAACCGTTTTTATGTTTTTAAAGACGGATTTTTATTATTATTATCATCAACTCTGCATGTTATGTTTCTTGTATTGTATCCAGTAGAGTCGGGTCTAAACTATGCTCCTTAGGTCCTACAGGATAATTTTCATTTAATTGGTAGCACTTTTCTTAGTATGTGGGATGTTCCTAGTAGGGTGATCATCTGGGTAATCTGCATGTTGATGTTACCTGGGACACTGTAAGTAAAATTGTCCAATCCTTTTCTCACGAGGACCACAGCAGATTACTGTTGGTACAGTCTCAGTATTCATTCCCCACATCCTGTTAATCTCTATCTCTAGGTCCTTGGATTTGGACAATTTCTTGATAATTTTCATGGAAGTTCTTCTCTCAGATGGTACTGCTATGTCAATAACCATGCATCTCCTGAATTTCTTGTCTTTTACGATAATATCAGGTCTTTTTGCGTTTATTTCCTTTTTAGTTTGAATTGGCATGCCCTAGAGGATAGTTGCATTGTGATTTTGGGTAAATGTGTCTGGTTGGTTTTCATACCATATTATTATTATTATTATTATTATTATTATTATTATTATTATTATTAACTCAAAGAACAGCGTGCCAAATAGGTGATACTGGGATACAAATGTAGTAATTTCAATATACCCATCGTGAGTAAGAATATAATAATAAAAAAATATGATTTGACTTCGGATAGACGACAAAAACAGATTTGAAAGTATAACGGTTCCAAAGAACCTTCATAATACTGAAGATGATGCAAACTTGCTTTCATTTTATCTCGCGGGAAATCTCCAAGATACTACTGTCTTAATATTCAAATAATTATCTACTACAACTATTTGAATAAGAAAATGTGTGTTAGGAACGATTAAAAAGAACACAGATAAACACTTTAAGAAAGTACCAGGCAATGCCTCACTATCTGAGTTACAAAACATCGTATTGATGATCACAGCTCACATACTCGAACAAGCTTCCACAACATAATATACGCAATAACTTTGTAAAAACAGGTTTCCTTGACTGCAAATTGTATATATATATATATATATATATATATATATATATATATATATATATATATATATATATATATATATACATAGTAAGGAATAAATCAAGAATAATAACGATACAAATAAAAATTATTATAATTAGTAATAATAAAAGTAGTACTAGAGATATTTCAAGAAGCTACCTTTATTACTACTACTACTAATTATTATTAGCTTCCTAAGTGATTTATATACACTCTGATGTAAATAATAATAACAATAATAATAATAATTATTATTATTATTTCAAAAAAGTATTTGGCCGTATTTTATTAAATGTCATGCGGATGCCCGTACTAGCAAACTCTCCTCAAATTTTTTTTTTATTTTCAGAAGCATCGTTACTTATTTTTACAATGTTCATATATATATATATAGAGAGAGAGAGAAAAGAAATATATATATATATATATATATATATATATATATATATATATATATATATATATATATATATATATATATATTCAAGTTCTCCAAACATGCCTCACATTCTCTATTTTATGCCATTAACAATATATATCATTGACTGCAAATTCCTTTTATTTACTGACAAATATTTTTCGCTTCTTATTCAAAGATCATCTTTTCTTATGGTAGCTTAAAACGTACATATTCATCTTCGTAAAAGAATCCTTTGAGGCGATGCACTTCCGTGGGTATTCTCCCATGGAGACTCTGGTCTGATTGCCAGAAAAAACATCCTTCAAACATTTATTTTCTCTTTACTACAACAATTTGGCAAAATATTCCTTGATAGCCACCATTACGTTTCGTATAAAATAAAAATTTCCAAAAAAATCTATTCGCGTTGCAGTTAGTCAGGCGGCCGTAACCATTATTTAAAGCTTTCTTTCTATTTTCGTAGAATTAATAATTATATATAGTACAACACTGATAAAATAATGGCAATATAATCCACTTAATCAAAAAATCTCAATATAATCACAATAGATAAACGCAACGTGTATTCATATATATATATATATATATATATATATATGTATATATATGTATGTATGTATTTATGTATGTATGTATGTATGTATGCATGTATATATATATATATATATATATATATATATATATATATATAATAAAAGAGACTCAAACACTAAAATTCCATGGTTATGATTTATTACATTGGAATCGTAATCACGATCCAATTCATCAGACCTACAAATTCAAAAAGAAGTCGGAAAAATAACGATTCTAATGTAATAAATTATAACCATGGAATATTAGTGTTTGAGCCTTTTATATCATATTTTTGCTCTGTCCTGGACATTGAGCTCTACCTGGATTCTATCCTCTTGGAAATTTATATATATATATATATATATATATATATATATATATATATTGACCACTAATATTATCTATCTATCTATCTATCTATCTATCTATCTATCTATCTATCTATCTATCTATCTATCTATCTCTCTCTCTCTCTCTCTCTCTATATATATATATATATATATATATATATATATATATATATATATACGCACACATAAATATTACGTGTCACTCTTTTTTAAGTGTGATCGCTATAAGCGTGGAAAGTGGAATCGATTCGTGTTCAAGTTCCATTGCAGCGTTCTCTTCCTACTATTCTCCTTGGTATAGACAGGAATCAATTCCTATTCCTCTTTAGTTATGGTTTAAATTAGCGGGACAACCGTGGTTGGTATCCAGTCTAGAAAAAGAACTACACACATTTAAAAAAAAAAACCTTGGGTCCTTAAGGACACATGGCTCAGTGCATAAAGGCGTTGGTTAGATCCAGTGACAAAACCCAAAGAGTGTGAGTTCAATACCTCGTTAATGCAGTGGAGAATTTGGAGAGGTGAATTATCAGTTAGACATGGCACGTGGAACTAGAACAATCTACCCCAGCGATCGAATTGAAGGGTTCAGCTCGTCATTCCAACCACCTGAAGAAAGCCGGAGTGTACAACAACCGAAACGTTGTGATAAATATGGCAACAAAGATGAGGAGAATAGTCCGAATAATGTAAATATTGTATATAATACCTCATCTCAGAAATATAGAGAGTCCCTACATAGAGAATATTCTCCAGGATGAACTCTTGTTTGTGAATTCCCGTTCTAACAACTTGTTCCCAAGAGCCGCTATATTGTGGAGTTGACCCCCGAGAGGATGCTTTCCCCGATCACTACAATCTTAACCTCTTCAAGCAACGGATCAAACGTTATCTATCCTACCTATACTCATAATAGGTATCCTACTTTTACAACCATGAAAAAATACTGTTCAATAAACCTCTAGCCTAAGTGGCTCTTTCACCTTGTATTGGCTGTACAATAGAGTAAAATAGCAGTAGTAGTAATAGCAGGAATAATAATGGTGGTGGTTATATTATTTTTACAATATCGATAAAGACATGTGTGGAATCTTCTTTGGCAATACTGTCTGCTACGAGGCAATAATATGGATAGCCTGTTAACCTGCCGCCTTGTTTATTTCAGAACAGTACCCAGGAGAAGAAAAAGTAACCTAATAGTATAGGTCCATGGTTATTTCAACACAGATACAAAAATCTGTTTCTTGGCAGCAACCTCACTCAGCAGATTTCAATTATTAATCCACGTGAAAAAATTCAATAAAGACAAATATAGACTTCACCCACTTTTCGTCATATCTCTTACAAAATGCATTAAAATGCGCGTTTACATAAAAAAATTATGTTTTCGCAAAATATCCATGCATCAATTTTTAGTTTTAAATGCGTTTACCTCTAATACTGTGAGTTTGTGCATATCAGGGTAAGTATATTTAATAACAATTTTATAGTTAATTTTTATAAGCACTTTCTACAACATATAACACCAATAAATCTATCTATCTATCTATCTATTTAAAGAAATATATTGCTTACAATTTGGTATATTTATTGTTGTAGAGTGTTGAATATCAAAGAGAGACAATTTGGACACATTAACAGTGTGGGCATAGGATTCAAATTTCCAAATGATTGGCAAATTCCCGTTTCATGCTTGGTCAGAAAATCGCTATTGGATTGAAACTGTCGGCTACTATATGGTGTTTCTTCCTATGGCCACACATTCTCATTCTCTCTCTCTCTCTCACTTGATATATATATATATATATATATATATATATATATATATATATATATATATATGAATAAAAAGATAAGAGGAAAAACTTTTCATATCCAACGGATTTTGCGCACTGTGGTACGTTATCAAGGCAATATATATATATATATATATATATATATATATATATATATATATATATATATATATATATATATATATATATATATATATAAAGTCACGCGTCGGTTAAGAATAGTTTTCCCTCTTGTCTTTTGATTCATCTTGTTCCTTTAGTCATACACTTTTCTGAAAATAATTTACACAAACACCCCCCATATATATATATATATATATATATATATATATATATATATATATATATATATATATATATATATACACTCTATTCTTCAAAGCCATTTTCGCGCAAAAGCCTTAGGAGACTTACGCATCCATCTCCTCCCATATTTGTGGCTTAAATGTTAATAATTTTACCTAAAAAAACACTTGTTATTTTGAAATCATCCTTAATGTTCACTCGTCAAAGAGGCATTAATCTTATGGTTCAAAGTAGATTCGGGCATTAAATAAAACAAAAACTGTTGAAAAACCAAAACAAATCAATTATCATTCATACTAGTCCAAATGTTATTTTGTGTATATCCGTGTTTGAGAAAAACTTCAACTTATCTACAAAATAACGTCTCGAGTAGGAGGAAATAATCTCGTATAAAATGCACTGGTTCATCACTAATATATATATATATATATATATGTGTGTGTGTGTGTGTGTGTGTGTGTGTGTGTGTGCGTGTGTGCGTGTGAGTGTGTGTGCGCGAGCGCGCACACACACACACTGTGCGGTGGATAAATTGTCGCCCTTTTATATTTTTAATTTAGTGCATGCGCATTGTTTGTTTTTGATTTTAGTCTTCTTGTGAAGCACATTGTAGCGTATCCAATATAATAATTTATTTATTTGAATTGATCAGGAACACAGTTTTTTTAAGGGACATGGGAATTCGTAAATAATATTGGTTCTCAGTAATTTGAGATTAGCAGTTATAAGAAGACAAGAAATATATATTTGTGTGTGTGTGTGTGTGTGTATGTGTGTGTGTCCAGGATGCGATGGGTAAATTATCGCTATTTTACATTATTAATTTCGCGCATGCGTGTTGCCTGTATTTTCATTTTGTCGACGGCCGTGTATATTAAGATTAGTTGGGCTCTGTCTGTGAGAAAAAAAAACATCACGACTCAATTCACTTCGCCAGAAATTTGGGAACGACGTGCTTTACTATTTATATACTACTCCATCGGAAACTCCAATACGAACATTTCGGAGTGTTTGGGTGTCAATCCGCGGACAATACAAAGGATTCTGAAGGAGTTGGATGATATATTCATTCACCATCATGGTGTTTGAAGTAATCAAAAGTGATGGTGACGTTATGCCTCCATTCATCATCTCACAGCGTTTCAGACTCAATACGGAGGCCTACATGAAGTTCTTTGATGAGGTATTGCTGCCCTGTGTCAAGAGTTTGGCTGCTAGAAGAACCTGTCTTGCAACATTATTCTGCCGATGCCACACAAGCAAAAACCTTGTCATGGTTGTCATACAATTTCTGCGCCCACCTCACCCCTTACATATGGCCACCTAACTCGCCAGACTGTAACACCTTTGATTATTATCTATGGGGTGTAATTTAGGGAGAGACCAACAAAACTCCTTGTAACACCAAAGATGAACTGAAGGCAAGAATTATGGCAGCATTCACCAACTTAAACAAGTAGACCGTCCTAAAAATTTGCAGGAGATTCAGAAGTTGTCTGGAGCTTGTGGCTGACGCCAATGGCGATTTAATTGAATAAACTCACTCTTCACTATTTCAAGAAATTTTTGTGTAATTCTGGTAAATATATCTGTTAAAATGAGATGTCAGTCTTATTTTCATTCTTGAGTAATTTATACGACAATTTATTCATCGCATTCCGTACGTTCGTAATATTCAATTTAACTGAGGGCTCAGCACTAAAATAGAGCAATAGTCTTTATTTTCGGAGATTACATCAAAAACATTTGACGTCACTTTCGATTAATTCTAATTTAAGCGATTTAAAAACTTCAAAAATAACCTTCTCTACCACACTGACAACACTCAGTTCTTGATAACGTCTCTCGAAAGTTTTGGAACAAAACCTAAAGAACATGAATTTCGAACAGTTTATCAACAAGTTTATTTCCAGTGTTTCTTTAAAAACATAACCAGATGTATATTATAGGGCAAATGTGTGGAGCCACCCTCTATATTAAATCTATATTAAATTATTAGTTTTTAAAACTTGTTCGTTTTATTTACTAGGCTAGGATACTGAAACTATTCAACCAATTTTGCAGGTAAGGGTCTTAATAAAATTTAAAAACCACAAGCCCTAAGAATGCCATTAGCTAGCATAGTAAATTAGGACAAAAGGAGATTAAATTTTAAGAAAGCCAGGTGTTGTAATGAGTCAAGTTCGTTATTTTTACTATTACTGAGTATATGCTGAAAAAGAAATTTCCGTGGGTAAGTAATCCAAGTAGATCCTATTAATATAAAATATTAAAACTTGTCCACGAAAGAAAGCTCAATATAATTTTTATTATAGAGCATATGAGTGAATTACAATTAATGAGATCCCAAAAATATAACTCGCACAGATGACCATTTAGTTCATGGAAAAGTAGTTTTTCCCTGGACATATCAATGAAAATACATTTACTAAAATATTCTATTGTTTAGTAAATGTATTGGCATTGATAAGTCCAGGGAAAAACTACTTTTCCGTGGAGGAAATGATCATCTGTATGAGGTAAATCGTTTGAACTGTAACACACACACACACACACACACACACACACACACACACACACACACATATATACATATATATATATATATATATATATATATATATATGTTTCATCAGTGTAAACCAGACGTGGCCAAACTTGCTTGATCTAAGGGCCACATCCGATCAAGTTTAGCTGTCTGAGAGCAGCAAGTCATAAACAAAATTTACTCATACGTTTTTGTTGCACACTCTTTTTATTACTAAATTGTCATATAAATATTAAGAAATGCATATATGCAATATTTATTCCTACATGCAGTTCTTAAACTGTTAATTTGCATTGGCTCCAACAATCTCAATGTACACTCGCACGCACGCACAGAAATATATATATATATATATATATATATATATATATATATATATATATATATATATATATATATATATGTATGTATATATATATATATATATATGTATATATATGTATATATATATATATATATATATATATATATATATATATATATATATATATATATATATATATATATCTGTGTGTGTGTGTGTTTGTGTAATGGGCATTTTTGGAATCCAGAGAGCTCAATGTAAATCAGAGCTAATAATTTAAATAAAAACAGACGACATTAAGGTTCCATATAAAAAATTATTTCACCACAGCCCCTTTAAAGGACAGCGGATCATCAGATTTTACTTTCAAAGTTGAAACGAAAAATGAAAAGAAATTTTCACATTTATGACGGGCAGTACTAAGTATATGTAAATTAACGAAGTGAGGAAGTGAGGGGGGAGAGAGACATGATTGAGTTAGATGTAACATGTATGTATATATATATATATATACATATATATATATATATATATATATATATATATACATATATATATATATATATATATATATATATAAATAATTTATTCGAAAATTCTAACATGAACATATTTCAACACATCTCGTGTCTTATCAAGTGATCGTGTTGATTTCAACACCATCACATGATAATAATATTTAATGGTATAATTTTCGAATTAATTATATTTGCTCTACTCTGTATTGAGCACTCTTTTAAGAATAACATTTTTGGTTATTGGAATTTATTCCATATACACCAATCCTATACTTGTATCTGTGTGCATATATATATATATATATATATATATATATATATATATATATATATATAAAATCTTAAGTGATGGTTGTTATAAGTAAATAAAATAAACTACGGGAATTTACCTTATATATTAACTGTGATGAAAGAAGCAGTAAAGCTAACGCATTTCCAAGAGCCGCAAATTAAAGTACAAAGAGCAGCACGTGGCTCGCGAGCCGAGGTTTGACCACTTC
>OZ038482.1:54756249-54758749 GCA_964036315.1 Acanthosepion esculentum | reverse complement strand
TATAAACTTATGTATAATTATATATATATATATATATATATATATATATATGTATAGATATATATTTATATATATACTTATAAATCCAGATACACGCCCTCACATAATCATATATATATATATATATATATATATATATATATATATATATATATATATATATATATATATATATATATATATATATATATTAATACGAGTACATAGATTGAGATGAAAAGCCTGATATTTTATTTCCTCATCACTTGATCTGTATTTACGATTGAAATGTCTTATAACGATATTTTATCCCGTATGCAAAAGATCATGGAACCAGTAATACTTCCTTTTGTCTTCACGAAAACAAATACAGCTACATATATAGGTATATAAATGAATCGAATCTCTGGTATTAATTACGCTTTGTATTAACACATCCGTAATGGCAACAGAACATTTAAAATACTGTCTTTAAAATACTACACATGTATATTTATTAATGAGATCCAGCAGCATGGGCCCTGATCTCACAAGTTGATTCGTAGAATTATAAACTCACACGCAGCTACAAGGTTGTGTGCAAATTACAACTTTTACATTTTATATTAAAGAGAAGATGTAGATATAGTGACAATAATATACGATTTATTTATTTAAGTGTAAATTTGATATAAAATAGCAAATTATATTATTAAGAGCATATATAAGATATATTTATTTATAGATACAAGCCCAGATTTTTAACACGTAAACCCAATGATTTTACTTTCGTATTAATTTATAGATCGTAAGCCTATAAGACCAGAGGATTATTTTTCATAAACTTGTTAACTTTAGATGAAGTATTCGATCAAGTATTGACGAACGAGTAAAAATGAAACGTAAAACATAATTTGTAGTTTTGAAATATATTAAATTTAGAGTTTTCCTGCATTTAAAAAAAAAATCCTTGTTTCTTTAGAAATACAACTATGCTTTTTCGTTACAAATTTAGCTGTTTATAAAATAGCATATCTATGTAATATTAACTATTTAATAAGGTCATATTCACTTTACTATAAATATTGATGTTTAGAGCAGAATGTGATAATTTATAAATACGTACATAATGCTTTCTTTGTAAGCATTTGTAAGCTATTATAATTTAAAATCAAGTTTACGAAACAGATATAAGAATTTGTAAGATCTCAATGTATCTTTAGTAGTATAAACAATTATAAACTGTTAAGACATTTACAATTACTGTCATATAATAACGCTTAAAAGCTTTAATAATATTGCCTTTAAAAATAGTCGCATATATTTAATAACCTTTACAGTTATTAGACTAAAGACTCACAATCCGGTGGATACAGCTTCAGAAATTCGCGAGTACTTTCAAAAGTTGGAATTTTCAATAAAAGTTAAACATTGCGATCAGAATGCAAAGCCTCAAACTTTATTCTCTTTTCTTCGCTTCAGAGCCACACACAGGATTCATTAAATGCAGAGGGAGACGCACAAAGACACACATGTTCATGAGAGAAAGTTAGAGAAACAAATGCTAATAGGTATATTTTTGTTTAAATTTTGGATAATATATACACACACGTATTACACATTTTATTGTATAAAACTATAACAGGCATACACAAATGCTAGCGCAAAATAATATTTTGAATTAATCAATAGCAGTCTAGGCATGTACGCACAAACACACGGACACAAGGAATTTGGGAGAAACAAATAATAAACTAATTTCAAATAATTATATATTCACATAATATTAATACTATCAATGTATATATATATATATGTGTGTGTGTGTGTGTGTGTGTTTAGATATATATAAATAATATATATATATGTATAAATACGCACATACACACAAAAAAACACACACACACACACACACACATATATATATATGTATATATATATATATATATATATATATATATATATATATATATAAATATACTGATAATAAAAATATATTTTATATATTTATTATTATTACCAATTTTGATTCAGTTATACATTGAACACTATTTTATTACCACCAGCAAACATTGTACGCTACTATATATATATATATATATATATATATATATATATATATATATATATATATATATATATATATATATATATATATATATATATGTATGTATGTATGTATGTATATATATATATATATATATATATATATATATATATATATATATATATATACGAATATTTTATCTAGAGTTAACTCAAGTTTAAGAACAATAACCTTCTGGAGAGTATATATATTCGCGTGTGTGTATTTGCATACATATACGCCTATGTATATACCTGTATATTTATATGAATTACTCTATGACATCGTTTGTAACATGTTAATAAAAAAAAACAAAGATTTATTTTGGCATTGGATGCCTGATTGGAAAAGTTCTGTTCGTGCAATATATAAATAATTCAACTCTATATATTTCTATCCGAGTTAGGAACTACACACACACACATACACTCGCACACACAAAGACTCACACACATA
>OZ038482.1:54748749-54753749 GCA_964036315.1 Acanthosepion esculentum | reverse complement strand
AATCTCGATTTTCTAAATATTATTTCGACTCTCACTTTTCTAAATATTCTCATTCTCACTTTTCTAATTATAATTTTCATTCTCACTGTACTAATTATCATTTCCATTTTAACTTTTCTAATTAATATTTATAACTCTCTCTTTTCTAATTATTCTTGTAAACCTCACTTTTCTAATAATCTTTTTTCCCTTTCTTTTCGAATTATAATTTTCATTCTCACTTTTCTAATTGACATTTTACTCTCAATTTTGTAATTATCATTTTAAATGTCACTTTTCTAATTATCATTTTCATTCTCACATTTCTAATTATCATTTGCACTCCAACTTTTCTAATTGTGATATTCACGGATTTTCTGGTTATGCTTTCTCCTTTTTGTGATTAAAAACATACGAGAGTAAAATTTTCACATATTGATTCCCAGAGCACAAAAATCGTTTACACTTGAAAGATCAGTGTTATACAGTCTTCCTACTCGGCATTTTCCCATTTATTTCTTAGTGAGTTAAGCGTATAACATAATTGTCTCGCGCACACAATCTGAAAACGGAACAAGATATACATATAGAGTACGACAGAAATACTTTCCATATATAACGCGCTCCAAGAAATACCTCCCACACTATGGCAAGATATTAGCTTGATGAAGACACCATTGTCACCAATGGCATACCAGTGTGTTGGTTGTACTTGTGGGAGGTATTTGTGCCTCATCCTATTTAAAACAGCTATGAAACTTAGCAGAAACTCCTTTCCTTTCCTAAAAGCAAACACACTTCCATAACGCACATGAGGCAGATGTTTGAAGAAATATTATGCAGTTTATACTGAAATGGAAAAAGAAAACATTTCGCAGACACACACAGACACACACAGACACACAAACAATATTGTGGTTAGCTTGCTTCACTGATAATAGGTTCCATCGTCATTAGATGCTCGACGAATCTAATCAGTTATTGAATAAAGACCAGGTACAAATAAATACGTTTCAAAAGGTTCATGTTCAATAAATTACAATAAAAGACAAGTAAAAACAATTAAAGCTTAACAACGTAAGACGCAGTCGAATAAGAAGACCCCCCTCAGTGCACACGCGAGCACACAGGCACACATGTACGGACACACAGAAACACAATGCTACAGACACACACATACGGACGTAGGGGTGGCCGAAAATGCACTGCTCCGTTTACAAAGAAACAATATCGCTGCGTTGGTATAACGCACAAAACAGTCGACCTATTCAAACACACGCTCGAGGATATAAACTCAACCACACACACACGCACACAAGCATGTTTGTCGAGTATGCATACAAACACAAACACACACAAACACGCACACATGTAGACACACAGAACTTGACCAACACTCGTCCTGGCATATATAAGTTAACAATATTTAGAAAACAAGCTTAGAAAATTTCAAAATATACATCTAAAGTACTCTATTAATTCATAGGTGTTATATATATATATATATATATATATATATATATATATATATATGTATATATATATATATATATACATAAATTTATATGGCAATTACTTAAAACGAATTTTGATGTTTATCCGTATATATATATATATATATATATATATATATATATATATATATATATATATATATATATATATATATATATATATATATATAAACAGATAGTCATCAGAATTCGTTTTAAATAATAGCCATATAAATTCATATGTAAGTGTTTTTGATCCGTCTAGCTTTCTATTTATCTATCTCGTTCGGTTTATACCTCTATCTATCTATCACGCTCATTTCATATCTATCGATTTATCTCGTTCGTTTGATATCTCCCCCCCTCTCCCTCTCCCCCCCCCCTCTCTCTCTCTCTATCTATCTCTCTTTCTACACGTTCGGTTAATTTTTATCAACACAGATTAAAATATAACTGATTTACCCAATGGTTGCTTGATACATGTTTAACAAGACTTAAATTAATCAGTGTCCTTTAAGTACAGACTTTCGTGGTCAGCATGATATTTTCGATGTCAAGATTGTTAAAACCTAAAAGTGCCATTTTAGTCATTCTGTCACAGACAGACAGACAGACAGACAGATAGATAGATAGATAGATAGATAGACAGATAGATAGATAGATAGGATAATCACAACAGCGCAGAGATAATGGCATGAGTAGGTAGAAAAAATTATCCAGAGAAACTTTGTTTATTTTTAAAATGTGTATTTCCTTTGTAAACGGACATTTATAAACTGAATTTCCTATAAACTTAACAGGCAGCGAAAAAGATGAAATAGAATGATTCAGACAATTACCAATAATTGATAGATTCATGCCAAATGATTCGAAATTGTGTAAATCTATATTATAAACTCAAACGGTTTTTAATACAAAATTGATGAATTCGATATCCGAATTCGAATTTCAGCCATGTTCGTTCCATTCAGTTACGTGTGAATGTCATTGCGTGATGTATGTATATATCCATTCACCCACTAGCTATGGGTAAAGAGTAGGACAGACTGGATCATATACTCTGTGTGGTAACTGGTGTGGGAAAATGACAACTTTGAAATCGAAACCTCTAACTATAGATTAAATAATCTGACTAACTCGCAGTTGGACAAACGGTATGAGTACGGCTGAAGACATCAGGGAGACGCTCCTCCAACCGGAGTGAGATGGCTCCGTGTTTGGATCAAATGCACTTTCAGGAGTCCTGGGAAGAATACATATGTATATCTGTGTATGTGCATATAAGAAGGAAAATAAAATAAGGAAATAGATCAAAGACATATAAAATGTCAACAGAATATATATATATATATATATATATATATATATATATATATATATATATATATATATATATATATATATATGTATGTGTGTGTGTGCGTGTGTGTGTGTGTTGGGTTATTTGTATTTTAAATAGTGTACGTAATCGAAGAGAGGTGCATTTATATAAGCACGTACGAATACATGCATGTTTATTGACGTATATAGTGCTTAGTCACATTGAATTTACACGCACGCAAACGCACAACACCTCACACATATATCTTTGTAATTGAACTTTGTCTTCTCATTTGTCTCTGTTTCTTTTGCACACGGGCGCAAACACACACACAGATTAGTGGCGTGGCCAAATGGTTACAACATTCAAGTTTCGACAATATGCTTTTGTTTCTATTTCAAATCTTAGGATTACCTCAGCGTATGGTACTCTTGGCACGTGTCTGAAACTCATGCCGCTGATTGACCCAAGCCATGTAAGTGAAATTGCGCATATGAAACTGTTCAAAACCGTCAAATGTCTTAGTAGCATGTCATCATATATCATCGTGACAGAGAGGTCGAAACTTGTTCACACGTTTGATGATCTTGCCGGGATCTTGTAACTATGACACGCTGATCACAGTTGCAGTATACATCAACTACAGGTGGGGCTCTGTGGTCGTTGAAAAAAAACAGAAAAATGACCGAAGAGATCTGCAACATGGCTTATCTCATCAACCTAACAGTGTGGTGGTCATGAAACACCGAGAAGCCAGCCATCATATATATATATATATATATATATATATATATATATATAAAGAGAAATTAGTGTCAGATTAAAATCCACAATTCTTTGGCATTTATTTATTAAAACTGTGCTCGATACAAAGTAGACCCATATATTATAATATTATTATTTAAAATATTTTAATATATGTTTAAAATGCTTTAAAATAATAATAATAATAATAATAATATATATATATATATATATATATATATATATATATATATATATATATATATATAATAAAAATTAATAATATTAATTATGATCAAGACCACTGTGTACTGTTCCATCTAGAAAATAAGAATATGTCCACTGTCAGCAAATTTTATAGTGTCTACAGTAGCGCATGCAAACTCAGAGCTCATTATAGCAATGTAATAAAGTTTATAATCCTTGCAAATGGTTAACAATTTTGTCAAAATAAATCGGAACATTAAACAATTTGTAGAATTAGTATGATACAAAGGACAGGAAATTGTGGAGAGCCATGATCGCCAAAGTTATGTAGGAACAGGGCAATAGAATAAGAAGAAGTCTAGAAAAGAATACACTTGTTCGGATAAAGAAAAAAATTTTTAAAAAAACTTAACAAAGATACATTGTTCAACTAATTACGCACAAATATATATATATATATGTATACTTCTATTTCTACTGTAAGGTTCAACCTGAACAAGGCCCAGGGGCCACACCGAGTAGAAGAGTTATATTAAGAGACAGTGTTACATATAGAATTCTAACGCTAGAATTGAACAGGTTAAGAATGTAGTGATCTGGGAAACATTCTTTGGGAGTCGATTCCACTGTGCAGTGGTTCGCGTAAAGAAGCTGTTCCAATGAAACTTAGATCCGCCCAATAGAGTACAGACGTAGTGTAGATGGTTTGCTACAATGTATATATATATATATATATATATATATATATATATATATATATATATATATATATATATATATATATATAAAATATATATATATAAAATATATATATATAAAATATATATATATATATATATATATATGTATATATATATAAAACTAGAAGTACTCGCTTGGAAAAAACCTTAGGTATTTAGGCTTGTAGTTGAACAAACCAATACCCAAGGAAAAATGAGGAATAAAAAAAGAAAGAACTAAGAACATGAAATTGGGGCGAAAACAATCGTCCAGAATTCAAGCTCAGAGTCCGAAGAAAAAAAATCCAACACGAGCAAAGTAACTACGTAAAGTGCTCAATACAGGAAGTAGAGCACACCTAATAAATAATGATGATAATAATGATAATTATTATATATATATATATATATATATATATATATATATATATATATATATATATATATATAATTTGTCATATATATATATATATGTGTGTGTGTGTGTGTCTGTGTGTGTGTGTGTGTGTGTGTGTGTGTGTGTGTGTGTGCATGTGT
>OZ038482.1:54741249-54743749 GCA_964036315.1 Acanthosepion esculentum | reverse complement strand
TATAAGAACGTCGCTGTGAGTCGTGAAGACAATGCAATTTGAAGAGAGAAACAAGATATTGTAAAGTTATTGTGTAATTTTGATGGAAATAATGAATCAGAAATGGCAAAATAAAACTATTTAAAACTGATGATAAAGCTAACAAAATGTAATGCGGCTTTAAGCAAGTAAATTTTTTCAAAAAATATTAAAGGGTTAAAAGCTCGTAAACTAAATTGACCAACAGAATTATTTGATGGAAGCGAAGTTACGAACATAAAGAGAAAGTAAGTACGTCGCATAAAAAAGAAAATCATTGGCTAAATTTATGGAAGTAAACCATTTCCAACGAATGATTAAACACCCCAAAGAAATTTCAGTCGGATACTAGAAAATGATGAATATCTAGCTACATTGCATGGAACTGATGTCTTGTTTTTGTTCGTGATAATATTCAACAAACACAATTTAGAAGACAATAACGAGACGGAGTGATTTTTTAGTATTTTATTGTAGGCCATAATATTATAGGTCGATTTAAATTTAATGATACTTTCTGTTTAAATGAGGATTGTTAGTGTATGTTCTCCGATGTGAAGTTTTTTGAGTCAATGAATTCCCAAAGTTGGGCAGAATACTGAGAGACAGGAGGATATCTTTCGTCACAAAGAAAATAAAACTGAACTGTTAAGTGACATCTGTCCTTCTTTACGGCAGCGAATGTTGGACGATCTCCTCAAAGATGAAGAAAAGACTCGAGGCGACAGAAATGTGGCTCTACAGAAGGATGCTAAGGATATCATGGACCGAGCGTGTGAGCAACGATGAGATCTAAGAGAGGTTGCAAACAAGGCGGAGGCTTATACTTAATATCCGGAAGAGGCAGCTGAAGTTTCTGGGACACATAATGAGGAAGTGGGGCATGGAGAATCTGATACTCACGGGTCGAATAGAGGGAAAGAGAGACAAGGGAAAATAACGCGTGACATACTTGGAGGACTGGTGACAGAACATGGTCTGGGGGGAAGCAGAGGGAAGGAGCTTGTTGAGAGCTGCAAGGGATAGAGGTAGAGACATGATCGCCTTCGTCCTGAAAGAACATAGCATATAAAAAGAAAGAAGAATGCTGGACAATCTCATCACAGATGAAGAACAGACTTGATACAACATAATTGTGGTTCCCCAGGAGGATAATGAAAATTCGATGAACTCAATATGTGAGTATCGTCGATGTTTTCGAAAAAATGGAAACAAAAAAATACACTTATAATTAGCTTCAGATAGAGACAATTGAAATTACTAGGGCACATAATGAAAAAAGTGGACTTAGAAATGTTAACACGCACAAGGCGAGGCAAGAAGGACAGAGGAAAGCAGAGTGATATAAAAAATACAAACTTTACTAAGGGCTACAAAGTGTAGGAAATTATGTAGTCATGATTGTTCAACACGACACAAAAGGAGAAGAAGAAAAATAAGACCGCAATAAAATATTTAACCTAAAGTTAATATCCGTATGCGTAAATGGTAGACGAACACCATTTTAAAGAGAGATTATTAAAATGGTTCTAGAATAATCAAGATGTTAGTCCAATCGGAATCATATAATCAATCTTTAAAAGATAGGTATAGGAAAATGGTGGGTTTGGCTGCTTTTGTTTAACGGCATATCAACACCGCTATGGGTTATTTAATGCTTCAATCTAAATATTTTGAACGCATTGTATGCCTTCAAATACAGATAAAATATATTGTTGATCATTTTGCTATAAAATATATATTGTTGCTAATTGTACTATAAATAGGTACTTTTGGTAATTTTTTTATATACAAATATATTGCTTGTTTTTGCTATAACAATATACTTTTTTTACTTTCATAGTGTTTTGTTTTTGAGGGTTGCACATAACTGGGACCCTAACAGATGCTACCACCTGGGTTCAGGGTGGACCTTGGAACAACAGCAATTAAAAGTGGATCCACGCACTTCTTCATGGGAAAATGGTAAAAGTTTGGGAACCAAATAATATCTATTAATCTAGTAAAAATAAATATGTGGTAATTAATGAAAATGTTAAATGTTATATAAGTTAATAAAACAATATTTGAATGACTGCAAAATAAAAAATATAATAATTTATTAATCAAATGTGTTAAAACATAGCCGCTGGGTATCTGATGTATTTCAAAATAAATATTTTATTTTATTTCTTTGTATAATAAAATCTGGGATTCAAAATACAAATTTTCTGTAATTTGATTATTAGTAATTAAAATCTGAAAAAAAAAAAACAGAAAAAGATTAATAATTTTAAATATACCCAGAAAATATTACCACCAACGTTTTATAGCGGAAAATATTGAATTTAATAAAAACTTGATTTAAAAAAAAAATCATTCTACCCTAAGCAAGGCAACAAAGCCACTATCACGGAGGAGGTTATTGCGTGTTAAAGGATACAAGAAAAAACATTATTAAGGCTCGAGAACAATAAAAGATTAACATTTAGGAGGACAGTAG
>OZ038482.1:54688749-54736249 GCA_964036315.1 Acanthosepion esculentum | reverse complement strand
AACTTAATAATGTGTAGTTTTTCATGTAGGCATAAAGGGCATGGGTCATCCAAGGTTTTACAAGTTCTTGTTCTATTTATTATTTTCCATTTTACTTTTGGTGTTTTATTCATTTCTTTTAAATGCCAAAAATATTTGGATAGAGATGTCTGATTTCTATTTCTAATATTATTGAAGGAGCTTTTGTGTTGTCTCCATTTAATTTTAAATTCATTCTTCGTTGACCCAATGTATATCCTATCAGCATTAGGGCTCTCAATGGATGAGATAGTGTATTAGTATACCACAGATTTTCTGCGGCATTTATTTTCCAACGGGCAGTCTTCAGGGTTTCTACAATCACAATTTTTTATTATTTTTGTCTAATTTTACTTTAGGATTTTTATTAATACTGTTTTGGCATGCGTATTTTTCCAGGATTTTATTATTCTGTTTTTTTTTATGATTCTTTCTAGATTTTCATTGCAACTGTAACTTAATTTAAAGGTGTTTTTATTATTATTTAATATAAACACCTTAAAATTAAATCTAGATAGAAATAAAGATAAAATAACATTAAAATTCGTATTAACCTTCCGTCTGAGTTGTTTGGCCATTATCGCCTTGTTAATTGGCACTGCTAATTTTATGTATATTGATTTGGAGCCACATTACCTAGAGAGTTATGTATGATGTGTGTGTTCTTAAGTTTTATATTTATTCTTTTATTATTTATTTTCTTATAAATATGAAATTGGAAAATGTAATGAAAACATTTGTGACCTTAGGTCTTTGTTTGGGACCCGGTCGAAAATTTGAATACAAAAGAAATAATAATAATAATAATAATAATAATAATAATAATAATAATAATAATAATAATAATGATATAATAATAATAATAATAATAATAATAATAATAATAATAATAATAATAATAATAATAATAAGCCACTGATGGGGTAATAATAATAATTAATGAAGGAAACGTAATACAATATCCAATTACGAAGAAAAAGTTCCGAAAAGAATATTCTAGGAGAGTGCGTTTGATACTAGAAATCGAACTTAATAGTGCCAATAAATTGAAAGCTGTCAACACTTTAGCTATATCTGTAGTGACATACGGTTCAAAATTATTAAATGGAAGTTGAATGACATTAAATTATTGGAAGCCAAGTCCAAAATTTTGCATTCTTACTCAAATGGGGATGCACCACTTGAAATCAAATTGCCCTCTCCTACATATAGTAAAACAGTAAATCCACTCCATCTACAAAAAGAAGCTGCATTCTTCAGGAAACAGCTTAATATACCTGAAATCCTACCAACAAAAAACGAAGTGAATACCATCTACGACAAATGAGTAAAACAGAAAAAAAATTGCGCAAATGAAATTGCAAAAAATGTACCAGGGAGAATGAGGCTTTGCATGGCAAATACCTAAAAAGAATGAAAGAAGTAGATGTGTACCAATCTACTAGGAACATCCCATATACAAATTGCTATCACTTAAATGACAATTCTCCTATAGGGCCTAAAAACCATAGATTGGACCTGGCTCTACAGGATACAAATCAGGGAACATAGATACACAAATAATAATAATAATAATAATAATAATAATAATAATAATAATAATATATAAAATAAACAAAATACAAAGTAGAATTCTCAAAAATGTGGTACATGAGGACATCAGTAATTCCAGTTGTACTTGGAGCTTTCAGTTTTATTGGAAAAGGTTCCGATAGAGTAATTGAAAGGATTCCTGAGAGACCATGCCTTAAAGAAATACGATAAATTTTACTCTCAAGTAGAGCTAGGCATTTAAAAATGTTATAGCACATTACTGTATAAAGTAATTCCAGTTGCAAAGAATGCTCATGAAACAATACAGAGAAAATTAAAATAGCACTTAACTATTACTGGAATTGAGATCAAGATTTTAGAACAGCAGAAATCTAACATCCTTTGATTTGCAAAAATTCATAAAAAATTGTGAGGATTCTTGTTGTCACCCTGCATCCAGAACATAATTTCCATTGACAACGCCACAATAATAGTGTCATTTGAGTAAATAATAATATTCTCATCGGGCTGGATATAAATGGCTGACTGAGGTAAAATTATAGCATGCATTTATGATCACTGAGAAAAACAAGTAACCTTACCAGAATCTTCAACTTCGCATATAAATCGCAGGACGACTTTTTGATAAAAATCTGCGTCTTATATGATATCATAATATATATATATATATATATATATATATATATATATATATATATATATATATATATATATATATATATGCAGCTGCTTTATTCACACTGGTTTTCCAGGTGGTTGAAATAACCTTTTATAATGTGATATGCTGTCTGGCTAAATGTGTGACCCACATGCAGAAAACTATCAATTTGTACTCATAGTCACTTAGGCGGATAAGTGTACGTATATATATATATATATATATATATATATATATATATATATATATATATATACACACATATATATATATGCGTGTGTGTGTGTCTGTGTGTGTGTGGGTTATTATATATTAAATTCTGTCTATCATTGGTATCAGCAATAAAAATATAGTGAAGAAAGTTTAATGAGGCAAGCGATAATCAGACAGTAAGCGGAAGATTACACAAAAGAAGCTTCATAAATTATACGAAAATATATCAGTAACATTTAAAGTTATTTAATTTGAGACTCTAATACGCAGTGACATTAGTAATTTCGTAGACTTATTATTAGAAGAGTATTCATGTGCTACAATTGATATTTTTAGGAATATTTTTTCCTTGTCAATGCACTTAATAGTGCTGGATATCAATACCGAAAAAGGAGTATTTTACGTTGAAAAGTCTGTGAGAAATGACCTTCAGAAATTACGTGTTATACAAGGGATTTAATGATTCAACCTCTTTCTTTCTTACTGCCTCTTTTTCCCTAGAGCGCTCGCACACACACACACACACACACACACACACACACACACACACACACACACACACACACACACACACACAACACACAACACACACACACATTTCTAAGTAATTGATTTTTATTATTTTTAATCCGCTGGGTACTGGAAAGTTCTCGTTCTGACAAAAATATCTTCAATTATTTCATCATTTGGTCAGGTTTTGGAAAGAAAGCATGGCCACGGACATTTCAAAATCGCCCCTGATATATGCATTTGTACACACGTGCATATATACGTATACACGATGCACCAGTTAATACAGAACCAATTAGATAGATTAATATATTCTATGTAAAATAGATTAGTATTATTTTTAACTGATGTACACGCGATCAAATTTGAAAAAGAAAACTACTTGACTCAACAGAATCGCCGTCAACTTCGTGGACGGACGGCTTCAATCTATCCTTTGAAGTAACCTTGTGTCTGACTCTTATATTGCCCATCACCTTCACCATTGCGTATTTCTACGTGTTATTCATATTGTGGAGATTGTGGTTTGTCCGACATCTTGATGATTCCCTGACTCCATCGACCACTGGAGATATTCCGGTGTTTTTGAAATATGCCGATTCCTCAAATCAATTATTAAGAATTATTTTGAGCAAATTAACCCTGTCGGTCTTAAAAACCGACGGTTCCTTCTTTAAAACACGTGGACTGGCCCTGCGGAAACACAAAGTAATCTGTCAAATAAGAGAAACAGCACTTATTTCAAAGCAAAGTTTAGGAAGGAAATCGCTAACAATAATAGAAAATATCTTATTTTCCTGAAAATTGTTTTCAGGAAAAGATTTTAAAAACATTTTAATCGACAGACGCATTGAAATTATGATCAATGGTTACTGAATTGAATAAAGATATGGTAATGTTAACATATTTAGGGCGAAAAATATCTTGAGGGTTATCGAATGTCCACTCCTGGGTCACTTGAGTCATGAGCGAGACATATTCCGGGTTGAATACGTACGGCTATGCTGCCGATTCAGAGTTTGAATATCGCAAACAGTGGTCGCCTTAACTCTGGATATATTAACAGAATAACTGAGATTGCATGATATGTCGCTACTTGCTGACGACCCTGGGACTAAAACAATCGACCTAATTTACCGAGTAGTCTTTAACCTCTATAACTGGCCTATTCGATTTTATGTCTGTCCGTATGTATGGTAAAGTTCCAAAAATAGTTAAATTTCATGACTGCTTCAGTATTATACTTAGACTATTTTTCGGCATGTGGTGAGATATTTATTAATTTCAAGGAACAAAACATTATCCTTCAAAGTAGGATTTGTTGTATCTTTTATGTGGCCATTCCCCGAGTCTTAGGTTAAGGAAAGATTGCAAATATATGCATTCTATTTGCACAAATTCAGATGTTAAATGATACTTAGTGTTTATATTTTTTATAATGATTATACACACCAGATAGATGCGCAGTTCCCACGCTGCAGTTATTTTATCTTTTAAAAACAGGTGCTACTTTGGACTGTACTAATTTGTTTTTCGCTACTCTTTTTTATCCTAAGCAGGGTCCAAATTTTTATAGTTATAACAGTAGTTCTAAAACGCAATATTGTTTTTTTTTAATTTCAGTTTCTAAATACTTTTTTTTCTTATTCTGTAAAAATATATCTTTATCAAATCACATTGCCATAAATTGATGTGAAAATTCGCATGCCTAAAGCCTGGGCCGCCTTAAATAAAATGGATGTAATTTGGAAATCTGATCTACAGGACAACCTCAAGCAGAGATATTTTGAAGCCACTGTCGAGGCGGGCTTAATGCACGGTGACATTGCCTGAACATTAAGTAAAACCCTAGGATATAAGCTTGATGGAACTTACACTCGAATGATGAGAGCTATACGTAATGTCTTGAGACAACATCCAACTAAATCACAGCTTCATGGACCCATCTCTGATATTTTTGCAGTCTTACGCAAACGCAGAATGCGCTCTGCAGGACACTGCTCGTCAAGCAAAGCAAGAATTCGCGAGTGATATACTTCTCTGGACACCTAGTCATAAAGAATGACGGGTTAGTAGCTCAGTAATCATCTACGTTGACCAGCTATATTGTAACACAGAATGCCAAACTAATGACCTTCCGATCTTGTTGCAGGACCGTAGTGGTTGGCGTGATAGACTCCATGAATGTCCGAGCTACTTGAACGAATAATAATAAATTATTTTGTCTGTTGTCGTTAATTACAATGTCTTGTATATTATATTTTGTATATCATCCAGCATGAATGATAAAGTTACAAGGAATAGTGACCTTATGGCTTTTTATGATTATATCAATTTAATGTTCATGCCATCTTTCAGTGTGTGGTACACATTAATACCGATATGTCTTTCAATGAATATACATAACATTCTTATATTTATCTTTGTATTAATTCCGTGTTAAGATTTGGCAACGAGACAAATATACATAATATTTCTGCATAGTTAGTTATTATGTTTTCCTGTTATATTACAGTCGCTCTCTCACAGACTTCCCTCTGTCTTTTCTACAAATACTTTCAGGGTAACGGCTCCGATGAGCTACTTTTGCTAGCTCCCAAACTGCATGAATTTAAACGTGCTAATAGGTTGGCATCTCAGTACCATACTTACACTGTCGAAACGGTTAAATGTAGCCGTCTCTTCTACTCCAATAGCTTCATGTCTCGCACTTCCCGTCTGTGGAACACCCTTCCTCTTACTTGTTTCCCTGATAGCTATAATCTCCAGCTATTCAAATGCAATGTCAATAGACATCTACAGATGATGTGACCTATTTCCTGTTCTTCTCTTCATCCGTCCACTTTCACTCTCTGTAACCTCTTGCGTGCTAGTGGCACTCTCGCCTTGCTTGGGGTGAAAAGCTTTAAAAAAAATCTAGAATCCACGCAGAGATTCCTAACTTTCCTTTTCTTTATTTGGCTACATTTTTGGCGTTGGAGCCATGAACGCTATGTGCCTTTTCATTTTCTTTGGCAAAGCTGATATGTTAACTCTCTCGATCATTTTTTTAATTATTATTTCACCCCTAGCATGGCTGTAATACCATTAGAACGCATGGGGTTCGAGGAAATACAAGAGAATAAGAATAAGAAAGCTAAGACTGGGGGTGATGGAAAAAAAGGAGAAAAAATAAACAGGATTCAAGAAGACTGAAGATGGCGATTGACGAAGCATTTGCATTTCGGAAGATTGTAGTTATCAGGGAATGAAGAAATCGGAACCGTGTTCCACAGGTGGAAGTGCCAGAAAAGCAACTGCTAGTGTAGAATTGACATTTGCATCTAGCTAACTCAACAGTAAAACGGTTGGACCCAGATACCAGTCTATTAAATTCATGTAGCCGAGGCACTAGGTAAAAAAGCTCATCAGGGCAGTTGACAAGGAAACATTTTTAGGAAAGGGCAGTCACCTCACGTCGATTAGAAAGCGACTGCAGTTACATTACATATCCTCCTTTGTATTTTATCAAGGATCTCCAGATGTATAGCAGGAGCCCCAGACCAGATGTGGCTACTGTTAACTTTAACTCATGTTATGTGACATTACGTGAGATCGTTTTCAATAATTGACACTCTGAATACTTTTTCTCAAATATAAGCCGCGGACACTACATAATTTTGCTTATATATGAAAGCTGACCGGTCTGTCAGTACATCGCTTACTCGTGAAAAATTATTTATTTAATGCAACAATTTAAATTTTCAGTTAATCTGCTTTATTGCCGATGTACTTAATTCCGTGGTGAATATGTGTCAGATAGATAACGCGTCATTAATATAAATTTTCAACCGAAAATTCAGCTAACACTGTGGTACGAAGCGTTCACATTTAGTTAATTGGATTCCAGGAAAATTCGGATAACGGTTTCATACAAACAAGTTTTCCTAAATTTATACACAGATGATTCATTCACGTCGTTTTATAAAATCTTCGTTGATACCTACGTTGATACCTACGTTGTTTAAGCTAAAAATATAAGTAAATATGCAAGATTCGAATATTGCTACCATATAGGGTCAGGTGCTCCTGCGATATATTTAGAGATTCTTGATAAAATCCAAAGAAGAATTTGAAATGTTATTGGATCTGACCTATTGGCCCGGCTTCAGTCATTTTCCCACCGCCGGAAGTAGCTTCCCTGTGCATTTTCGATTTATATCTTTCATATTAAGTGTTCTGCTGAACGTTCGTCTTTGGTACCGAGACTTCATGAATTTAAGCGCAGTACTAGATTGGTTGCAAGGTCACATCAATTTACAGTTGAAATGGCTAGATATAACCATAAGTTCTATGATAATATTTTATTCTATCCCACTACTCGCTTTCAACTTCCTGCTTTTCAGCCATCTTTGATCAACAAAAATTATATAATCAATTAATTATATAGTCAATCGTTATCTACTGTCTTCTTGATTCATTTTCTTGTATAGTTTGCTCCCCTTCATAATGTTTTTCTTAGTGCCTTAGTGGCTTTATTGTCTTATTTGGAGTGAAAGATTTGTCGATATACGTTACTCAATTACAGAATGAACACATTTTCCATCGGAAACACAGATAAAAAACGTTAATTTTCTTTAAAATTCTGTTTTCTTTTTTTGTATTATTAGATAAAAAAAAATATGCGGTAATTTTTGTTTGAAAATGCTTGGTGACAGAAACGAGATGACGGTTGAGTACTCGTTGGACAAGAATGACCATCGCTGACAGGTTGACTTATAACTGAATGTTGCGACAAACGTCAGATCGACAGTAACTTTTTTGAAGCCGGCGAGAGACTTACATAATTTACCGGAAAGAATGCAAACTAAAACCGTGTTTTCGGCCAGATGATTAGGCCTCTCGGGTGGAGGATCGTTAGGGTTTTCAAATCTCTCGTGAGCCCGGAGTGAATTTTTCAGACTTTGCCGCATATATCACCGATAAGCGCCAACGGTACATAATCCGATATGCGGCGGGTATCAATGTGAGGTGGCTTTCGAGCCCATAGTTTTCATAGCTTATTCGGACGTAGCCATGGCAAACAATGTGAGGGAGAGCTAGGTTTACTTCCTCGCCCTTCCATGCTTATCTTTTCGTTTTTCCCTAAATATATATATATATCAATATATATATATATATCAATATATATATATATATATATATATATATATATATATATATATATATATATATATATATATATATATGTAGACAGAGAGAGGAGAGAGAGAGAGAGATAATAATCCGTCGGTATATAATCCAAATGAATCTTAATACTATAAAGGATTAAAATGTTCCATAAAGAGATATCAATGTATTTATTCAACAGAGCATATAAATTACATATAAAAGGAATTCAAATTACCTCATAGTTATGAGAATTTAACCTTACAGATTGAGATTACCTGTAAGGAATTTCAAACCGATCAATGTAATAAGATAAAACTAAATGAAATGAAACCATGCCTAAAGCAATTTTTAAAACCCGGCAGAGGAAAAGAAGCGAAGAAAGATGGAAAAATGAGAGATTAAAAATAGTGAAAAGACAAAAAAGAAAGAGGAAGAAATTTTTTCTTTACATTGTTTCTTTTATTTAATTATCTGTTTGTAATTATTACTTATTAAATTATATCTTATATATTCCTTTATTTAATAATTCTATTTCAATTACTATTTATTACAACATATATTTTTTCTAACGGTAGATGCTTCTTCTCATTTAATCTTGCTCAAATATTTTTTTCATATAAAGTAAAAATATTCTCTGATATTTTTATTTTTATTTCCTTATAGATGGTAATAGTTTTATTTATAGATATTAATAGGTTCCCTTGAATATAAAATGAAAAATATTAAATAATATATTTCCTAAAATGTAAAAAATTTAAAACAATTAATGTTAGTTAATATATAAATAATTTTGAAAAAAATTTTTATACATATTTTCTTTCTAATATAAATATATAATTATATCTTTTAATACTGAAGTAATAGTGATAAAAAATATTGCCTACTTTCTTATGTCTAACTTCCTGATCGAAACCGAGGTGAATATTTTAATATAAGTCAAGGTCACGTCTACATGTATCTACCAGTTCCTACCATCCCCATGTCTAGACCTTAATACCCTTTAACTCCTTCTTTCTCTGTTACTTTCTTCCGTTTTTCTTCCTCTCTTTTCTTCTGCCTTGTTTCAAAATTTGCTTTAGGCCTTGTTTCATTTCATCTAGTTTTTTCTTATTACCTCGATCGTTTTGAAAATCCTTACAGGTAATCTCAATCTGTAAGGATAAATGATCATAACTATGAGGTAATTGTAATTCTTTATATATATATATATATATATATATATATATATTCTCTTTTTTCTCTGTTTTAATAACAGATATTTAGCACTGCTAATATCTCTCATTTGATCTTTTCCTAGATTATTTTTTATGTTCTTCTATAGGATTTCTTAATTGTAGTTCTCCTGTGCCATTTGGATAAATATTCGTAATTGTTTTTTGATAACTCTTTTTCACGAATCTAAGCACACTACTAGATTGGCAGCTCGGTCTCATCATTTTACTGTTCAAATTGCTAGATGTAACTTTAATTTTTATGCTAGTAATTTTCGCTCTCGCATTTCTCGTTTGTAGAAATTTCACCCGTCCACTAGCTTTCTACGATTCTCAAATATTTAAATGCAATATCAAACATTATCTTCCATGTTTGTGATACCTAATTTTTATTGCTTGCTCTCTACTCAATGAATTTTTCGCAGTTTATTTCAATGTCTTGCGTCTAAGTGGATTTATTGCCTTGCTTGGTGGACAATATTTTTTTAGGAAAGTTTGATGAACCGACGAAAAATTATGTATATATATATATATATATATATATATATATATATATATATATATATATATATATATTTACTTTTTGATATGGTCCTCTCATATTTACCGAGAAGTTTCTTAGTAATCTTATTACAGAAAGAAAGTTATCATATTAATGTATAGTCATTTATTCCGTGTACTTTCGACATTAACAAAATGTAATCTTCAGAGTCTTGTTTTATCTAAGACAAATTTCTTGTGTTTATCTGAAAATTATTTTTTTTTATTTGTGAAGTGAAAACCGCTAAACTCATGTATTCTACGATGTTTTAAATTTTATTATAAAAGTACATGATTTTAGCGTTTTTCACTTCAGTATATTCTAATTATAAATAGGATGAAAATATCCTAAACAATTAATAAATATTAATATATCCACCGCAGATCCTAGCTTAAAAAATAAAATGAATTATATGCTATGCTAAATTCAATATATCCAGTGTAATAATCCGTAATGACCCCTCCTCACCAATTAACGTATTGCAGATAACCAACATTATATATAAATTTAAATTGTTCTCCATAAATTTAAATTATATCTCCATCAGAGAAATAATATTTATGTTGGTCACACTAAACTACGTTATCTAGTAGGTTGAGTTTTCATTTGAATGATGCATCTAACATTTATGAACATTTACAAGAGCATGCCTGTCCACATTCGCAATTTAGAAAAAATTCTTGTTGAAAATACATCTATAATTTTCAGGAAAATAATAAACTAAAAATTCTTGAAGTCATCTATATTAAAATATTAAAACATACACACACACATACACACACACACACACATACACAAACACACACACGCACACACACACACACACACATATATATATATATATATATATATATATATATATATATATATATAAGTGGCAATAAAGTCACTATACGATTACTTATAACCTTATAGTTACTTAATAACTTATAATAAAAAAAAACAAAGCATTGAAGCAGGTGGCTTGCATTTCGAACAGTATCGGTAATTTGCTATTGTTTACCCTAGGGTTTTATTTTTATTAACCATAATTAACCATATATAATTTAATAATAAATTTAATAATAAATTTCTGTTCTGTTGATTAATTTCTTTGTCTTTATTGTTATTGTAAGTTACTGTATTATGATTTTAAACGCACTCATTACATATATATATACATATACGGAGAGGTTTATGTGTGTGTGTGTGTGTGTGTGTGTGTGTGTGTGTGTGTGTGTGTGTGTGTGTGTGAAAAGAAATTAAATTATTGCCAACAGAATAAGATGCAATTATTTCTATACGTCTACATTAAGGTGTATCTCGCTTTTTAATTATTCTTTTTGCTTTACCTGTTAACTTTAATTTATAAATACATACATATATGTAATTACTAAAGAGCGATGACCCGCCCAGAAATTAATTGAATCTTCTATCACAAAGGCAGTTTACAATCATCCCCAGCATTAATGATGTTAGCTGGATGCAAAATTGTTCCTCTATTCAATGACAAACAATAATGCGAAGGAAAATTATCGATAATATTTGAATCTTAGCTGATATCGTATTTGGCTACGAACAAATTTATGTTTCATTTCCAAACTGTCAGCAATAAAAAAAAAATGGGCAATTGCTAGTGAAGTTACGGAAAAGCGACAGAGCAAAAAGCCATTTATTCTGTACGCTATGTCAAATGGTATTATGCTAGACGAGACTTGCGTTGAAAAATTGATTATAACCAATGGATGTTGGTAACATTTTCTGACATTCTTCGTGGAAGGATTTGGAAAAAACTATTTTGCCTGATGTGGGATAGCAATGGTTGATAATTGTGATTCAACAAACATAAACACACACAAACACAGATACATACACAGACAGGAATACACACACATGCACACATAAAGAGAAACATACGCACAAAAAAAAAACACTTAAAAACACACACCAGGATGGCTGAAGATGAACTCCAGGGGGAGCAACACTCTACGCCTTTTTAGCCTCACGTTTTCCACTG
The DNA here is from genome assembly GCA_964036315.1 of Acanthosepion esculentum. NCBI lineage: Eukaryota > Metazoa > Mollusca > Cephalopoda > Sepiida > Sepiidae > Acanthosepion > Acanthosepion esculentum. Next base: position 54,724,397 of record OZ038482.1, on the reverse strand, counting down.
ACATGTAGAGAAGTGATTTTCTTGAGTCAATTACTACGTTTGCTGTAGGGAAGATTGGTTCACTGTGTTGTGACAGAATCTATCCAGCGCAATTATAAATATACCATGCGTCCGTTTAGTGCACATATCTGGTCTGGTGCTCCTACTCTGCTTCTAGAGATTCTTGACAAAATCCGGAGAAGAGTTTGCAATCTTATCAATTCTGACCAAACATCTCGTCTCCAGTCAGTTTCTCATTAATGTAACGTGGCTTCTCAACTATCCTTTTCTGATTTGAAGTATAAGTGTCTTTTTGTTTGCATTCTCTCTAAACGTTCGCTTATATATTCGATCAATGGTATTCACTGCATCCTTTTGTAAAATTAAATTTCTGATGCTTCAAGTCTCTTCTTCATCTACGAGGAAATTGTTCAGCATTCGCTGTCATATACGAGGACTTTTTTTTTGTTTCTAACGAATATTTTGTTGTTTCTTACTACTTTGCTTAGCTTTTGGAAAGCATCTTTCTCTATTGCAGTGCGCCTTCGGATTTTTGGGTCGCACTTTCCGCCATCCGTTAAAACTCTTTCTAAATATTTAAATTGTTATGTTTGATTTTGTGCCTCCAAATTGTAATTTGCATTTTAGTCTGTCTCTTTTCTTGACAATCATACATTCTGTCTTCTTGCAGATCTAGATTATTTCACTACGTTCTGTAGGATTTTTTGTAGTTTCATTTCTGTGTCAGTTTTAAACTATGTGTCATTTGCATATCTTATGTTGTTAAGATTGTTGTCTCCGATAATAAATCCTGGTAGGACTCCTAATTCATTCATATTCGCTTCACTGTACAGGTTGAATAATTCCGATAAGAAGGAAGCTCCTTGTATGACACCTATCTCTGTTCTTGTATATTCACTGAATTTATTTTCTATGCATATGAAGTTGATATTCTCCGAGTGTAGATTCTTCATTATTCATAGATTCTTCCCAAATATGTCAAGGTTATTTAGCAGTTCTGACAGTTCTTTGTGGCGTAATACATCAAACGTTTTTGTATAATGTAGAAAACATAGATATAAAACTTAGAAATAAAACAAAGGTATAAAAATAGTTATAAAACATAGATTTAAAATATAGGTACAAAACATAGATATAAATCATAGATATGACACAAAGGTATAAAACATAGACATAAAATAGATATAAACGGTAGATTTAAAACAAGTTTAAAACATAGATATAAACCATAGATTAAAACGTAAGTATAAAACATAGGTCTATAACAAAGATTGAAAACACATTTTAAACATAGGTATAAAACATAGATATAAAACATTAATTTAAAACAGTTTTAAACCATAAGTATAAAACACAAATATAAAACATAAATTTAAAACAGATTTAAAACATAGACATAAAACATCGATATAAAACATAGATATAAAACATAGATTTAAAAGAGATTTAAAACATATGTATAAAAGATAGATATAAATATTAGATATGAACCATAGACTTAAAACAGATTTAAAACATAGGTATAAATCATACATAAAAAAATTAGCTATAATACAGATTTAAAACATAGGTATACAACATGGATATAAACATTAGATATAAAACAGATTTACAACAGATTTAAAACATAGTTAAAAATATAAATATAAAATATAGATATAATACATAGATTTACAACAGATTTAAAGCATAGGTATAAAACAGAGATATAAAAATTAGATATAAAACAAATTTAAAATATAGGTAGAAAACACAGATATAAAAGTTAGATATAAAACAAATTTAAAATATAGGTATAAAACATAGATATAAATATTAGATATAAAACAGATTTATAACAGATATAAAACATAGTTAAAAAACATAAATATAAAACATAAACTTATAAATATATTATATATTATATCCTTTTGCCTTTGTATTGCTATTTCGGATATCATTCTAGATATAGATATCGTTTTCCTTATTCCAAAAAGATTTTAAATTCAAGGAATATTGTATTTAATCATTGTTATATATGTGGTTATGTATGATGGGGTATACGCGAACACGTGAATAAAAAAGGAAGCAACATTTTAATAAGGGTTAGTTTTCTCCAGAAATTAATGCGCCATTTAGAAAATCAAACGGGCGGCAGTTTATACTGGACTACTTTAAATGTTTACGCCCGACATCAAAAATCTTATTCAGCACTTGGAGAGAGATACTTAAATACCACTATACGAACTGCAAATTGGTAAGATCAAAATCAAACAATTACAGAAGTTTAAATATTTTCTAACCGGGGATGTGTCATGTGACAGTGAAGTTCGACGGCTTATTGAAATAACAAATGATGCATAAGAAAAATTAAGTAAAATACTCAGGCACCTTCGTTAGAAAATGAGAAAATAATGTTGAACTGCAATGTAATATCAGTTCCTCTAATTTTTCACAAATGGAGAGAAGACGAATTAAAGATAATTAAAATTTTTTGACTTTTAACCTACTATATATATATATATATATATATATATTTTAGAATTGGACATAGTCCGACAATTTATTTAAAGACATTTATATTATGTTTAACGTTCTTTTTATAGATACAAGTATTTAAGCAAATGCTCTGTTTTTATAATAAACAGTATTAAATAACATTTACCGGCCTGAATGTCCGAGAAATTTTCATAGAAAATTTTCGCTCTCCGACAGGAATAGAACCTGTATCCTATACGGAACCATCATTTCGCGTGATGTGACTTAACCTTTCGGCCACAGAGCAGCGTCTGGTTAGCAAGGTCGATTTTACTATCTTTAAACTTAAATCTTCCATGAATCTCTTCTATTTATATCTGCTGTAGCGTATCAAATGTAAACAAATGACGTCATATATTTTAGAATTGGACATAGTCCGACAATTTATTTAAAGACATTTATATTATGTTTAACATTCTTTTTATAGATACAAGTATTTAAGCAAATGCTCTGTTTTTATAATAAACAGTATTTGATACGCTAGAGCAGATATGAATAGAAGAGATTCATGGAAGATTTAAGTTTAAATATAGTAAAATCGACCTTGCTAACCAGACGCTGCTCTGTGGCCGAAAGGTTAAGGCACATCACGCGAAATGATGGTTCCGTGTAGGATACAGGTTCGATTCCTGTCGGAGAGCGAAAATTTTCTATGAAAATTTCTCGGACATTCAGGCCGGTAAATGTTATTTAATACTGTTTATTATAAAAACAGAGCATTTGCTTAAATACAGGTATCTATAAAAAGAACGTTAAACATAATATAAATGTCTTTAAATATATATATATATATTATAATTAAGAGAAAGAACAGTAAGATATATAATCCGGAGTTCTTATTAATATTTTTATTTTTATAAAACAGTGCTCAATGCAAATCTACTGAGCATAAATATTATAAATTTAAGTATATGGTTCCATCGCTACACAGGAATTACCATGTTTCAAAAACAGAAGTTAAAATCTTCAAATTCAATTATAGAATTAAATTTAAGTCCCTAATTCTGTTTCATTTTCAAGCGAAAATAAGGAAAACATATTACACACACACACACACACACAAATATATATATATATATATATATTGTAATAAACAATACCCTGATGATGACATTGCTATGTAGAAAGTACTCAGATTCAAAATAAATATGTATCAATACGGCGATTTGCTCTCGACCTTTAATAATGACACCGAAATGCTTATCCGCGAATATGAAAGAATCCTACTGAAAATAAGTAAACAGAGCAAGTCTAAATTATTCAACAAAATATGTCTTTTTTAAAGTACGTATTTTCATACACGAAATAATCAAAAATAAGAGCGATAACTATAGTAATTTCTAACCAAATCATCTCAAATTCAATAAAACATTAGTTCACTGAGAATATTTTCGTAAATTTTCAAGATTACTGAGTACTTATAAATTATACATAAACGGCGCTCATTCCACATAAATTCCTCCTTTATTTTTTTACAGATATATCAACCGTAGAAAAATATTAAAGTCCCATATGTCATTCAAGCAGTCAGTATATCATCGCCTTAAATAAGCATCTATCGCCGTGTTAAAAAGTGTATTTCTGGGATTTCTTAAAGTTAAAGTAAGTAATATATGTTTCAAATCAAATTAATTGAACGTTACATAAGCTAATATTTTTCAAATAAAGTTTCAGAAAAGTATATTTTGTTTTTCTCAAGATTTTTTAATAAAGTGAATGACATCCTGATGAAAGATGTCTAAAGAGAGCGCTAAAGTCAATAATCTCAACAGTTTCAAACGAAACTCCTTCCAGTCAATTTAAACTAGTTTTAAAATATAGCAAATTATATTACCTATTATCGCATATATATATATATATATATATATATATATATATATATATATATATATATATATCTGTGTGTGTGTGTGTGTGTGTGTGTGTGTGTGTGTGTGTGTGTGCGCGCGTGTGCGTGTGTGTGTAAAAGTGTATATTGAGGTCCACGCCAAGTGGCGACAGGCTATATTCTGCTTCAACGCAATCTTCAGGCCACGTCCTAATAATATAGCCTGAAGATTGCGTTGAAGCATAAAACCGACGAACACCGTTTGGTATTAAAATCACTGGCCTCTTTGGTATTTGCATATGGACTATCCTTGATATTGAGCACATTTATCCATAAATATAGCTTAACTTAAGACTTCACTTGTATCGTATATATATAAATATATATATATATATATATATATATATATATTTAATTAAAAACGACTGACAAGGTGCTTTTATTTAGTTTTTTATATAATTTCTCGTGCGATCTAATAAAGTTTTTCTTTTCAGAGGATAAATTATATAAAAATTGTCCGAATGTTCTTTTCCGAGCGCTTTCGGCTATACATTTAGCCATTATCAAGGATTATATTTCAACTGTTAGAATTAGAAATAGTTTGTGTGTGTTTTATAAAGTGATTCATTATTTTTGTTTCAAAACACGGTCAAGATATTATGTCCATGTTCAAAGTTAATATTATTAAGGGTTGGTTTGTTTAATTTTATAAGTAAGGCTTCCATTATTTTTAGCCTTTTTTTGCAAGTGGATGATACCTATTATATTAGTGTTGTCGACAAGTATATTCCGAATTGTCAGTCGTTTTTAATGAAATGTGCTTGAAAGAAGGATTTCTGCCTAAATACACAAATATATATATATATATATATATATATATATATATATATATATATATATATATATATATAGGTAATAATCCTTTGGTATATAAGCCAAGTGAATCTTATTAATACAATATAAAATATTAAATATTAAAACTGATTCACACATAGAGGTCAATGTTTTAATTAAACAGAACAACATATTTCAAACCATATAAATTGAGATTACATTAGGTCAATGATCATTTTCACCTGATAAATTGAATAAATACAAGGACTTTTCAAACCACTCAATGGATAGTTATAAGTTATTGAAAAAAACCCTCAATAATTTAAATTACCTTGAGTGGTTCGAAAAGTGCTTTTAAATTTTAAGTGTGTGTGTGTGTGTTCGTGCGTGTGTGTGTGTGTGTGTGTGTATTTCTTATTACAATAGATTCTGTTTTCACTTGGTACATTTGTTTGTATTGACACCCATGTTATTTTTTGTTAAATAATGGATTTACGCTCAATCATTTAGCCATTTACAGAAATAATAAATAATGATATTTAAAGAAAAATCATTCAAAATAACTTCTTATAGAATAATAATATTATATATATATATATATATATATATATATATTGAGAGAATATGTGATTGAGATAATGATATAGAGACTATAATAGAATTGCTGAATTTCTTACATCCTACCTACCAATTGTCATACATATATGTATAATATATCTTAAAAGCCTATATGTGAACATTTTGGAAGTAGCCATTGTAGTGGCGTAGATCATCATATTCAATTTTCCATTGCTCTATGTGCGTATCCAAATAACCCAACTCGTCACTGACCTGACCTTGCCCATAACCCTTTAATGCCCATCTTCAGCGTGCACTTTTAACTTGGACAGCGTAGACAAGTTGAAAAGTGCCAAACTTTCAAGTGGGAGTCGGTGAATGCAGAAAAGAAATGGAAGTTGAAAGAGCTCGAGGCTACGTTTCAGATTATATCTTTGGCTGGCTGGAGGACTGCTGAAATATAAAATCTTCAGAATAACTTCGGATATTTTAAACAGTTTCAAAGTGATGGAAGAAAATAATCCCGAGAGACATAATTTAATTCGTCAATATATAAGTAACAGTCTATTAATTAATCTGCACTAACCAATAACACTGGTTTGCTTTTTTCTTTCTGATGCGAGAATGCAAATACGTGTTTTTTAAATAATATTGATGCGATGAATTCATATTTCTGAACAGTTTTGCTCTATCACCTTCAGTTTATTTTTGCTTTCACATAACACTTTTTTATTATACTGCATACAAATTAGAAATATAAGGTATATTTTATTTGTTACAAAGATCTGTTATTAAAAAAAAGCATCTTAGTGCATTTATGGAACTAATCTGGTACTCCGACTATTCGAATTTAAGGGTGTTAATAAATTGTCATCTAGGTCCCACCCATTTACTGTTGAAAAACCTAAATGCACACTATTTACATTATTCGGGCTATTATCCTCATCTTTGTTGCCATATTTATCACAACGTCTTGGCCATTGTAATCTCCGGCCTTCTTCAGGTGGTTGGGATGTCGAACCGAAGCCTTTATTTCACACGCTGGGGTAGACTGTTCTAGTTCCAGGTGCCATGTTTAATGGATGTCAGTGATCAGTTATCTCCTGTTAATTCATCTCTCCAAGTTCTCTACTTCCTTAAGCAGGTATTGAACTCACAACTCTTTGGCTCCTGTCACTTGAGCTAACCAAGGTCTTTATCCACTGTGCCATGTGTCATTTAGGAGATCCATTAGAAATGGCACGTGGAACTAGAACAGTCTACTCCAGCGAGCAAAATAAAGGGTTCAGTTCGACATTCCATCCACCTGAAGAAGGCCGGAGCGTACAAGGGCCGAAACATTGTGATAAATATGGCAGCAAATATGAGGAAAATAGTCCGAATTATGTAAATAGAGTACATAATACTTCATCTCAGAAATATAGACAGACACCTAAATGCAACCGCCACTTCTACTGCAACAGTTTTTTCTCACACTCTCCACCTGTGGTACACCCTTCTGTTCATTGGCTTCCCTGACAACTACAAAGATTTAAATGCAAGGTCAATCGTCGTCATTTATCTTCTTGAATCCCGTTCATCTCTTGTCCTTTCTTCAATCCTTCCTATACCCAGTCTTTTCTGTCAGTTTCACTCCTTGTAACCCCCTGCGTACTAGTGGCATTCTCTCCTTGCTGAAATGTTTTAAAAATAAATTTCTTGGATAATACTTTACATACACATCATAGTACAGCAAACAGAGGTTTATTTTGGGGGGTCGGGAGAAGATCTCGTGTACTTTACTTCAGGAAAATCCAGCGGTATCCCCCCACATCATGCTGAGGTTCCACTTGTATTGGTCTCCCTGTTAGTCATATATTGGTAAAATCTTTCTCCATGTTCCTCACTCACTGCTTTTAGGGTCGGAATGAAGAAGTTAAGGTGGGAGTGGTGAAAGTGAATTCTGAGTGAATTCTGCATCACATATCCTCATAAGTCTCTAACAACTTCTCGATGGACTCTTAGTAATCTTGTACCCGCTTTTTACCCAGGAAATCGTGGCAGACTGACGTAAATACTTCGCATGCTCTCAGATCATTTAAGATAAGAAACTCCTCAAATACGCGATTCTCGGATCTGAGATTCGACGAAGATGTCCTCCTTGAGTTGAGCAGACCTAAGCGCAGGGAATAGAGTGCACATGTGTTGAAAGGTAGCAACACTTTTTTATCCAGGGCCTTCAGGAAATTCTTCATTAGACCAAACTTGATATGAAGAGGAGGAAGAATTATCTGGCCGGTTGTCCACAAGAACAATTTCTTTGTGACTGTCTTCGCCATCTCTAACGTGTCCTAGACCCAAGTACATCTGTTTATGGTGCTTGGACAGAGCCGGACTGACCAGAGACAAAGAATGTAACAGTACCGTGTGAAGTCCGCTTGCATTCCCATAAGGAGCTTAGTGAACTTGAGGTTCTTACAGAGTCTTCACTGTTACTGCATATAATTGGCAGATTCCACAAGGAGCACCATATTGTCAAACGATGCCTTCAAATAAACTGAGTTGGCACTGGGAATGCGGGGTTATTTATTCCCATCGTGCAGGAACACAGACCCTAGACTTCACTTGGAAGAGTGTATGAAAACACACCAATCTTGGTGTGGGAAACTGTTGTGGTGGGATCCACCTAATCTGCATAGGTGACTACCAACTATATAAATAATGGTTGATACCGGAAGACGAGGGAAAGGAATCACGAGATCCAACTAGAGACTCTGATCGACTGCGACTAGTCAACACATTCTCCAGGAACGTCTTCCCAGAAATATACAGAAATACTATATGTACTTATTGTGTACACTTTCTTGTTATAATACATTCTTGTTCTAAGTACATTTTGTGTTGCATTATTATTCCATGCATTAGGCGAGATGCAACATTGAGTCAAGTTTCAACAGAAACCAAGGAAGATGAACAAGATATTTATGCAGTAGAACAACCTGTTTTTCATGTCGAAGAATGTACATTGTTCCGCACCCTGAAACTGGTGCTCCTTACATCTGCAGTAATCAGGTTCTCCTGCTTAAGCTTGAATGCCAGGCGCTCTGACTATCACACAGATACAATTAACGGTGAAAGTCATTCAGCTCTTCCTGGATGATCCAGTGGTTCCCACTGAATAAACTGGATATAGTCTTCAGAAGAATCCAACCAATAGAATTTTCCTCTGAAAACAATTTTTTCATATGATGAAGGAATAAGATTGTCATGTGCTGGAGGTGAATGGAAAAGGGTATCATCTGTTTGAAGAACAGGTTTCATAGATGAGGAGAGGTTGAGATATCTGAATTTTCTTAGAAACATTGTAAAGAGTTATATTTGTTAGACAAAAATAACAATCATCTACAAGCCACCAGGGGCCTCCCTGCAATCGTGACAGCAAGATTGAAGTCTAGACCTCGGTCTGATAAAATGGGTCGTGATTACGATTCCAATGTAATAAATTATAACAATGAAATATTAGTGTTTGAGCCTTTTATATTATATTCTTGCTCTGTCTTTGACATAGAACTCTAGCTGGATTTTATCCTCATGAATATATATATATATATATATATGTGTGTGTGTGTGTGTGTGTGTGTGTGTGTGTGTTTGTGTGTGTGTATCGAACTATAAACAGATGGAAAGTTTCAAAGATGGTTTGGTTTATCTTGTTTTACGGCAAATCATACTCAATAAGTTAATGTTTTTTTCAGGATAGCTTCATATGAATAGAACATACATTCTTTGTAAGAAAGCAGTTTGTGTATCAGGTTTCATTAACGTACATTTGTAAATTTTTGTCGAGAGTCAAAAGATGTATGACTGTTTTTTTTTTTTTCAAAATCAATTGCTGGCAATATTTTTTTCCAAAATATTAAACAAATATTTCATAGTTTTTTGACCACAGTTTGGAGATCAACTCTTTGCCCACAGCTGGGACGCTAAGAGGTGCTACCACCTCGGGTCAGGGTGAACCTGGGAACAACAACAAGTAAGAGCCGGTTCCACCCTCCTCAAAATCTCCTGATCAGTGGCCTTGCTGCCGGATGTAGCTTATCGTCATACCTAGGACAAAAAGTTTCAAAGAGTAGACTGCTTGACACGAATAATTTACCTGTATCCCTAAATTGATTGCGAGATCTTCATAGCAATGACTTTGGTCATTAACGTTATTTTCCCGGCTGTCGCCAAATCTTTTATTTCGCTTTCCATAGTTAAATTTATTTTTACTTTTCACCAAATAATTGTTTGTTTGTTTGTTTATTATTATTATTATTATTATTATTATTATTATTATTATTATTATTATTATTTCATTTCGTTTTTGGTGTACACTCATTTCTTTCCGTGTTGCGAACAGAGACCTATGGTTAGAATTGGCATCACGATATTTTTCACTGGGCAGTTTTGGAAAAAAAAATCGTACATATTTCACATATATATAGCCCTTCGTAATGTGTGTGCTGTACAAGTGAGTACAATTTGCGTATTTCTTTAAGGCAAGGCCTACTAGGGATTCCTTCAATGAGTCTATTGGAATCTTTTCCAGTCAATCTGAGGGCTCTATGTACAACTGCAATAGTTAATGTCCTCATCTATTTTATTTGGAATTGAATTATTTTTTTTCCAATTATTCTAGAGTTGTTTTATGTTATATGTCTGTTTGGCAAACTACTGTGATATGAATAAACTTTCGTCTTTTGTTATCTCGTTAATGACAATAACAATAATAACATCGAAAATAACGAAAGAAAACATAAAGTTGATGTTTAAGATAATAATAATAAAAAAAATAGTTTCTTTCGATTTCATAGACTTTTTAGCAATACTAATTTTAATAATGGTATTATTAATTATAATACAAGGCAAAACAACGTGGCAAAATGAAATTGCAAAAAAACTTAGTAATATATGTATTTTTTCTTTCTCTCCTAATCCCTGTTCTACCATTTAGTCTTGCTCCTTATGCAGGTTATTTACTGCTTTCCTCTTGTGTTTAATATGACCTGTGAGCGTCACATCTTCTAAGCCCTCTCTCCTCATTTTGTGCTCCAGAAATTTCAACTCAAAAAGAACACTTATAGGTAACATCAGAACGTGAACATTAGTATTGATTTTGTTTTAATTTTTAACACAATTCAAAATGATTTTCGGTTTTTAAAAGTTTTGAAAAACTGTAACAAATAATTCACAAAACTTTAAAACCTCGTTTATGTTTAGTTTTAATTCTGCCTGATCTGATATAGTTGTTTTTTTTATATGGATATAAATACATGCAAATACCAGAGAATACTATTTCAACAGCTATTGAAGACCCAAAGACTTCATTTGCCATGCCTAAATATGAAGGAATGCAATTATGTGTCTGATAAGATAAAGAACTAAAGAATGAACACTCCGAATGATATCTGTTTCTTCTCTAATATTGTCTTAAACTTAATCTAAAAGCATAGCAAAAAATGTGTACAGACAGATAAAAATATAACAAAAAATAAAACGATGCCTATATCCGCTGATGATGCGATACACAACGTAACAACTTATCAATTGTTAAATGCAGCAAAATGTATTTTGAAATGTAGAAAAAATTATAGAATTAAATCAGTCAGTTATATTGCCATACGTGATATGATACATGACTGACGAGGCAGATTTTTTTCCACGGTAGCTTGCCATTTCTTTCTGTAGTAGATCAGTTGCCATCGAAGGCTACTGAACCCGGTCTGTCCTGCTATTTACCCAGAGCTGGGCGAAGAAGAAAAGGATTCATAACTTCCCCAAGGGTATTAACACGTAAGTGAATGTAATGGACTCGACTGGAATTCGAAATCGGCTCTCCGATTCCTCAATCTTAGCCGTTATCCATTAATTCACTTGAACTTGATAAAAATTCAATAAACGCCAATCTTTCGTACGTGGTACAAAATTATTTCTCTTGAAGTAAACTATTAAGAAGTACGCTTTACAAATGTCAATTTTTTTTATTTCAAAAATAAATATATCAGCTCTTTCTTTTTCAACAGTGGGAATCCCGAAAAGTTTACAATGATAAGTCGATACTACTTTTGTCTTCTGGGCATTCTTTGTCTCATGACGGAATTAAAAATGTAGCAGAGATGTTGAATACCATCCTGATTATTTGAGTGTCTTTAACATGAGATTCGCTGACGCATTTTTTGGATCAGTTATAAATTTGTTTTGTTTTTATTCTGATGTATAAAAGAGAACTCCATCGCCAATAAAACGAGGGATTATTTTGATTGTCAAACCGTTTATCCATATTAGCAAAATTTTCGGAAACCATAATTGTAATCCGCCATATTTGATAATCGCTTCAAGCGGAACAAACTACAATTAGCCAGGCAATTAAAAATCCGTACGTATCCGCTTTTTTTTTTTTTTTTTTTCAAAAAAGGAACTCTTCAAGTATGTATTCGTCAGGAAAGATAACAATTGTGCGCCAAATATCTATAGTACGCTGGTTTATCTCTTGTATTTTTAAAGCTGACTTACTTTCCGCGCTTCCTGCTATATAGTGCATGTACAGTCTTGACGTTCTTTGGTTGATTAACCCACGTAGAATGCAAGGAATCATCTCTTTGTTTCTAAGAACATTATTTGAATGTACGAATGATTTAGCAATCATATATGGGAAATAATTTTGTCGAGTTCAAATTCTTCGCTAGTTTACTTCCATACTAATGCCCTTGTAAAATGAGACGAAAATGTATATCGTTCCCCAGCTACAGATTAAATAGTTGGAAAGATTTGGTTCTCTAGACTTGGGTTATCAATCTGTCTAGGAGAATGACAACTCCGAATTTAAATAAAAAGATGGTGAATTAAAGGGGTCAACATTCTTCATCTTTCCAAAGATGCCATGGCAATAAACAGATAATAAATAAAAGAACACTGTGAGGAGTCATGATCGTTTATGCTCTGAAGAGAAATGGCGTCAGATTTCCATCGCCCTTATGGATGCTACCACTGTAGATAAATTTCCAGCAGAATTCTCATTAAGATACTTTTGCTTTTAGGTCCGACTAGAGAGATGATGTAAATTTTATTTCGATTACGAGACTAAGCAAAACTTAATAACCATTTTCAGAGAATGTTAGTTCAATAGGTATTTATGAAACAGTTTATTCTGAAGCACAATAAGATCTTTATGGGTGAACTACTCTAAAGCGAAAGACGAGTCTAGTCGTTAATCTTGTCTAATTTATGCTCGAGTTACGGCCACCATTTACCAATACAACCTAGTATGAACGAACAATTTTGCCTCTCGACGCAAGTATAAAACAACAATTTGTTCAACTTAAATAAACGACAAAAAATAAGTATATACACTTAAGTATTGATAAACAATCCACATTTGCCTATAGACCAGATAAAACTAAACGAACAAAAATTATTGTAGACTTAAGAATAAATAAATGAATAATATTTAGCTACAGACTAAATTTACCTATAGCTCCAAGTATTTTTTCTTATTATTTCACCTCAAGCAAAGCAAAAATGTTACTAAAGCGTAAGGAGTTACTGGGAGTGGAAGAAAATGAGAAGAAATTACTCGGTAGAAAGGACAATAAAATAACAAGTGTCACGAAGACAGAAAGTTGCAATTAATGTTGCATTTAAATTTTGATGATCATAGGTGACAGGCAAGGAAGAAGCCGGAAGAGAGATTTAGAGGTGAGAAGTGGGAGGAAAGAAAATATTAGAATATAACATATGACGACCTCTAGCTATTTCAACAATAAACCGATGAGACCTAACTGCCAACCTAGGAGCACGTTGAAATTCAGGCGGCCGAGGTACCAAGGTGGAAAACTAACCAGAAGAATTGTCCAGTAAATATTTATAGAAAACACACAGAGAAGCCATGTTATAGCGGTAGAAATATGACTGAAGTCGAGATGCCAGGTCAGGACCAATAACATTACATACGCTTCGCTTGAATTTGTCAAGAATCTCGAGAACGAACGAGAATGAATATAGAACACCCAATATTCAGTGCGGATACAAATGGTTGATTTATAAATCTGCAAGATGGATTCTTTCGAGAAAAATTGTCTGGCACGAGACAATGAACCAACTTTGCTTGCCAATTATTGTTTTCTTAAATATGTCATGTTCCATTTATGATGGAAAACGGTTCCATAAAAAATTTGCAATTAATATTGTAAGAAAGGTTTGATATAAGGCAATTATTGGTATTACGAGGGACACCCGTCAGAAATCATTGCAGTCCTGAGTATGTTAATCCAGAGACCAACCCACGATGAAAGGAAATAATCAGTTTCATGTTAGTTATTTGAAAGGTAGAGTTGAAAATCATTCTCCTTTTGTTAAGGTCATTTAATTGTTACGAAAATGAAAGCTGAAAAGTTATAAGTCGATGGAACAGTCAAGTATGTTTTCTGAAAGCAACTAAGCGTCTTTCAAGCGAAATGGATCGGCAAAATATAGAATATATGTTGAGTCGTTTGTGTTTTTATTAGTATTTTACTTGCAGCATATTCGACGAAAAGAGATACCAAAAGCGTCTTTAGTAGCCACTAGAAAGGAAACGCCAACGAAAATGCTATCAATTTGGATTTCAAAGCAAACATTTTTCGGCAGATTTGCTTCAACGGAAAATTATTTGTGATACTCAAGCCGATTTAAAAGCCTTTTTTTGTTGCTCGGACATTAGAATTGGTCATGATGATGCGGCGACAAAGAAGAACTATTTCGTAGATTCGTTTATGAGATATAAATTCAATTTGTAGCAATGAACTCGATCCATCAACGATTTATTGATGTCCTGGCGTATATAAGGTCAATTATAAATTTTCGATTTAAACGTTTCTTTGCAATACACTAAATTATTACTTAGTACTTACAATATATATATATATATATATATATATATATATATGTGTGTGTGTGTGTGTGTATGTATATGTATGTACGTATATATATATATAATATATATATATATAAGTGTGTGTGTGTGTGTGTGTGTGTGTGTGTGTGTGTATGGGATAATGATATATAAATATTCATATATAAAGAACAATTTTGGAGGACTATAAAAAGTGGAAAAGTTTTCGTGTGACACGTTTCATCCTTTATCAGATTAGTTTTTTTTACATATAAACGAAAAATATATAACGAAAGTAAGTAAATATATTAAATAAATAAAAGAAGTAAAATAATTAATGCAAACAAATAAATAAACTAAGTCAACAATAAACAAATTTAGAAAGCCCGTGCGATAAACACCAGAAAACGTCGTAACAACAAACAAGAATATCATAATTAAAAATATACAACTAACTTAACTAACGACATTACAAAGTGTCAAAAGCTGCATTCAGATCCACAATTATTCCCACTCAATATCCCCTAGAATAATTCGAGATATAACCGTTACCGCCTGATAATTAACTGGTAAAATAATAAAATATACTATCTTCACTGACATGTATCTATAAATTGTCGAGCAGATACACAACTCATATGGCCTGACGATTCCATTTAGCATGAAACAGACTCGCCTCTGGCTGTTGACTTCAACGTCAAATACATACATACATACATACATACACACACACACACACACACACACACACACACACACACACACACACACACACACATATATATATATATATATATATATATTGTGTGTATTTAGGCAGCATTTTTTCATTCATACATGTTTCATTAAATAATATAGATAAGTGTTAATGAAAAAAACTTACATAAAATATATAGACAACACTTATCTATATTATTTAATGAAACATGTATGAATATACATATATATATATGTGTGTGTGTGTGTGTGTGTGTGTATGTGTGTGTGTGTGTGTGTGTAATTAGGTGAATGTGAGCGACCGCAGCTTTTTTCAGCTTTCTCAAGCAATGCTCAGATAGACAGACAGAATCTAGTATTTGTGTGTGTCTGTGTGTGTCTCCGTGTTTTTTTTCATTTTGTTGTTTCTTTTCTTCCCCAAATAATGTTGATTTTTCGATATTTACATATTGGCCGGATGGAAATTTCCCCCTTCGTTGAGTTTAGTTGGTGAGAGCATATTATGCAGACACCAACTACCCTCATTGCAATATCTTAAATTTTCCGAGAGTGTATAAAATGTCCATTTTCACAAATAACAGTGGTCGACTACCTGATGATTGTGAGCACCGGAAATTTATATATATACATACATATATATATATATATATATGTATATATATATATATATATATATATATATATATATATATATATATAGTAAATATTACATAATGTTAAATGAGTTATTTTCCGTGTCTTAATAGAACTGTGCTTTATTTCGATACATATTGTGAATAGAATATTAATTCTTACTTGCTTTAAGACGCTGCTGGAACTGTTCAGCAACCTTGATATATTCGGGAAAGATATCAGATTAATCAAGAGCCTAAACTGGAAGTAAACAGCATGCATGCGCATAGGGAACGAATTCAGTGAATATACATAGAAAAGGGCGAAACGCAAGTATGCATCTTCCCACCCGAACTGTACAACTTATACAGCGAGGAAATTCTGAGAGAATTGGAAACTCAACCAGGATTTAGCATTGGCGGCCATAATCTTAACAACATAAGATACGCAGATGACACAGTACAAATAGTAGACAAGGAAATGAAATTACAAAATCTTCTACAGAATGTAGCAACGGAGAGTGAGAAGAAGTTACTAAGCACAAACTACAAGAAGACAGATTCCATGATCATCAGTAAGTCGTTGAGCCCGAAATGCGATTTGCAGGTCGTGAACACTATAAAAAAGCAGATGCAGAAGTTTAAATATCTGGGAAGCATTTTGACAGTAGACGGTAAGTGCGATACCGAGAATCGTAGACGTATTGGGATGGCCAAGGACGCATTCCAAAAGGTGGGTAGAGTATTGCGAAACAGGAGGATTTCTTTGGTAATAAAGAAAAGGATACTAAGCTGTTACGTGCCATCTGTCCTTCTTTACGGGAGCGAATGTCGGAGGATTTCCTCAGGGATGAAGAAGAGACTCAAAGCGACGGATATATGCTTCTACAGAAGGATGCTAAGGATATCATGGACCGAGCATGTGAGCAACGATGAGGTTTAAAGAGGTTGCAAACAAGGATAATGCTTATACTTAACATCAGAAAGATACAGCTGAAGTTTCTGGGACACATAATGAGGAAGGAGGGCTTTGAGAATTTGATACTCACGAGTCGAATAGAGGGAAAGAGAGACAAGAGAAAACAATGCGTGACATACCTGGCGGATTTAAGCAAGTGGATGATAGAACGTGGTCTGGGGGGAGAAAGCGGACGTAAGGAACTTGTTGAGAGCTGCAAGGGATAGAGGGAAGTGGAAAGCCATGATCGCCTAGGTCCTGAAAGGACATGGCACATAGAAAGAAAAGAACATCGATATCAATTCATTTCATATTTCTATGATTTGTTTTATAACTATTGAGGGGCCTCCCCTTTTTACACAAATGGACTCACCCGAGGTATACATATACTACTACTAGTGAATACCCGGAAAGCCTGTAATAGAGGAGGTGGCACAAGAGTCACAGTTAGCGAGCACGTAGACTCAGTAAGGGGTCATATCCACGATACTTCAATACCAAGAGTGTATATATATTATTGCTACTAACCCGCATTCCTGGATCTACTAACCCATATTACCAGTTTGTATTATTACATTAATACATTTATTTTCCTTATCCATTCCTGGCGTTTGTTATTCATTGATATCGGATTTCATCCAGGAATCCACAACAAATTGGCGACGAGGTATCTGAACTCACACGGGAAGGAAATTGAAACAAAATTCTCCCTCGTTGTCCACAACAAATTAACGACGAGGTATTCGAACTCACAAAGAAAAAATCTCCTTTACCGTTTATTGCCAGTGTCCACAACAACTTGGCGACAAAAGATTTACGAGGACTAAAATACGAAAAAACGAGTTTTTCGTAAGACTTTTATCATGGAGGATTTTTAACATATTTTAGTAGAACTTGTAAAATACCAAAATGAACAAAAATTACAGCTCCAGGAAAGAATGGAAGAAAAATAGCAAACACAATTACTACAAACGCAGGAACTAATATTAAAGGTAGCGGGTAACAAACCACAAAATATCGAAATAGAGGTGACTTTTTCCCAAGACGCAGTGTGGAATACGATAGAAACTTTCAAATACTCTCTAGAAGAGTATAAAAACTCGGGGATTATTTCAGATGTTATGAAGACATCTATAACATCGATTGTCAAAACTGGACAGAAGCAAAGAAGCTACGTCTGTTGATCAGAAAATTAGGAACTGAAGAATAAACAAAATTTGTGGATTACATTTTGCCAAAAAACGAACGAATTAACATTTGACGAAGCAATTACATGTCTTACAGAGCTGTTCAGTCCAGAAACGTCATACTTTCACAAGAGGTGGAAATGTCTTAACCTGGTAAAGGCTGAAAATGAGGACTATTCCACGTTTTCCGCAATCGTGAATAAACATTGCGACGACTTCAAGTTGGCAGAATTAACACCAGACAATTTCGAGTGTCTCATCTTTGTTCAAGGGTTAGTCTCAGCAAAAGATAGTGAAATGCGCAAAAGAATGCTTTCAAAACTACAAAATGAACCTGGACTAACACTACAACAATTATCAGAAGATTGCCAAAAATGCCTGAGTATAAAGAAAGACTCGAAGAACATTGAGGAGTCAGGAGTATCACATATACGTAAGCTAAACAAAAGTTTACGTTCTTCACCCTCCCCGGAAAGAAAACAAAAATTCTATTATAAGGGAAAAAGTACAACATAGGAGGCAAATTATGATGAAAATCGAAGTAAATATAAGCCTCCCGCCATCTGCATGTTATCGATGTGGAGGACTACACTGGATAAGGATTGCCGTTTTAAATATAAAAACTGTCTTGTGTGTGGAAAAATGGGGCACAAGGCATCCCAATGTAGGAACTTATTAGGAACTTATTAATATATATATATATATATATATATATATATATATATATATATATATACAACTGAGGAAAAAGTATTTGTAATAAAATATGAAGATGTTCATGATAGAGAAAAAAAAGAAAAGTAATTTTTTTTTTTCATGAGATAACTCTCTGACCAAAATTATTTACTTTCTAAAATATTAAAATAATATATTTTCTATTTGTAGGTATGTTTCTTTGTTAGCCTAAACAGTAAAAAATGATGTAGGGTGATAATTTTTAGGAAAATAGCATTAAATTCTCGAACTATAAATCCATAATATTGTTTATCACGTAAGTGAATTTAATGCATTTGACTCGAATTCGAACACAGAATCGGAGGGCCATGTTCGAATTCCACTCAAATCCATTAAAATCACTTACGTGCTAATACCCTTGGGAAAGGTATGAATCCTCTTCTTCTCCCCCAGCTATAATTAAATAGCAGAACAGACCGGGTTCTATAGCCTTGAATGATAACTGGTCTACCGCAAAAAAACAAAAACAAAAAAACAATCGCAACCTACTGCGGAAAAAAAATCTGCCTCGTCAGTCATGTATCAAAAGATACATGATCGCCTAAGCGTGTATCACCCATTGCACATAACTGTCTGAATGTTGCTTATAACGTATATTTCAAGGTGTAGTTTGTAGAATTAATATATAATTATCAGTTTGGAGTTGTAATTATTTTAATAACGCCTTTTCTTATTAAGAACAAATATTTCCGAAACATATTATTCGAAAGGAAAGTCTTTCCGAAAGAAATCACTCATGTTGCCTAACTAGCAGAGTAACCAGTTGGCAAAATGACCTGTAGGTAGGTAGATAGGTAGGTAGGTAGGTAGCTGGGTAGGTAGGTTTGTGGGTAGAATGACAAACAGAAGTAGAAACCACTCTGAAACATACATCATATGAAACAGCTCCATTCTAGAGTGTTTTAGGAGTGTTAATGGTTAGCCACTACCCTGGCGCCAACGAAACAAATGAATGGCGTTATAATGTCGTCTGCTAATTCTCATTAATTATGCCACGATCGTCATTAAATCTTGCTTAAAACTTCGCACCAAGAAAAGAACCTCTCCCCTTCAATAAAACAAAATAAGAAAATAGCAAAAATCAAATAACCAAGTCGAAAAAAATACTGATCAAGAGTCAGAGCACGAATAAGTAAGTGTAAGAATGTATATGGGCTAACACATGCGCAGAAGCAGAATCACAATCAGTTAGGTGGAAATATCCTGTGGAGCTAGATATATTTTAAGAAGCTATACCAAAATATTACAAACAAAGAGGACTATATATACATATATATATATATATTATTGTCATCCACAGACAGACTGTTTCACTGTATCACAGCTCATCAGTGTGGCTAGACGTCCAGTTGCCTCTAGCTATATATATATATATATATATATATATATATATATATATATATATATATATATATATATATATCGAAATATCGATATTACGGATAATTTGAGGAAACAGAAATTAGGAATACAGGAGTACTGTTATTATTAATATTTACCCGTGTGGAAATAAATAATCATTAACTCGCTTTCCACTAAGTACCTCCCGTATATATATATATATATATATATATATATATATATATATATATATATATATATATATATATATATATACAAACATTTTTCATACATACATACATATATATATATATATATATATATATATATATATATGAATTGGGATTTTAGATATACATGTCGAGAGAGAGCGCGGGAGAGAGAGGGGGATAGAAATAATTAGCAATATTCTTTTACACACACGCACACACACAAACGCCCGCAGATACAGACCCACTTTTGTGAAGTACTGTATACAGAGTCCTGCTGCACAGTATGCCATAAGGTCCCCAAGAGACATTACGTAGGTTTTGAATCCTGTGTTGTCCTTCTCCTAGACCATTTGCTCCTCAAGCCTATAGAACCCAGTCTGTCCTTCTATTTACCCATAGCTGGTGGGGAGAAGATGTATTCTTACATTTTCCAAGGATATTACCAAGTAAGTGAATGTAATGAACCCGACAACATTTCGAACTTGTGTCTCTGATTCTTGAGTCCGAGCCGCTATCCATTATTCCACTATTCATACCCTTCTGCACCACCTCTCTTTCTCCCTCTCTGAATATATATATATATATATATATATATATATATATATATATATATATATATATATATATATATATATATATATATAGGTAACTATACTCGTGTCGAAAAACCTTCGAACTCTTGATTTAACAATAGCCAAATCAATCACGAAGGGAAAAAAAGGTTTTAAAAAAGAAAGAGCCAGGAACATGAAAGCCTGTCGAAAATAATCGCACAGATACAGGTTCAAGGCGCAAAGAAAAAAAACCGATACGAGTAAACAACTAACTAAAGAGCTCAATACAAACGTAGAGCAAACCTAGTCAAACCTAATGAGCCAGACAAACCTACCAAGGTTTCACTTAGGCAGATCGTCCTAAGTGAAACCTTGGTAGGTTTATCTGGCTCATTAGGTTTGACTATATATATATATATATATATATATATATATATATATATATATATATATATATATATTGTTTGAGAAAAGAAAGAAATGAATTACTTGGTTTTACACGCACAAGTATATACATTTTTATGTATATATAAGAAAGACAAAGAAATAAAAGAAAGATTCATGAATGTTAATTGCGTAATGTGACTACATATACATATTTACGGATAACACATTCTCTATTACAATTAGAAAAGTTTTTAAAAATACAGATAAAAGTCAGAAACAACCATAAAAAATATTTACTCATACCGTCTTCCAAATGCTTGGATATCCGTATCGACGTGTCCTTATCGCACGAACCACAAAAATAGATATATCCTTAAATGGGATACGTTTATACCTACCTACATTTATATGTGTGTGGTCAAAGCCTTAAATCTCTCTCTCACTCTCTCTCTCGCTCTCTCATTCTGATAGCCGTTCCGTGTTTTATTGAAGGCATTTCATGGCCGTGCCCCTTTGACACAGTAATAAATAATACTGGTCTTTTTTCTTGCACTTAGCCAAATGATTTGTGCGATGCTTTCTGTTTCTTTTCCCAAAGGCCAGGTTCAAATTAACGCTTTTATTATTGTTCCTGCTATCGTTTTTTCTTCATCATCAGCATCGTCATTACGATTCGCATCGTGTAATGATTACTCTCATCTTTTCATACTGTAATACGCTCCACATCTTGAAAAAAACTATTCTCATTATTCCTTGGAATGGTTGACTTCCTTATTTTATAGTAAATATTCATCTACCGCAATGCCCAAGAGCCTCTCAAGGTAGAAGCTTACTGTTTGAGGTTGCTGTATGAACGTAAAAGTAAGAAGTAAATGCAGATTATGCATGACAGATAGCGGTTGATTCTAGAAGACTCAGGTTCTAGATCAGTGTAGTATCATCCCGCGAGTCTGTTCAACAGCGTAGTGGTTGGGAAAATAGTGAGGGGAACACCTTTCGTATCAAACGAATACGAACGAAGGATAATGGTTCAACCACTTTGTAAGTCGTATAGTGCATCAAAACAATTGACGCAAGCCTTGTGAATGAAATTGAGTTAAACGAAACTATTTAGTAGCCGTCGATGGTTTTGCAAGCATGAATCGCTAGTCAACGTGAACGATGGTTTGTCCATACTAGCCTTGTTCATACCATTAATCAAGCACTCTCCCAGAAACTATGAGGGGGTTTGGGTAGCTTATAATATGTCCCCGTTTTCGTTTAAAGTCTGTGTATATTTTCAAAAACACCTGCTATTAAATAAAAACTGTTTATTATTATTATTATTATTATTATTATTATTATAGTTTTATTTCGTTTGGTTTCTGGTGTATACTCATTTCTATCCGAGTCTCGACCAGACACCTAAGGTCAGAAATGGCATCATGACATGAGCAGTTTTGAAAAAAAGTCGCACATATTTTACATTGATAAAGCCCTTCGTAAGGTGTGATCTGTATTTGTGAGTACAATTTTTTTTGTATTTCATTAAGGCATGGGCTACCAGGGATTACTTCAATCCCTGGTCTACTGGAATCTTTTCCAACCAATCCATGGGCTCCAACTACAACTGCCATATTTTTCGCATTTCGATTTCAAGGTCCTTGTATTTTGGTACTTTTGTCTGCTATGTCAATAAGGAGGCACATACTGTCTTTGTGTTCTCTAATCACGATGTCAGGGCGATTAGCATTGATTGTCCTGTCTGTGTGTATTGTTAAGTCCCATAAAATTGTTGCAGGTTCTATCTCTGTAACCGAATCTGTGTTAGTCCAAAATGCAGATTCTGTGATAACCAATTTCATACCAATTTCTTGCAGTTCCCTTTCGATAAGCGTTGCAGATTTCCCAGTGTAGATATTGACCCACTCTGATGTGTCCTGTTTTATATTCAGTGGATGTCAATACTGCGCAACCTGATACAAGAAGGTCAATTGTTTTTGAATATTTATCACAGAATCTGCATTTTGGACTAACAAATTATTATTATATTATTATTATTATTATTTAGGTGCACTCAGCATAGTTGCTGTATATACAACAGGCGGTCTCTGTGGGTGTCGAACAAACACAGAAGTGCCTGAGCAGACGTCTAGCCGCCCTAGTAGCCAGGCATATGAGTGGTCAATCACCAGAGGATCTTAGCTGCAAATGTCTGAACTGGTGGACATGAGAAATGAGGCAGGTTTGAATATTCCCCATAGAAATAGTGATAGAGTCGCGATAGGCTTCCGACGTTTCGATGTGGGAAATTGTTTTAAGGTTGAAAATAATTCATGACCTCCAAAGCCACGTAAGTGCTTTGGATCTCTTTTAAGGCTGGTAAGTGTCGTTTTTGCAGCTCCAGCCTAGATATAGTAGCAATAATCCGTTTTTGATCTGATCTTTCTATTAAAAGCATCGCAGGAGGAGTCGAATACTTTCTGGAACAGTACAAGGAATTGGCCATTTTTTCGGCATCTTTTATGTCTGAAATCTATTTCCTGATGCAAGACTACTTTATACAGAATTCTTTCGCTTCGGAGGACGATACCAAAGAAAAATAAAAGATTGTTAGTAAGTAATTTCATTTGTTTCTATGCCTATACCTAAAAAACCAATAGTAAATTCCTGCTTTATTTTCTATTTCTCATCACCGCTGATCGCACCCCAAACTACCGCCAGTCACGATGATGGGTGTCCCCGAGGGAGATTATTGTAACTTAAACTCACACCTGAACTCAAGTGGAATGCGTACATACGCAGGTAAAATCGTTGGCTCCCTGTACTGCTCCAGTAATTAACTAACTCCTTATGCTATCCTCTATCTTTACAAAATTTAGATAAGGCCGAAAATGGAGTCGTGTTGTCATATTTGAGCAAGAGCTGCCTAGTCTTCACTTTTCAGTCCCAATAGAGTTCAAAATCGTCTCCAAGCCCCTGTGGGTGACAGATTATTTTTCACTCTACAATCTCTATCTATCTCTTTCTCTTACAGGTGGGATTTTGTGAGCTTTAACCATTATCCTCTCATCCTATCCATATAAACTACCCCTTAACGTAACCCTTTACCGCGAGTGGTCTCCAAGTATTGTACAGTGTGAAACTTGCTGTAAAAAAAAAGAGCTTTTCACCAATGAAGTTATCGCGATTTCTGGAATAAAGGTTTTTATTTTTATTTTTATGTGTCATATCCTTTCTGGACGTAGGCGATCATGGCGGCTGCCCAACCTCTCTCTATTCTTTGCAGTTCTCAACAAGTTCCATCCCACTGCTTCCTCCTCCAGACAACGTTCTGTCATTCACCTGCTCAAGCTCGTCAGGTATGTCACGCGCTGCTTTCCCTTGTCTCTCTTTCCCTCTATTCGACCCGTGAGCCTCAGATTCTCCAGCCTCACCTCCCTCATTATGTATCCCAGAAACTTCACTTGCCTCTTCCTGATGTTAAGTATAAGCCTTCTCCTTGTTTGCAACATCTCTAAGACCTCATCGTTGCTCACATGCTCAGTCTATGACCCCTTAGCATTCTTCTGTAGAACCACATCTCTGTCGCCACGAGATTCTTCCATTTTCTTGAGGAAATCGTCCAAAATTCGCTGCCGTAAAGAAGAACAGTTATCATTATTGTTCACTTTTGCCTCATAATTCTTTTTTATTTCTCTTCCTTGTCTTGATATTTTTCCGAATGTCCGCCATTAATAATGACAGTATCAGTAAATTTTAAATATTTTTTCTCTTCTTTCAGTTGTTCATTTTCCTCTTGCCGCATTAAAGGAAAATGCTCATTATTTCATTATATTCTTGTTTTTTATGACTCTTTATGGAATTCTGTCTCGTATATTTATACAAAATTTCAGGTCTTAAAAATTAGTCTACGGATTATTATGTATAGTTAATAAACGGGAGGTTTTAATGAAAATTAGCAAACAGGTTGGACATTATAACCATGTGGTAATCAGAACATTTCCGATAATATAAATATTCCTCCTGTTTGTTAAGCACCAAGAACATAGTAATTAAAATGGACTAATTTTTCTTTTTTGTTGTTATTATAACGTTTTTCCCACTATACACTCCGAACTTATTCAAGTCTTATATCGATCCATGTAATCTTCAAGGAATTTCGAATTGAACGTTATATTTAAATTATGGTGGTAGATTTTTTCTCGATCTGCTGCCTATGTCTGGGAATATCAGGTATTATTGTTGTTTTTATTACTGCTAAGATATTGTTAGTCATATATACATTTAAGTTTTACAAGACCGCCTTGCGATTGAATTTACAATTTATATGACATTCAATTGACGAAACGTGGTTTAACCCTAATGCCGTGTGAGACTGAGGTAGGTTCTTCATAATTTTTTTCTATTTTTCCCAAAATATATCTTTACACCGTTTAATATAAATAAATACATAATAATCTGATTTTTCCTTATTTCTCAAATAGATAACCTGTACTTTTAATTATATATATATATATATATATATATATATATATGTGTGTGTGTGTGTGTGTGTGTGTGTGTGTGTGTGTGTGTGTGTGTGAAGAAATATATTCTTAAAGTGTGCTATATTTATGGGATAAAGTCCTCAATATCAGTGACAGAGCGTGTGTAAATATAAAAGTGAACATAGTTGCCTGAGGATTGCATTTAGCATGATACAGACTGTCGCCTCTAAGTGTTGATTTCTATGTTCACTTTCATATATATATATATATATATATTAATTGCTGATATCCCCTGACGAGTGAACGGAGTGATTGCTGAATAGTCGGTCGTCGAAACTCTAAGTGGGGATGATGAAGTTAGCGCCAGTCAGCTAAGTGCCAAATTTTATATTTGTATTAATTATATATATATATATATATATATATATATACATACATACATACATACATATATATATATATATATATATATATATATATATATATATATATATATATATATATATATATATATAATTAAGTAATTCATTGAGTCTGAAAGAAACCTCAACAGAATGCAGAAAGTACTGGACGGCCGTTTCGTTCTATATTTGGGACTCATCAGCAGTGCGCATCCACTACCGAGAATTGAATCCCTGACAGTTATGTTATCAAGCAACCTCATGCCAACTGTTCGAACGGGCCTCGGTGACGAAGAGGTAGCAAATCAGACTCAATATAGCACCGCTCGCTTACATATTCCGTGGTGGAACTCAACTGAAATTCTATGTAACCATAGGACTTTGCCCCGAGGAGCCACGACTACTATCACCAAGTCGCTCAAAATGAAGCTTTCTGCATTCTGTTGAGGTTTCTTATAGACTCAATGAAATACTTAATTAGAATTATCAAATCATCCTAACAATTTCTATCGCCTGATCCTGCTTCTAATGCTTCAGTTTTCTACCGCATGCATCATCCCAAAAACGTTGTTGACCGTCTGTATGAGGATAGTTCCGAAGGAGGCAGAGGATTAGTTCAACTAGAACTGTCCTACAAAACTACAATTGTCCTTCAAAGTTACCTGCAAACTACAGAAGACTAGATGATGATATGTGTCAAAGAACATGAAAGAAGTAATAAAGGGAGCCAACATTTTCAAAAATGGAGTTTCAAATGAATGCGGAAATAAAAATAAAGCATAATACACCGACTGAAAATGCAAAATACTTAAAAAAAGAAAGCAAAGACAAATGCAACCGAGCAGATACAGAAACAGAGGCAAGATAAACCGCATCATGGTCAATACTCTGTCCGTACCAAACAATCTGATGTAGACAAACCACGTACCCATAAGTGGTTTCGTAGTGCAGTTAAAAGCTGAAACGGAAGGTTTTATCCTTGCTGCACAGGACCAATACTTGGTAACTAGAAATTATCAAGCACACATACTAACATATTGTGTTAGCCCAAAATGCAGATTGTGTGATAAATATCCAGAAACAATTGATCATCTTGCATCAGGTAGCACGGTATTGACACCCACTGAATATAAAACCCGGCACGACAGAATGGGCCAATATCTGCAAGGGAAAATCTGCAACTTTTACGTGAAAGAAATTGATATGAGCACCACCCAGACCCGGTTACGGAAATACGACCTGTTACAATTTTATTGGACTACACAACAGACACAAACAGAACAATCAATATTAGCCGCCCAGACATTGTTATTAGAGGCCGCAAACAAAAAGTTGCCTCTTTATTGATATGGCAATGCCTGCAGACTGGAATATATCTTTGAAGATCTTCAAAAAACTATCAAAATGCAAGAACATTGAAATCGAAATCTGAAAAATGTGGCATATGGGAACATTAATAATACCTGTTGTAGTTGTAGCCCTAGGATTGGTTGAAAAGATTCCAGTAGACTAATTGAAGGGATTCCTGGAAACCCATGCCTTAAATAAATACAAAAAAATTGTTCTCACGAGTACAGCCCACACCTTACGATGGGGTATATCTATGTAAAATATGTTTGTGTTTGTGTTTTTTTAATTCATCAGTGGAAAATGTCATGATGCCATTTCTTATCTTAGGTCATGGGCGGGACCCGGAAAGAAATGTGTACACACCAGAATTCAAAGGAAATAAAATAATAATAATAATAATAATAATAATATATATATATATATATATATATATATATATATATATATATATATATACGTATAGGATCGGAGTATACGGAATAATTTCCAATAACCAAAAAATACTATTCTTAAAAGAGTGCTCACTACAGAGTAGAGCAAATATAATTTATTCGAAAGTTATAACATAAATATGTAATAAAATCACTACAAAATAGCCATTTTGTTTCAACACTCCTCGTGTCTTATCAAGTGATGGTGTTGAATGTAGAATAAAGGGTTTTAAAAGGTTCAAATCAACCAAAGACCACTCGCTAGGTGAAACGCTGTTACATAAGCTGCAATGACCAATCAAAATACAAGTATATGAAAAGGAACATTTGTTATAATAATTAATTCTATCCAATTAATATTAAAATTTACTATAAAATTGAAAATTAAAAATTACCAATTTTAAAATTAATCTGTATTAAGTTTAAAATATAAAAATATTTAAAGAAGAAACTGAGAAAAAATAATTGTTTTTTTATTTAATTTGTTTTAATTGAAAGGCCAAAAATTCAGTTAGAATAGACGTTGAAATCTAATGTTGATGCTAATCTTCGTTACAGCTTAGATATATTTGAACTGGTCATATGGGCAGAGGTGGATGGAATCTTACAAATTACAATACATACACAATCAAATTATAATACACAAACACGTAGACATATTTAGATATATAAACACGAAAAAACACGAACGAAACAGGCAATAGATGTCCATGTCCCTTTAAAAAACCCAGACAACATATGCATACAATGAAAGGCATATATAAGCGATCATACACACATACATTAATAAAGACACACACATATATGCACACCAACAAAACTTAAAGTACACTAATATGTATAGAAATGGATAGAAAAATAAATATATACGCATACACACAAGGTGTCACCCTCCCCTGCCATATCACCGCTCCAAATGTATCTAAGCTGTAACGAAGATTAGCATCAACATTAGATTTTAACGTTTATTCTAATTGAATTTTTGGTGTTTCAATTAAAACAAAATAAATAACAAAACTTATGTATTTTTTCCTCAGATTCTTCTTTAAATATTTTTATATTTTAAACTTCATACAGATTAAATTTAAAATTGTTAATTTTTAATTTTTAGTTTTATAGTAAAATTTAATATTAAATAGTTAGATTGATTTCTATTTTAGTCTAACCCTAATATTAAAGCATTAATTATTACAAACAAATTTCTTTGTTAAGTTTTCTGAATTCTCATATACTTGTATTTTGATTGGTCATTGCAGCTTATTTAACAGCGTTTCCCCTAGCGAGAAGTGTTTGATCGATTTGAACTTTTGAAAAGCCTTTATTCTACATTCAACTTGAGAAGTCAACAGAAGTGTTGAAACAAAATGGCTCTTTTTGTAGTGATTATATAACATATTTATGTTATAATTTTCGAATAAATTATATATATATATATATACATATATATATATATATATATATATATATATATATATATATAAATATATATATATATGTATATATATATATATATATGTATATATATATATATATATATATATATATATATACATATATATATATATATATATATATATATATATATATATATATATATATATATATATATAAGCAACCTTATTCCCATTAGAGTTGATTTGGGATTTTATTCTCTATTAAATTTGGTCCATAATAATAAATACTTCAAGCTCTATAGTAGGCTTATATAAAAACGGATTTATATATATATATATATATATATATATATATATATATATATATATATATATATATATATATATATATATATATATATATATATATAATTGTATAATGTTTGAATTAAAATATTGGACGATTTTGTTAAAATATATATTGATGTCACTATATATAATATAGATACGTTGGGAAAATTATATATATATATATATATATATATATATATATATATATATATATAATGCAACACATAACATCGAATGTCAGCAAAATTAACAAAGGAAAGCTTTCATATGTCAGCACACAAATTTTTTTCCACCACTGTGAAGAAAACGGGTAAATAACACATTGCAATATTTCAATGCATATATAATTTCATCAAGAACATATATATATATATATATATATATATATATATATATATATATATATATATATATATATATATATATATATATATATATATATGTATATGTACGGATTGAATTTTGTTTGCCATCCCTATTGACATTTCACGCTGATATATCTAAAATATTTAATTTAACTCCAAAACTAAATATACACTAAATGAATTGAAAAGCAAATGTAAATACTTATCCTTATAACATGGGTGGAGCGTGTGTGACATTATGAGCATTTTTATCAGTTAACGTAGGTGTATATAAAGAGAATATCAACAAATGAATGCCAGGTTTACGTGGAGACTGACCTATGGAATTTTATATTGTTTGGGCTATGCCCTCTGTACTTTGTTTTTCATGTCTTATTTTCATAAATTTCATATATACATTACAGTACAAATGTTTGATGAATCTCCTGGTAATTTTTGAAATTGGCACAAAACGTAGTTATTTTGTATATATATATATATATATATATATATATATATATATATATATATATATATATATATATATATATACAAGACTAGGATTGGTGTATACGGAATAAATTCAAAATAACCAAGAATTACTATTCTTAAAAGAGTGCTCAATATAGAGTAGAGCATATATATTTATTTATTGAAAAATTATAACATATATATGTTATAAAATCACTACAAAAATAGCCATTTTGTTTCAACACCTCCGGTGTCTTATCAAGTGACGGTGAACATCATCACTTGATAAGACACCGGAGGTGTTGAAACAAAATGGCAATTTTTTTAGTGATTTTATAACATATTTATTTTATAATTTTAAATAAACAATTATATATATATATATATATATATATGTGTGTGTGTGTGTGTGTGTGTATGTCTGTATACAATATATCAAATGCTTAGGCTTCCGCTGTTAAGTATTTAAATTGGCACCAAATTAGTTGATTTGTACTTTAAATGAGAAAAAAAATAATATACATGTTTTTAAAATATGAGAGTATTCTGTCATAGTAATTTTATTATGAAAAAAACAACACATTATGATTCAATTTGGCTCTCGTCAAAATATCCTCCTTTAGATTTGAATACTGCAGAGCAAATTGTTGGGATTCGTTGCAAAATAAATGCCTATTTATTAGGTGTAAGTAATCATGAGATTTAGTAAGTGTGGCCACCAAAAGTGCAAAATTCGATTTTGCAGACATCAGAATCAAATCGTACGGAACTTAGACTATTTGTATATGTTTATAACAGAGGACAGAATGTCTAAAGGTCCATCGACATATTTAAAGGGTAATTTTAATGGTATTATTTGCCGTTTTCTTACAAGGAAATATTTGGCGTTCGTTGACTAAGCAGCCAATACTACCGTCGGTTGTAGATTATAAAACCCTTCTCTTGAAACAAGTTTACAGGAAAAAGTATTTCTCGAATCCAGTAGCTGTTGTAACTCTTTCCAGTAGCTATGGATGTGTTTATACCTGGAATTTTGTTCGAAGTAGTGGGGAAAGAGAGTATCTTGATTATTGCATTATTCTTTCTTCATGTAACATGTGATATAAATTTTAGTTGTTACATCTCTTGAAATTACTGAACTTCTTATACCACTTATATATAGTGGTATAAGAAGATGGTCCTAGCTCAGCTCTACATGCTTCACTCACTCGAAGACCTCTTTAATCATCGATCTTGGATATGATTGAATATAGCTGATAGTGTAGATATCTCTGAAGGTGATTAGCACCATGAATGTCTCCCACCTGAATGTCTCGATCTGACGAGTTTATTTAAGGACATGGTGAGGTTTGGGGTTAATATTTGGATATCTTAACAGCTTGCGTTGTTGTACGAATATATCCCTTAAGCAAGGCTTTATTCTTTGTTCAGTTTCCTTATCTCCTATAATAAATATACACAGATATATACACTGAGGTATGTGAAGCGTTTAATATTTACTAATTCTACATATCCGTCCTCGGTATGACGATAAACTACATCCCTCCTGGGTTAGAGGATAAACTACGTCCGACAGCAAGGATTCTGATCACGAGGTTTTGAGGTGCGTTGAACCACCTCTCTTCCCAGGTCCACCCTGACCCGGGGTGGTAACACCTGTTAGGGTCCCAGCTATGGGCAAATAGCTAACCACCAAACTAGAGCCAAAACACTATGAAAGTGTAAAATAGGATTTAATACCAGAAAAACTTTGTAAAAAATATATTACCAGCGATACATTTAAAAAAAAATACCAGCTATACATTTTTGAAAGAAAAAAATGAAACATTACCAGCTATACATGTTCTGCAAAAGATATTACCAGCGAAGGACAATTATTACCAGAAATAGAATTTTGAAGAAAAAAATATTATCAGAAATGGATTTTTTGAAGGAAGGAATATTACCAGAAATAGAATTTTGGAAAAAAATATTAACAATAATAAAGAATTTGTCGGCATTAAATGGCCCATTGAGGTTCATATGCCATAAAACAAACCAAACGAAACCAAACTAATTCTACATAACAATGTTTCCAAATCTAAGCAAAGTATTAAGACATTAGAAAATTGCATTAGGAACAAACAAAAAGACTGCTGAACTGCTACCTTATATCTGACCTCGTGTATGGCTGTGAATGCTGGTAACTTTCCTCACAGATGAAGAAGTAAGTGAGATGTGCCTATCAGGCGGATGCTGATAATACGATGTAAATGTCTCAAGTGAATAAAGTAAGTTCCAAATCGAAACAGCGAATTTAGACGGACGCTTATACTTACACTTGTAAAGAGCGATTCGAAATTCCTGGGATACATGAACAAATATGGCTTGCAAAATTTAAAACTCACAGGACATGTTGAAGGAAGTGGAGTAAGGAAGAAACGTTGAATAAACTACTTAATGTCTCTGGAGACCAAAAGAGTTCAAACGAGCAACACGAAGATGGTAAGAGCCATTATCACCCGCACCCTAAAAAGACCACGGTTTATAAAAAAAATAAACTGTGACATATTTATCTTCGTCGAGATGCTTTTGAGTGATAGAAATCACAACAGTGAAGCTTTAAAATAAGAGTATACTCATTCAAAATATCGCTCTATCATATATTGTAACGATAACTAAAAAAAAAATATGAAAAAACGGTTTTCGAAGACATCAAATTAATAGAATGGTCACGTAGATATTCCAGAGAAAAAAAAGAGATTTAAAGAGATCTATATGACCATTTTCAGACTCTTGTGCATTTCCTTCATATTACATTTCTTCGCACGAACCGCTATCTTTTAAGACCAACTCCCAAGTGGATGCTTCCCCAATCCCTACAACCATAACGAGTTCAAGTCTATGGTTAATCGCTATGTTCTTCGAATAACCGTATCAACTATGCCTCTTAAGTCTTACTATGTATTCTTTACCTCACGTGGCTTTTGGGTTTTGTACTGGGTGAACATTATTGTAAATAAATGAGAACAAAAAATAACACATATAAATATAATATCGAATAGTGTAAATAATAATATCATATCGTGTTTCAACTATTCAATAATAGCACTCTAAGAATGAATAGGTGAAGCCTTATTCAAATGTAGATGTAATTCTAGAAAGGAACGCAAATTATCTTGTATTTATTGCCTTTATTGCATACTTATTTAAATTAGGAATTTATTGAAAGCAAAATTGGGCCATTAACTAATTGTCTAAACATCAGATTTAGAAGGGAAAATAGTCTATTAAAAATATCTCTCTCTTTCACTCTTTCTCTCTCTCTCTCTCTCTCCATATATATATATATATATATATATATATATATATATATATATATATATATATATATATATATATATATATATATAATAATAGGGAATATATCCGTTGGTATATAATCCAAGTGGATCCAAGTAATATCAAATATTAAAACTGATCCACAGTTAGCTCAATATATTTATTATAAGAGAGCATATATATTTTTACAGCAAAAATCCAAAATTACCTCATGTGGGTATAGTTTATTTCAGATCGGCATAACAATATCAATCTTCATCGGCCCTGAATTCCTTTTAGAACAAGAAAAAAAATACACTCCACAAACTGATGTAAACCGCTGTGATTAAATTTTAATTCAATATTCTATTCTTACAGATTTCTGGATGTTGCATAGTATTCCAATATTTTAACCGATCCCGAATGGTGTAATTGAGTGGAATATATATATATATATATATATATATATATATATATATATATATATATGTGTGTGTGTGTGTGTGTGTATGTGTGTGTGTGTGTGTGTGTGCGCGCGCGCGCCTGTGTGTGTGGGGTATACATGTCTGTATGTGTACTTATTTCTAGATGCATGTAAACGTACATGTGTGTGTAAGTATATGTACATGTATGTCTTTGATAACGAGTAGCTTTCATAATCACGACGTTTTGGAGATTAGCTCCTATTATTTAACTTGTCTTTCAGCAAAATCGCCTTACTTATCAGCACATGAACATACGCCAACCGACGTCGTACAAATTATTGGTTTTAGTATATATATATATATATATATATATATATATATATATATATATATATATATATATGTATATCTGTGTGTGTGTGTGTGTGTGTGTGTGTACATATGTATATGTGTACATATTTGTAGATGCATGTAAACGTATATGTATGTGTAAGTATATATATGCGTGTTGTACAGCCTGATTTATTAGATTGGATGTTTCCGTGCAGCTCACAGAATTATGAATCTATCACTCAACTAATTTGTCTTAATTTTCATTTGTTTTATGTTTAAATTGCCCCCCACTCATATTAATAATATTAAACATTTATTGTCTAAATAACAGTTACTGTAAATTCTAATAAATCAGGCTGGTTGTTGACATAGAGTAGCATCCCCAGACCACTTCCTCTTAAAGAGATACCTTACGAGCTCTCCTTACGTCTCTCCGAGTAGGACTGATATCTAACATAAATTCATAGCGCAAAGTCCAGACATGCCGATCTGAAATAGACAATACCCACATGATGTAATCTGGGATTTTTGCTGCATATATATATATATATATATATATATATATATATATATATATGTATATTGAGGCATATTTCATTAAATAATATGGACAAGTTTTGTATATTTATTTTATGCAAATTCCTTTCATACCGTCTGATAAGATTAATAACATTATCATTGAAAGACGAACGAAAATCACCGTATTGATGCATGTTTTTTAAGCCTATCTAAGCTTTCGGCCTACATAAACCATCATCAAAGCTGACAATAACATTCCAAGATATGAAACAAACACGGACAGGGCAATAAATTGTATGGAAGATTCACATTCAGGTTGTGCTGGATAGATTCTCGGCATTTTATAATTTCGCGCAAGTGCGTTGATTTTTTATTTTATTTTGTCGACTGCACAGTATAATAAGTTCAGTTCGGCATCGTCTGTGAGAAAAAGAGCAAAATGACCGAATTCACTCCGCCAGACATTTTGAAACGGTATGATTTTACTGCTTGAAATTCGCGCCGGAATCTAGAATTAGGATATATCAGATTCTTTGTGGAGAGTACAGAGTA
>OZ038482.1:54681249-54683749 GCA_964036315.1 Acanthosepion esculentum | reverse complement strand
TTTTTGGTTGCTGAAGGGTGCAAACCAGTTGAAATTCATAGGAGAATGTTAACTGTGTATGGTGCCACATGTTTCAGCCAAAAAATGTCTACAAGTGGGATAAATTGCTTAAAGAAGGACGGAGCAGTGTTGAGGATGAAGACAGGCCTGGGAGGCCTACAGAAGTGAGGTCTCCTGAGGTGATCGAATCAGTCACTGACGTCATTCAGTCTGACAGAAGGGTGACAGTGGATGATATTGCAAGGACTTTGAGCTTATCTGTTGGGAAAAACGCAGGGGTCATCAGTCAGAAAGAGTCATCTTGCATCATGACAACGCAAAGCCTCACACAGCAGCCCAAACGGTGCAGACCATCAACGAGCTGGGCTGGGAACTGCTCCCTCATCCCCCTGACAGCTCAGACCTTGCCCCTTCAGACTTTCACCTGTTTGGTCCCTTGAAAGCGTTCACGAGAGGCACGAAATTTAAAAGTGACGATGAAGTCAAAAGTGTTGTGAGTGACTGGCTGAGACATCAGTCCAAAGATTTTTACGCTGAGGGAATACGGGAGCTTGTGCACAGATGGGAAAAGTGTGTGACAGTGCTGGGAGACTACGTTGAAAAATAAAAAAAGTAAGCTTCTATCTGTATTGGAAGTCCTTATACCGAAAAATTCACCTTTTTTATTGAATGACCCTCGTATATCTGTTAAAATGAGATGTCAGTGTTAATTTTATTTTTGCATAATCTAGACGACAATTTTCCCATCGCACACTCTCTCTCTCTCTCATACACACATACATACATATATATATATATATATATATATATATATATGAGTGTGTGTGTGTGTATGTGAGTGTGTATGTGTGTGTGCGCGCGACTCCTTTGTGTTCGTGTGTGTCTGTGTACGTATAATTAAATCGAAAGATAGACCACATGTATTGGTTATGATATGTTAATGCATTAGTTTGGTTAATGAAATTTTTATGAATTAAATAAATTTCTTGGCGACGAAACCGTTAGTGATTTATCGTAACGGCATCAATAAACTTGTAACTCGAAGACAGAAACCTATAGATATTTTGATCCCTATTTTGTCTCATATCGACACTGTTTAAATACATTCATTCAAGAATAAATGTTGATTCTAAAATAGGACATTATTTTCAGAACAATCTCATATATGGTGATTGACTAGACTATTCTGTTACTTATGTTCGGTTAAAAACATTTTCGACAAATTTTGAAACAGTTACTTTTTGTTTTGTATGTATCACTCAAACACCATATTGTTTTAATACTTTCACTGAGTCTTTGAGCTTATCGTGACAAATTAGTTTCAAAATGAAATTTATTTTACTGCCTGCAGTACTAGCCGGAAATTTAACACGTAATCTCCATTTTTGTATGCTTAATCGCTTTGTTGGTTGCTTTCGGGAAGGATTCAAACTGTAAAATGACCATTATGTCCACCCAATGCAAATTTGTGATTCATCCCTAAAAATAATAGTTGAGGGAACAAAATTTATGTACTGTTTCCTGCAGCACAATGTTGGATATCGAAAAATGATTGAGTAAAAAGACAGTATTTTACTTTGTTCGGGCTGTTGTCCTCATCTTTATCGTCATATTCACTACGTTTTGTCTGTAATACGCTTGTATACATTGAACCATGTGTCCCCAAG
This sequence comes from Acanthosepion esculentum, assembly GCA_964036315.1. Classification (NCBI taxonomy): domain Eukaryota; kingdom Metazoa; phylum Mollusca; class Cephalopoda; order Sepiida; family Sepiidae; genus Acanthosepion; species Acanthosepion esculentum. The sequence goes on along the minus strand of OZ038482.1, from coordinate 54,682,082 downwards.
GATCAAAGCGTTGGTTGAAGTAACCCTGTGACTTGAACCAAAGAGTTGCGTGTTCAATACCTGGCCACAGCAGAGGTGAATAAATAACTTGGAGATTTGGGTTAATAAAGGGGAATAACTGAAATTGAGATATCCAGAAAAGGCATGGTACGTGGAACTAGAACAATCTATCTCAATGGACGAAATAAATAATAAGTTCGGTTAGAAATTCCCAAGCATATCACCTGAAGAAGGCCGGAGCGTAAAACAGGCGAAACGTCGTGTATATGACATTAACGATGAAGACAACAGTCTGAACAATGTAAATAGTGTAAATAGTTCCAATACACAGAAATATTCACATAATAAAGACAATAAAAATAAAATCGAGAAAATAAGAAGAAAAGCAAAAATGCATTCTGTCACAAATAAATACGAGAAAATCTAAATGGCTGACATGAAATTTCCATAACATAGAAACATACACACACCCATGTATATATACACGTTGCTTCCGCTCAAAATTTACATCATTTAAAATGTGAATGTCTGACTAATATATGTCCCAGGCAAAAGTAATTAAATAGGCTTCATGCAGAAAAAATAAATGATTTATTTATCAGAATTTAACAATATATTCAAATGGATGTTGATTTTATAACCGATTTCAGAAACGTTTAATGTGCGTACTACACGACACACGTGAAGTCAGCTGTCCAGCTCTTGCCAAACACGCCGTAGCATGTCTTGCGTAACATTCTCAAGTGCCTCTGTGATTCTCTGTTTAAGTGCCTCTAAGCTTGGAGGAAGAGCGTAGATATAGACCTGTCCTTTCACTTAGCCCAATAGAAAAA
>OZ038482.1:54671249-54678749 GCA_964036315.1 Acanthosepion esculentum | reverse complement strand
TGCTACGTCCGCTGTCCTCAAAGCCATGGGACCGGCGTGAAGCTCCTCTTGTGGATTATTTGAAATCATTTACATTGGTTCGATTTATGGGGCATTGTTTGGGCCTTGGCAGGTTCATTGTGCTATTTCTTCTGGTAGTGGCATCGAGTACACTTGCGGGTGGGGTTTATGACTCAGAACCATCTGCCAACAGAATTCTGTCTATCTATCTTAGTCTGAACATTTCTGTCTTAGCCTGCTGATGTCTGTCTATCCATCAACAAGCTTTTCGGAAAGTATGCATTTCCCTGCGGCACACGCAGTCAAATTTCAATCCCAGGTGAAAATTGGATACTGGCGAGTATCAAATGGGATTCATTTTTCTTTTAGTTATACTTGTCAAGTTACGTACACCTCTGTCTTGAGTGGCTCCCGTGCTTTGTACTAGTTGGAGTTTAGTATGAAAAAACTCTCACTGCCAAGAAATCCTTAAACTCAGAATAATACCCCCATAGGTTACATACCTTATTTTATATTCTGTGATGAAATTTTCTTTAAAGATCGTCGGACGTCTTCATGTTTGTTTTCACACTGTTTCTGCTGCCCTACCTCCTCCTAGCCTTCTTCAGGTGTGTGCCGGTCCGGTTAAACTTCTGGTAATTTCAAAATAAACCCTTTATTCTATCTCAAGAGGTCCATTGCTCTCATTCTCTCGTCGATTCCTAGAGATATATGCTCTTTGTTAAGTCTTCATTTATTTTCAGTCCTTTTTCCACTGATTTAGCATTTCTGTGCTACCCTGCGTAGGGACTGAACTCATAATTATTATGCCACTGGTGTCACCATGGGGAAGTTTTCTAGAGCAGTGATTCATAAACTATGAGTCGCAAACCAATTTGGAATGCTGGGGTCGCGAAAATTAAATTCCAAAAAATTAATTTGCTGAGGAATCGAATGACTCAAACTTGAAAGTTGAATCTATAGAAAATTTTTGACTGAATTTTGAATCGGAACTAAAGCTGAATTTCCTAGAATTTCTGAAATGACATTACATGTTCTTTTGTCATATAGCACCACATAGACATGTGAAACAATTTTTTCAGCTTTAACCTTTATTAAAAGCAAATATCGTTCAACGCTGAATAACGTAAAAGTTGTTTTACGTCCAGCAGTGTCAAATAATATACCAAGATTTAATTTGTTATGTAGTAAAAACAAGAACATCCGTCACATTGATTCTTACTTTGGATCATTTGTTTACGTTAGTTTATTTTTATACTTGAAAAATTTACTTTGCTTTATTTTTGTACGAGAAACAAATCCTAAAACTGCTTTTACTTTGACAATAATACTTTTTTTTTATATATGTATATTGTTCAGCAAAAAAAAAATAAATGGTTTATATATTTCGTTGCACACCCTTGTGCACATTAATCGAAACAACCGCTTTAGTTTCCTTTCCTTCACCATACCGTCAGTTTTAGACCCACTGGAATGATGGGGTGTAATCGATTTCCATTTTCTCCTCAGATTAGGTCATCTGCTGTGGTGTGCAGTAATATGAATCTATTTTCGAGGTGTATGATGAAATTTGTTTGGCCTTGAAAAATATTGCGTCATCCATCATTGCATCCTACGCTAATGTCTCAACTGTCTACTAGTTGTCCTACGGCCATTTTCTGCAATGGACGTTACTCCAAGAAAGCCTACGAAAATTGTAACGAACATACTGGCAAGCCTTACCAATGAGCAAATCAAAGTACTAAGTATTTCCCGGAAACTCTCTTGATTTAAATCCAATTGATGTGGTCAATCTACAAGGAACGACTTTCTGGAATGGACATACGAAATACCGCCATGTGCATTTCTCATTGAAAAAAAAAATATTAACGGAATTATTCGTTTTGTTTCAATTTGAACAAGGGTGTGTTTTACTTCATATTTAATACCTGTGATCGCGAAAAAACTCGTGATGAAAAATGCGGACATGAATGAAAAAAGGTTTAAGAAGCGCTGAACTACAGGATTCATTTGGTAACCTGGGCTCTCTTGTAGGGACATATTGAGACGCTGTTGATATAAAACTACCAATAACTGAACAAGGAACCAAGACGAGATACCATAGACATGGACATCGTAATGAAAACAATGTACCTTGTAGATTGAATAAAGTGTTCAGTTCAATATTCCTTGTTGATTACATGCCTCTACATATCTACCAATAAAATTAGCATATATGCAGCATGCGTCTGGCAATATTTCCATTGTAAATACATTCCTTATTGAATGCTTTATGATACAATTGGAATTTGATGGGCATTTATGTAGACCACAGATTTGTCTATAATATTTGTTTCTGCATCTGTTAACGTTCTGCAAGGATTTGCTGGCTATTTTGAAATGACTGTCATTTTATTTGCAAGACGTCTGTCAATAGTGATAAAGTTTTCTTTGTTGACTAGTGAAGTGACCTGGGGAGATCAGGAGAATCTGGAGGGCCTGGTGCTTATGCTTGTGTGTAATTGGTTGACTGAAGTCAATGGGGGTGATGGTAATTGTGTGCCTGTTGGTCTGCAACATTATCGTGAGCAGTGTCCTTAGAAACTGAGGGCTTCGATCATATTTTATCATGTTTTTGCATTAGCAGCAACGTCTGTGGTTGGATCCTTTTATATTGTATTTCTGGAGGAGCGGATTTGTTTTGCGAGCAGGGTGTGACGCTCGGAATGCCTGCGCAGAAGGCCACTTTTCATTTCTAGCTTTGCTTTCTTAGAATAGAAAACAATCCATCTTTCCACGGGATATGCATGGTTGGTTTTGGAGGACAAGTCATAATTAATCTTTTTGAAAATCTACACCCAACGGGTAAGAATATCTATTCTGTTTTTGAGTTGTTGTTTTTTTTAATCTAATTTTCCTTCTATTATTAGTGCTTTTGTAACCTAGAAAGGGTTACCGAATGAAGAATAACTAAAACAGAGGTTGGAAATGAAATGGTAATCTTTATATCATCAACAAAATACAATACTCGTCAGCAGCGTGAAGTAGGTGAACCACTGTTAGCAGTAAACTACTTAGAAAGCATATTACCACCACTTACAATAGTGTCCAAAGTATTTATGACGGTTGGGATATACCCATTAGTGTTCATATGTACAGTATATAACGCCCCCCTTTTTAGATTTACTCTGCATAGATCAATATCGCTTCTTTTTCAGGTTAATGTCGATTCTCGCTCTTTCCTTTTTTTCTCTTACTTTGTTTTTGCTTTTTGTCTCAGGAACTTTCCGAGGAATGGACACATCAATTGTATCAAAAAGAACTTCCATACGCTCAACATCCACTGGAATATCGTTCTCTTCATTTATAGGCCTTCTTTTTGCTTGATTCAAGTGCTTTTTGTGCACCATTTTCGGTCCTTTAACTAAAATTATCATCCTACCAATACTTTTGACGATATTTCCAATTTTCCAATATCTTTTCCCCGCGTGAGTTCGAATCTCATAATCGACGCCAAATATTGTAACCTAGGAATGTTACTGAATGAGGAATAACCAAAACGGTGGCTAGAAATGAAATGGTAATCTTTAAAACACCAACAAAATACAATACTCGCCAGCGGCGTGAAGTAGGTAAACCACTGCTAGTGGTGGACTACATAAACATATTTCTGAGGATTAGGACATACTAATTAGTGTTCATAGGAACAGTATATAACAAGTACAATACTACATTCATCCATTTTTTCATATTCTTCAATCATAAAACCGAAATCGAATTATCTATAGTTGGATTCTTGTCCAAATAAAATTAGTCTACGAAGGTTAATTACTACACGTTATTCATATTTAGTCATGTACTACATTCTTCATTAAATTATTTTTATTTGACACTACCCTGCATATAGGTACCTACATGCAGAATTTTTATGTTGTCAACGAATACTCGTTGTCCCTTTCGTAATGCTCGTTGTAGTAGAGTGTTTGTAATCGTAGATACAAACTATAGTAACGCCGTTGAACAATGCTGGTGTCGGGCGCCTTCGAATAATCTCGCAATAATTCTACTTGCTCGATAATATTCGCTCGAATAGTAATCACCGCATTGTTCGAATAGAGAAATAGTATAGAAAAGAGAATAGAGAATAAGGGTCCGTATAGTAATAGAGGATAGAATAGAAATGGTGATCGTTAGTCGTCACGATACTTTCTACACATGCACTTTCTCTATGGTCACGTGATCCAGTTAATTCAATAATTGGATCGCCTGTGTTTGTTCTCTGGCGATCTATGTTAAAACTCAAATGTCAGCACGCGACCCTTTATTCCTATATAACAAGAATTAAACAGTATAAAGTTAACTGGGAATTATTACGATAAGGAATATGATGACAGGCAAAAGAAGAAGAATATTCTAAATATAGAATCTAAATATAATTTAATATTAATAAAAGTTAGTATGAATCAAAATTAGTCAGGATATAATATTTAGTAAGTTGTGACGATTTAGTTTTCATGAAATTTTGAAATGATTAATATGATGATATGTTATTTGGACCAGTATAAATATCTTGGTTCTTATGAGCGTAATATTACGGTTGCTCTGCTCTCTGATATTTCTAGAGGCTTTCGACGACTGATACTGGAAGAAGTCAGGAGAGTACAACGGCCGAAACACTAAATATAAAATATGAACATACTAGATCAAACAGTAAAAATCATAATAAGCAGTTTTTTTCCGAATTTCATTCATGAAGCCTAGGATTGTTCTCATTTTAAAATATTTGCATGGGAAAGTTTGACCATTTACAAAGGTACTTTAATGTACCAGGTTCAGTGATAACTGAACATTTGATGAAAAACCAGCAGTTTCCTGTTTTATTAACTGGAAATGTGCTTAATGCTGAGTAAGGATCATATAGATTCTGGAATCAGGATATATTAAGTCCTACCAACCATGTTTCAGAAGGAGTGGTTTGTTGGTTTAAAGATCATTAGCCTTTAATGGTATATTTTTGTTTATATAGAAAATTCGTTTGGGGTTGTATATTTTTTAGTTGCTATGCACATTTTTTGTCTTCGGTTTTACTCCGAGGAGAGAGGACCAATAAACAGGCTTAGCGGTTTTAAATCATTATATTTTAATATCACCAATATACAGTAATATATATTTTTACAAACACTATTGTTGAGAATTGTTTCTTTTTGTTATGGATGCACATTTAATATGTCTGCTTTTATTGCTTGTTTTTGTTTCAGTATATAACGATCGTAGAATGTAAAGAACGACCTGAGATTTAGGATTAGGTTAGAAAAATAAGATTGGAGCAAAAAAATATGAAAGTCAATGACAATGTTTCATGCAATAAAATTCGTATAGACTTCCTGAAGAGAGACATGACATATTTTCACGACGCATTTGCTGGCTTCAAACTGCCTGTAAATTTATGAAAAATCAATAAGTCGATTTATCTATAAATCTATCTAAATTTCGAGAGTTTTTCAAATATCGTATATAGTGTGTTGCCGCCAAAACCATTAAAATAAGCACTCTGTGTGCTACGCCTAACATGTGGTCTTGTGTAGAACTCAGCATTAACTTTTTTACATATTGATTAGTGGGTGTGTCATGCAGAGAGCAAGCTGTGTTAAAATCTGTTTAAAGCCGAACGTTACATTTTTCAATTCATCGAAGGTTCGCTCTTTTTCTCTGTCTACTTCACACACGTGTGTGAGAAATGTTCTCAACCGGTAGACATTTCTCAACATCAGAAAACTCCGTACGCGGTTATTCTACATCAACAGTCTGGTATATATATCTATCTATATCTATCTATCTATCTATCTATCTATCTATCTATCTATCTATCTATCTATATGTATATATATATATATATATATATATATATATATGTGTGTGTGTGTGTGTGTGTGTGTGTGTGTGTGTGTGTGTGGAATAATCCCTTCTCTTATGCATATCATACCGCTTTGAATGCAATGCATTGATCTCTCTTCATGGATATACCTTTTTAATATTTTATATTAAAAAATTCCTGCCTGCTTGGATTATCCTTTCGACTTGAAGATTTGACATTATCAGCTGTGTTGGTGTATAATTATCAGGCGTTTTTATAGGCGAGTTATTTGTTGATAAAAAAATGCTGTTTCGTTTTTGATAAAAATATTATTTTATTTTTAGGCTATAAAAATGCGTGACGATAATCATACCCTCGAATCATATGGCGAATAATCATTTAAAAATGTTATAATCAAATTGTTACGTTTCTTTTTGCATAATAAATATTGTTGAAAAACGCCTGATAATTATGCACCAAACCAATATCTATCACTCTGTCTCCCAATTTCTCTCTCTCTCTTTCTCACTCTCTCTCTCTCTCTCTATATATATATTTAATCGGTTATGTAATTATTATTTATTATTTTATTTTAATTTGATAAATTATATATGCATTCAATTATTTTAAATAATAGGTTTTGAGTTAACCGTTTTCTTTTAACCTTTTCTGGTCCTGTCTATTGGTTTCGGAAAGGAGGATTTGTTTTTAAGAAAAAAAAATTAAAAAAAAAAAAATTCCGGGCGTAAGTTAATATTTTGGCAAAACTCGATAGTTGCATTCTCAAGAAATTTACGTTTAAGCAAGTTATTTTCTGTTTATGAGTGTGACATTCTTGAGATCGACGTTGTGGTTAAACTTTTTTCTGTCTAGAAATAATGCATTCTATAAATTGCTCTGTATGAAATCATTTTTGTATTCAGTTGTCTTCCCTTTGATTGTTATAATCATCTTTGACTTAATTTCGGAAATAAATAAAACATAAACATCATCATGCTCACTAACATCTGACCAGCTGTCCTCCACTTAGTTGTTATTTCTGAGTTGATCATTTATGTCTGAAATTTAAGATGGAGAATACAAATATTATTCACTGATTTATCGATTGTCCTTCTCTTGGTTGTTATAGTCTATTCTGTCGTTATCATTAGGACACTCTGTAATATTTCATCCGTATTTCTCGCCCTGGTTATTATAATCATTTCTGACAGAATGTCACAATCGGAAAATTAATATGTTGAACAATGACCAGATATACTGGCAAAATTGACCAACGCTTATCAACTTGCTCATTTGTTTTAATTGATTGAGTTTCCTTAAAGCTTATCAATCTTACACGGGTTATTTATAGCCAGAAAACATTTCAGATTGTAAGAATTTGTTTAGAGATAATAAAGGTTTTTACTGATACGAATTCTAATAATTGAGCGATAGCTTGACGATTGAGAAGCGATGGATTCATACCTTTCCAAAGAGTATTTGCACCTAAGTGAACATAACGAACCCAACTAGAATTGAAACCCAGCTCTCTGATTTCCAAATCGGAGCCGTTAACCATTACACCACCTGCATACCCAAGCTTACAGAACTTGGCATTCCGAAGTGGTCATTCATATAGGTCACCCAGGCTCGACGTTACTCAACTACGATAACCGCTGTTTCAAAGG
>OZ038482.1:54638749-54666249 GCA_964036315.1 Acanthosepion esculentum | reverse complement strand
TCTTCTGATTTAAATTCAGGCGAGCATCTGTGGTCAATCTGCAATGAACGACATCGTGGAATGGTCATACGAAGTACATGTGTACTGTTCATGTTTTATTGGAAAAATACGAAAAAAGTAAATAATAACGGAATTATTCGTTTTGTTTCAATTAATTTACACAAAGGCGTAATTACACTCGAGCAGCTTCTTTCCGCGACCACTGCTCCGAGGAACCAACTCCTAAGATGATGTTTTCCCGATCACTACAATCTGAACCTGTTCAAGGCTAGGGTTAACCGTTGTCTTAACTATATATCCGCATATAATGTGCCTCTTACTCTTTAGGCCTTTACCTCGAGCGAGCATTGTACAGGATTAACGTCACTATAAAAGAAAAAAAATAGAGACAACGATATATTAAAGTCAAACATCTCGAAAAAAAATTGCTGAAATAAACCACTTTTTTTATATTGATAATCAATCTAATCGGTAAATCAATAAATTTATTGCCACATCCATAGACACACACGAAAGCACACACGCACATATAAACACATATATGTGTTTATGCCTATGCCTATGCTTATGAATCGATTTTTTATATTTTGCTGAGGAGCGAAATACTTTAAAGTCTGATCAATGCTTTGAAGCTGCAATTCCCACATATTCACACAACGTCATATAAATTCAAAGTAATTCTCACATAAATTTATCTACATAATTTTAAAAAAAACTTCCCTTCAAAAGCAATTTTGAAAAACAATTCCTGACGTAGTGAAGAATTGATGACGAATTAAATATTCTGAAGGGGAACAAGCGTTGTTTCCTTGAGAGGACACATTTGAAAGTGGCAAACAATGATTCCTCATTTTCTGGCTTCCATGTCCTGTCAAGACGTGGGCGTTTCTCCACGACTTTTGTAATTCTTTGCAGTATTTGGGTTTTTGCGATCTCTCTTAATCCGTGTTCTTCCAACAATATGCCTGTCCTGGGTAAGACGATAAACTATGTCCAATAGCAAGGCCTCTGATCAGGTATTGAAGTGCGTGGAACCACCTCTTAATTGCTGCTGTTCCCCTGTCCGCCCTGAGACGGGGTGGTAGAACCATTTAGGGTCAAAACTATGGGCAAATAGTTAATCCCGAAACTGGGGTGAAAACACTATGAAAGTGTAAAAAACGGGTTTTAATACCAAAAATACTTTGTAAAATATTATTTCCAGCAATAAATTTTTGAAGAAAAAACTATTAACAGCTATGCATTTTTGAGTAAAAAAATATTACCAGCAAAGGTTCTTTGAAAAAAATTATTGCCAGAAATAGATTTTTGACAAAACAAAATATTACCAGCAATAAAATTTTGTCGGCATTAAATAACCCATTGGGGTTAATATACCGTAAAACAAACCAAACCAAACCAAACATATGCACAAGTTTGTTAGATTATTCTGTGCTTTCCTCTGTCCTTTTCATTTTCAAAATGTCCTATGAGTGTTGAATTTTCCAAAAACTTTTTCCTCATATGCCCTACAAACTTCAATTTTCTCTTTCTGATTCTAAATAAAAGTGTCAAAAACTTGATCGTTGTTCACATATTTAGTCGATTTACATATCGTGTTATCTCAGGATCGTCTTACTGTAAAGTCGGAATACTTACCCGGCACAGGGATTCGTCCCTGCGCTGGTAGTATCACGGCTACGACTTAGCTTGGGCCGGCTCTGGCCTGGACCAGCTATGACAAGCCAAGACCAGCTATGACTAGCTTAGACCAGCTCTGACCAGCTTGGACAAGCTACGACCAGCTAAGACCAGCTTAGACCAGCGGCCCGAGTGAAAACACTCGGGGCCCCACATTAAAAACCGACCTTGTGTCACAACCTGACTCAGTGGGGGGGGTCAAGTAAATACACTTACTGTAAAGGCTGAATAAGTCCAGTGAAAATACACATATATGTCATATGTCCCTTTCTATTTTTGTGTATTTACTGAATTCATTTTTCTACCTGTATTCAGGAGGTTGGCTGTCTGTATAAATTCAGGATTGTTCTTATATCCTTCACCAAATAACTTAATCCTACCTATCTAATATTTTTAATCTCAAACATAAAAATATCATAAAGGATAAAATTATAAAAGCTCATACATGAGGCATTTCACAAGAATCCACGCCTTGCTTCAGTGAGGAAATCCATCTGGTGATTTAAGGAGACTTGGGGTCACGTTGTCTTCAGCATTGACCCACATCATTCACGGATCTTCCGGTTTCTGCTCTGATTCATTTTGTTAAAATGTTCTTATTTTGAGGTGAGAATGTCATCATGATCTTCATTTTCATGACATGAAAGCCAAGAACTGTTATTACGGCGAGTATCTTCACATTCATTGCTTCAGGCGAGGCTCACTTAAGCTTTCTTAGTATTACCTGAGGTATTATTACAGCAGTGGGAAAGTAACTGAAGTGGAGATGCTAGTCCATAACCAATAGCATTAGATTCTTCCTTGGATTTTATTCAGAGTGTATTGATAAAATCCAAGGAGGAATATGCAATGTTATTGTTCATGACCTAGCATCTCGGCATCCCTCATTTTCCCAACTCCGTAACTTAGTTTCCCTGTGCCATTTATATAAATATTTTCATGGTATTTGGTCTGATTAAATTTTTTCTATGGTACTTAGAATTTATGAATTTAAGGACAGTAAAAAATTGGGGGCAAGATCTAATGGTTTTACATTTGAATCTGCAGCTTTTATGATAACAGTTTCTTCTACTATCGCACTTCTCGCTTGTGGAACTGTCTTTCGTTTTAATTCCCAATCAATTTGATCTTCAAAAATTTTGATGTAATGTCAAGCGATATCTTGTACACTCTTAATTTTTGTTCTTTTATTGTTTTTTCTCCTTAGTAGTATAATTTCTCATATTCTCTAACATTCAGCAAACTCTTGCGTCTTAGTAGCTTTATTGCCCTGATTGGGGTGAAGAGATTTTAAAAAAATAAACGTTGTTATTATGTGAATTATTCGAACTAATATCCTCATCGTTATTGTTTCAGTTACTCTGAATCAACCAATGTTTTTTTTTCCGCTCATCTGGTTTATGACAAATCCGGTAATCTTCAATTATTCTTCAACTTCAAATTTCACAAGCGACAAAACAGATCCCGAATATTTTAGTTATCGGTTCGACTATTAAAACAAAGGGCAAATCAGGAAAAAAATATTAACAAAGAGGACGATTATCAAAAATTCCAATGAAGATAGCTTAGACTATCTCTCCCGTTCAGTACTGCAGATTTGGTTGTTTGTCGCCTGACCTTAACCTGTTGAGCATCTCCCTTCGGGGCTGATACAGACCCCATCTCTTTCTTTTCATGAGTGCAGAACCTGGTGTTTTTTTTTAAAATTTTTTAAATATTAGGCAGTTATTTTGACTTAATAGTCATAGCGTAATTCTTGAACTCATTCAGTCGGTGCCTGTACGTACATAGAAACATTCATATATATACAATATATATTTTCTTCTCACTCCAGCTATGGGTAAATAGCAGGATAGACTGGGCTCTATCGTCTCGGATGGCAACTGGTCTAGAAGAAGGACAACTCTGAATTCAAAACCTGCGAAGGGTCTTTTGTGTGGAACGTAGTGCACCAAGTCTCTGCATTCGGCCCTTCAAAAAGTGTGGATGTTTCTGCACAAAATCTTCGCCACTATAATCAAATCTCATGCGCTGGCGCCCGGCTGTCAGTTTCCTAGGAACTGATGGGCTTGACCTTCATACGTCGAATCGACGGAAGAGTCGAGAGAGTACGAGAGTGTATATATATATATATATATATATATATATATATATATATATATATATATATATATATATATATATATATATATATATATATAATGCATGTATATGAATTATGTATGTACAAGTTAGCGTATCGCTACCACAGGGTTGTTTTATGATTTGCTTAAAGGTAAAGAAAAGTTTCAGATAATAAAATGCTTCAAGTCTCCGAGGGCATTCATCAGCCTCGCTGATTCGACTTGAATGAAAACAAATCACGTGATATGTCGTCTTCTACATGGTTGTACATTTATGAATATGGCCATCAGATCAGTCCCATGTTACTTCAAAACTCACAAAACAAGCCTGTATATTTAAACACATCTATGCTGAGAAGAACTTAGTTACAGTTATAGTTCAGGAATGTGCAAAATACAGATTTTGAATTCAAAGTTATCATTCTTCTACATTGGTTACCACACATAGCTAGAGCGTCCAATCGGCCCTGTTATTTAACCCATAACTTAAGGGGGAGAAATGTATTTGTGCAAAAACAAATTAAAGGGCTCGATCGGGGTTCGAATTCGAGTCGTTGATTTTTCCTACTGCATTACACCGGCCGCACATCTTCCTAAGGGAATGACTGAGGTAAATAGAAAACAAACGCTACTCACCAGGTTTCGTGGCTCAAAGATATTTCTAAGTGACATTCCACATTGAATTAGTTCACATCGCAGGTTAGTATAATTTGGGACAGCACTACAAATGTGTCTACCGTTCCAGCCGCCAAAGCTCGTTGGACGCACTGGTTTGTTTTATGTGAAACCTGCATTTTACAGTCGATCTATCGGTAGATATAGATTCACCTTGTTAGATTTACCTTTAGATTACAAGCCTTCAAATTTATTTTCTATTCTTTTAGCCATTATCAAGGACGATTTTTATTTTTTTTATTTTTAACTGAAAGTGGGGTCTGTTTTGGACAGTTTTTTACATACTTTGTTTCCCGAAAAGAACACACCTATACGAAGACAAGAAAAATTAAATAAAAAGCTTAATCACAGTTCCTTGTCAGTCGTCTTAAACGAAACTTTTATAAAACAAGGATTGCTGCCCAATGCCCAAATACACAATTATTCATATATATATATATATATATATATATATATATATATATATATATATATATATATATATATATATATATATATATATATATATATTCAAAATGCAAACACAGAAATTCACCGAGTTACATGCTAATAAAGCGATTTTTAGATGGTTCGTCTTTATGTTTTATGGTTGGAGTCCGGTTCCATTTTATTAAGTTTTCGTACGGGAAATTTGCTAGAAAAGAACGTTTTTGTATCTTATTAAATTTAGGTAAGATTTCATTTATTCGTATTTCTGTCTCATCTTTTATGAATTTATCTCTGCTTTTTACTAAACATAAAATAGTCGTTGAAATATCGTGGACGAGATTAAGGGGAAGCTGACAAATCAACTGATGGCAATCCCTAAACAGAACTGTGTAATTTCATTGCATAGTCAAACTGATAATTTGAATGTGTGGCTTCTGAAGTGGCGTACATTAAACATATGCCTGGTACCGTTCTTTGTTAATATGAAATGATGGGTTATTTTCTGCATGGTCCTTGTATATATAATGGAAGATAGGTAAAGGCAGATATGACCCATGTTTTCATAGATAGATAGATAGATAGATAGATAGATAGATAGATAGATAGATAGATAGATGTCAGTAGGATATAAAATTGTATCCGCACAACACTGAACATAGTGAGACAAAGAGGACAAACTTGCATTGAAAAGAAAAGAAAACGACTGTCACTAAAATCTGATAATTGTGTTTTTTAGCCCTTCCAACAAAATGCTAATACACTCCTTACGCAAAGGTTTTGTTCCTCATTCCAGACCTTGTCAGTACAAGCTTTTCCCGCATTCTGAAAGAAAGATATATAGATTCAAAACGGTTAGAAATTCCGGTCATATAGCAATAATTATTGGATCTGTAAAAAGTTATATTGTTCGAAATGCATCTAAGATTTCTTTCTTTTATTCCTAATTCACATTTTTGAGAATGAAATGAATTCACTTACATAAGAGCGCTGTCATTCCAACAGATGAATAAATGAAAACGGTACATCACTAGAATGTCATCATATTTGATGCTTATGCAACTGGTTTGGAAAAAACTTGTTCTTTGTATACCGTGTCCCCTCCGGAAGCAGGCGATCATGGCTCTCCACAATTTCGTCTCTTTTTTCAGATCTTAATAAATTTTGTCTTTGTGTTAATTCTCCCAAACCCTTAATGCATTTTGACTATTAAAGTTGTTATCAGGAGGTACGGGTTGAGGAATCGAGGAGCCGAGTTCGAATTCCAGTCGAATCCATTACATTCACATACGTGCTAATAGGAAAGGTATGAATCCTCTTCTTCTTCCACTAGCTATGGGTAAGTAGCAGGACAGGCCGGGTTCTATAGCTTTGGATGCCAACTGGTCTACCGCAGAAAATATTGGCAAACTACTGCGGGAAAAAAATTAGCCACGTCATTCATGTATCTTTCGATACATGACTGCCTAAGCGTGTATCCCGCATGGCACATAAGTGAGGGAGTTGTTATCACGTAGGCAACGTTTCTATTTAACTTCTGGCTATCTGGAATATGGAAAATTTGTTGTTGTATCATTGCCCCTGAATCTTTTTCTTTTTTCATTATTTTTCTAGCTGATCCAGAATTGACAACTATACGAAAGCAACTCATGTTAAACAACATCCAAAATCCAGTATGCCATCGTCTCCAAGGATATCAATTGTAGATTTTTAGAGCGTTTAAGTTTAATGTCAGATGGTTTGGTTTCAACATATGGTTATAAATACGGGTTCAACCGCTTTTGATAAACTGGGTTTTCATTTTTCAGGGGATAACCTGTCACTATAGGTATTCGAAATATTTCTCTCATCTGAAATATTGTACATGATATTATAGACACAACGACCAATTCCTGGATCAAGTAGTAAAAAACTAATCAACAGGTATCAAATGTCAGCTAAAAAATGGCCACCTGAAGAAGCCAAAGCGGTACCAGGTTGAAACGTTTGTCTATAATATGCGTAATAATCAACCAAGGACAATAGTTCGATGAAATTAAAGTATATTAGCAAAACACGCACACATACACAAGCATATATATATACATGTATATATATATGTATGTATATATATATATATATATATATATATATATATATATATATATATATATATATATATATATATATATGGCATTAAATGTTATTATACTGAATACTCATATATGAAATAGTCGCCCCTTTTTTTCAAGTATTTTTAAGCAATTGTGCATTAATTACATCTATCGGCATATATATATATATATATATATATATATATATATATATATATTTGATCAAAAAGTATAGGGACTTCCATTATATAAAGAAAACTACAAAACATCATTTCAGCAGATAATCTCCATCGAAATAGGTTTTATACAGCGTCGTTTTCATTGATGAAAGCCTTCCTGGAATTCCTTTTTGGGCATAGCGAGCAGCTATCTCGTCGCATTCTCTTGGATTTCCTCGACGTGGGATTTGATTTTTAACGAGGAAAACTCGCAAGGAGCGAGATCTAAAGATTAAGGTGGTTGTCGGTCTTGGCGAATGTTGTTCTTAGCACAAGACTTGGTAACTGAGCGAAAACTCTTTGGTAAGGTGAAATTGCCACACGCTACATACTTTCCTTCCAAACACTGCTATAAATGACAAAATCAAGCTAGAACAGAATCTTTTTATGGGAAAACGCGACAAATTCAGTCCATACGCAGCTGCTTTTCTTTGCGTAACTTTAGCCCCGTTAATATAGCAACAGTCTTCATGCTTTTCGATCCGGCCTCTCAAACATACACACATAATAATAAATAGGACCTCTAACTATTTTATGGGAGTTTACAATAAATGAGCAAAGCTACTATCCCAGATATAGTGATCAGAGACCACAAAACAGAATATACCTTCTTATTTTCATAGGAGTCCCTGTAGATTGCAATATATCTTTGAAGATCTTCAAAAACTATTAATATACAAGGAGCATGAACTCGAAATCTCAAAAATGCTCCACGTAAGAACATAAACGATTCCAGTTGTAGATGGAGCTCTTGGGTTGATTGCAAAAGGTTCCGATAGATTCATTGAAAAGCTTCCTCGTTGTCATACCGTAAAGAAATACAAAACATTATACTCACAAGTACAGCTCACACTTTACGAAGGGCTTTATCTATGGAAAATGTGTGTGATCTTGTTTTGTTTTTTAATGGTCAGTGGAAAAATGTCATGATGCCATTTCTGACCTTAGGTTTCTGGTTGGGACCCGGAAAGAAAAGAGTATACTCCAGAAATCAAAGGAAATAAAATTATAAAAATAATAATAATAATAATGATGATGATAATAATAATAATAATGATGATGATAATAATAATAATAATAATAATAATAATAATAATAATAATAATAATAATAATCATGAACATACAACAACAACAACAACTACACAAATATTAGTAAAATGCTAATCAAAATCAGCTATTCAGTATTTCATGCTGTAAAAAAATTGTCTGGAAAATATGAAAACATTAAAATGTTAAATGATTTGGTGCTTCATACTCAACAAACTGAAACAATCTGTGGCCTCTGAGTGTTATCTTCAATGTCCACTTTTATATTTACATAAGCTTTATCTCTGATATTGAGCATTTTCTCCCATAAATCTAGTACACCTTATAACTATATTACTTCATATAAATATATATATATATATATATATATATATATATATATATATATATATATATATAGGTAAATGAATATTTGTACGTATGTATGTATGTGTTATACTCGTTCTGATCTTGATATTGCCGCTCTGTGAGTTGAAGTTCCGATTGATTTGTTCGATTATTGGTTTTGATTCGTGTTCAAATTAGGGAGGTCGGAAGTGATTTCTGACGAGGGGAAAGGTTAAACGTTCCCGGAACGGAGTGATGGGGAAATGGAATTTAAAAGTAGCCAAAGGCGGAAACTAACACTCTTTATCCAGCGAGAAAATGGAAAGGAAATGAAAGTCAACTGAAGAGACTAATATCATCATTTCGATGATTATTATTATTATTATTATTATTATTATTATTATTATTATTATTATTATTATTATCATTATTATTATTTACAATGATAATAAAAATCCTAGAATAAAGAGATTGATCATTATCGCCATATTATCGACATCATCAACGATAATATTATTACCAACATCATTTTAATCACTTTCATCACTACTAACATTAATAAATGAATATATTTCTATTATCACTCATAAAGTACATCAGAATTCATTATACAAATCAATGTTTTCGCACTAAAGTTGGCATTAATCAATAAATTTCATTAGAAAAAAATAACATATATATAAATGTACCAGATTTGTTATTGGACTGGAGGGGTCGATCCCAACGTGCGGCACCTTTGGAAAGTGTCTGAAAAGAATACCACGGGTTGACCGAAGATAAGTACTAGAGAGGAACTTTCATCAGAGCAATTACCATGAAAATATTTATATAAAAGGCAAAGTGTAGCTACGTTAAGGTGTTGGGAAAATATGTGATGCCGAGATGCTAGATCATGACCAATTACATTGCATATTCTTCTTTGGATTTTATCAATAATCTCTAAATAAAATCCAAAGAAGAATCTGCGATGATATTGGTCTTGGACTGGCATTTCGATTTCAGTCACTTTCCCACTCCTGTAATAAGACCACATGTAATGCTAATCCACTGAACTAATAAATGTGAAGATACTCATCGTAATAACAATGTTTTTGGTATGTCATGAAAATGAAGATGATGATGACATTCTCACCTCAAAATAAGTGCATGTTAACAAAATCAATCAGAGCAAAAACCGCGAGGTACGTGAATGGTGGCAGTCGATGCTGGAAAAAATGTGACCTGAAGTCTCTTTAAATCACCAGATTGATTTCTTCACTAAAGCAAGACATGGATTCTTGTGAAATGCCTCATCTAGGAGCTTTTATAATTTTATCCTTTATCATAATTTTGTTTGAGATTAAAAAATTAAATAAGTAGACTTAATTAATTTGGGGGAGGATATTAAAATAATCCAGAATGTATACAAGCAGAAAACCTTCTGTATATGGATATGAAAATGAATTCAGTAAATACACAAAAATAGGAAGTGACATAAACAATGTGTCTTTTCACCGAGATGATCCTGAGAGAATTAGAAGTCATAACACGATAGGCAAATGACACTGTGTTGATAGTTGACACGAAATGTAAATTACAATCACACCTACAGAATATATACTAAAGGAAAGAGAGAAGAAAAGATTAAGCACCATTTTTAAAAATCAGAATGTATGGTTGTCAGTAAAAAGAATGACCCAAGATACGAACTAAGATTTAGAAACACGCAAGCAAGAACAAAAATGTTAATATCTAAAAAAGATCGTTAACAGAGTACAGAAACTGAGACACCGCATTCGGAAATCGTATTGGTATAGAGAAAGATGCCTTCCAAAAGCTAATCAAAGTATTAAGAAAGATGAAAATTTTGTTAGAAACAGAGAAAAAAAAATACTTGATTCATATCTAGTATCGTTCCTTCTATATGGTAGTGAATGCTTGACAATCTTCTCATAGATGATGAAAAGAATACAGTGGAGCAAACATGTGAGCAACGGCAACATTTTAGACACTTTTACTCAGAATCAGAAAGAGAAAATTGAAGTTTGTAGGGCACATGAGAAAAGAGTGTTTGGAAAATTAAACACTCACAGGGTATATTGATAGTGAGAGGTACAGAGGTAAGTGGAGAATAATCTAAGGAACTTATGCATATATTTGGAAGAACATGGTTTAGGAGAACTCACAAATAGCGAAAGAATGCTTAGAGTTACAACAGATAACAAATCGTAAGGAACCAAGATCGCTCACGTCTTGAAGTAACACGGCACAGGGAAAAATAAGAATCATTGTTTGTCACATTCAAAAGTCTTCTCTCAAGGGACCATCGCATGTCCCAATTCAAAATATTTAATTTGTCATCAATTCATCACGAAGGTAGGAATTTTTTTTTCACAATTGCTTTTGAAGAGAGGAGTTTTTTTTTATTTAATTACGTACATAGATTTATGTGAGAATTTCTATGAATTTATATGACGTTGTGTGAACATGTGGGGCTTGTATCTTAAAAGTATTAATCAGCCTTCAAAGGGTTTCTCTCCTCAGCAAAATATAAAAAAAATCGATTCATAAACATCAGCACAGACATAAATACACGCACACACACACACACACACACACACACACATATATATATATATATATATATATATATATATATATATATATATATATATATGTGTGTGTGTGTGTGTGTGTGTGTGTGCGTGTGTGATTGTGTGCGTGTCTATAGAAGTACCCATGAATCTATCGATTTACCGATTAGATTGATTAGCAACATAACAAAAAACTGGTGTATTTGAGCAAATTTATTTTTTCTTTGTGATGTCTGACTTTAATAAAACGTTTCTCTATTTCTTCTTTTACAATGACGTTAACTTTGTACAAGGCTCGAGAGTAACTCGAGGTAGATGGTTACAGAGTAAGATGCACATTTTATGCGGATATATATTTAAGATAACAGTTACCTCAAGACTTGAACAGGTTAAGATTGTAGGGATCGGGTAACATCCTTTTGGAAGTCGGTTCCATAGAGCGGAATTCACGGAGAAGCTGCTGCTCAAGTGGAACTTACTTTTCACTAGTCGGATACGGATGGAATATGGGTAGTTACCAAAAACGCAGGTAGCATGGCGGGTGCTAGCCGTGAAGGTCAGAATTGATGGAACTTAGGAATTTGGTTCGTCTGAGCATTTTCAGTGGAAGTAGCGACAGAGCCGTGTTGCTAATTTCCGTCTGTGAGAGAGAAGTTTTTGGAGTGTGGAAAATAATCCTTCTCCAACAAGGACTCGCATACGCTTTCGAACTCTATCAAGACTGGAAAGCGAGATCTGGGCAGCTCCCATTCAGATATGACGGCAGTGCTACATTTTTAGGTCTGATCTAGCTCTTGTAAAGATGGAGGACTGCATGAGGGGTCAGCTATTTACTGGAGCTGTATAGGAAACCAGTCACTTTTCCTGTATCTTTATTGAGTATGACGCCCATTAATTGTTCAAGGCAGCGGGCCTAACCTGAGGGTATATCCATTCTTCGAGATGGGTGGTTGTTCAGAGTTCGATCGGCGATCATGGAATATAAGTAGTTTGATTTTCGATGCATTGTGTGTAATCAGCCAGTCCCCGAACCATTGAGATGTTAAATCTAGATATAAGGTATTTTTTATTCCCGGGGTTATTTTTTCAGATTTCGTTTTGAATTTGTAGGTCTGATGAATTGGATCATAATTACGATTCCAATGTAATAAATTATAACCAGGGAATATTAGTGTTTCAGCCTTTTTATTATATATATATATATATATATATATATATATATAATGTAATATACCAGTAATTTATTTTAATCATTCATCTTTGTTTCCTGAATTTAGTAAACAGGCAATGGCTTTCAATCTTACTAAAGTAGAAATACATCAACCGTGATGAGCAAAATGACGTACCAGTCTAAAACGGCCAATTAAAACATGAGAATCAGGCCACCTCCGCCATTAGATCTGCTGAGAAGAGTCATTTCAAAACGGCGTAAAAATATATTGATGAAATGCCGAACAGCAGACAAAGCCACTTCGATCGACAATAAATGTGAAAACAGTCTTTGACCTTTTTTCTTGTATTCTTTTTATTGTCTGCTGTTATAAAAAGAGAGAAGGTATTACACGTAAACACACACACATACTCATAAACACCCATATGTATATCATCATCATTATCAAATATATATATATATATATGTGTGTGTATGTCTGTGTGAGTGTGTGTGCTTGCACGTATCATTATATGTATATATGTAATTTATTCTTATCAATATATATATAATATATATTTTCGCTATAATTAAATTCAAGCAAGATTCAAGGAATCTGTCTTACAAACAACTTACAACCAAGCACATACTTAATATGCAGAATATATATATATATATATATATGTATATATATATATATATATATATATGTATACAAGATATATATATATATATATATATATATATATATATATATATATATATATATATATATATATATATATATATATCGGAAAAATATGACGAACTGAATTTTTTTTAGCATTCCCAATGTGATCCGTTTTCTTGCGGTGAACAACCAATGCGTTTTGTGTGTTATTATTTATTTTGTGTTAATATAGACTCTTGTTTAAACTTCTAGAGGTTTCTCCAATGTATTAATTCTGGCAGTTTCTCCATTTGATAGTGTAAATTTCTCCTTCAAGTTTTGGCAGGTTGTTTTGCTTTTTCATTCATTAAGTCTTTGATTGTTTTCGATGTAGTTGTGGCAAATCTTATGTTGCGTTTAGATAAATTATTTTCGGTTGTAATTGTGATAGACTAAGCAAAACTGAACACAAAAAAGAATTCACATACGAAATAGAAAAAAATACTGTACCTTTCTTTGAATAATATAGACATGTTGTGTCTACTAATTTTTATACTAATCCTTTCCAGTTGTCTAATCAGATTCTTAAAGTCTAGATGAAATTCATCAAAGAAGACACCGTAGCGTTTGTTAAAACAAGACAAGTATTCCTATCTTTTATGAGATCATCTTCAGGTGTACATTAGAAAAACCAACATTGTAACTGCGATAAAATCATCCTTCAGCTGAGATGGTGATTTTGAAAAACACCCTCTATCGCGATCTGTAATTATTTTAAAATTTTAAATTTATCGGTTGTAAGTATGGAATTTTTTTGAAACACAAATATTTCAATATAACAATGCTACCGAAAACTTACTCCTGAAGATAATCAAGGAAAAGTTCGAAAAACTATATCACCTTCATTGATTAACATCAAGAAATGTTTAGGCAACTGGAAAGGAAAAGTATAAAAAGAAGTAGACACGTTATTTTCATATTATTTAATGAAACATGTTTGAATGAAGATATGCTGCCTGTATATATATATATATATATATATATATATATATATATATATATATATATATATAATTCTCAAAATGAGCGTTTCTATGTATATATGTGTGTGCGTATGTGTGTGTATGATAATATATTGTTTATGCGTTTCCACAGTTTTCATCCGATTTCGATGCAATTTTTTTCGTTTGATAGATAATTCTTCAGTGCCTGTTTTGAGTCCAAATTGGCTGGAAAAAGTACAATCTTGAAGGGAAAAAATTGAAAAAACTGATTTTTTACACTATGCGCAAAAATCAAAGCAAAATTAAATGTCTGTAAAAAACAGCGTACAATCAATTTAGAGAGTTGAAATCTAACGCAAAAGATTATTAGAATTACATAAAAAATTATATTATAAATAAAATTATCGTATATTATTATTATGGTGGTTCATGGAAGTGGTTCATTCCTTGTAAGATTGAGAACGCAAAAAACGCCCCCCACCCCATTCAAACTGCTAACCTCCTCCCCAAGTGGGGATGTGATTCAGTTGCACCGAAATGTTGTTACTAATATTGATTTTCGGGTGGGCTGTCTTTAAACTTAAACTGATTGAACGTCAAAAATTCCCAGTAATGAAACACCCGGTCGACGACGGGTTATACTGCTAGTACATATATATGGAGAAAAATTTTAAAATTCAACTGGAATCTTTAAGAATATTTATTTAGAGTATCTTTCCCGATATCATAGTTCCATAATTTTGTAATGTTAAAACGAGATGGTGAGACGTGTGGCTGTGCCATTGTAAGTCTTGCAGTCAAGAAGTCATGCATTTTTTCATAATCCTGCCTAATTTCTTATATACAAATTAACTGCATATTTTAGAAATACACATAATCCATGTTTTTTCTGCTTTTATTTCCTCCATAATGTTTAATTTTCGATTCCTGTCTTACTAAAAAAATGTACCCTTTAGGACTGTCTAATTCCGCTTCTCCCTTATATTAATGAAAACGCTTTCATATGCATAAAATGTGTTGCCATAGAGATCACCTTATGATTATATTATGATTATTGGTTTGTCCGTGTATTGTTTAATATATTCAAATGTAATTGTCATCTTTGATAATGGCTTATGCAAGCCGAATGCTTACATAGGATTAAAAAACCTGTATCAATATAGTGATTTTCTTTCGATTTTCAATGACAATGTTATTAAGCTTAGCAGACAATATGAAAGGAATTTACTTAAAATAAATAGACAAAACATGTCTATATTTTTTAATGAAACATGCATCAATATACATATATATATATATATATATATATATATATATATATATATATATATATATATATATATATATATCCGTAATATGAAACTGTGCTCTCAGTTGAATTTTAATTATTTTTTGTTGTATAATATTCATTATATGGGCTTAATATTCTTCACTGAAGTTCATTGACAAGTAAGAAGATTATCTTTAAAAATAAATAAATTTTCACTTAAAACAAATGCTTTGATCATCAATAGGCAACGTCCGTATTGAAATGCATCCATATATTAGTATTATATCGTGCCGATTGCATAGAAACTCTCGACACTTTATCACGATTATGCATCGAAGATTATATGGCTTCAGTTTCGCTTCTTCTGTCTTGATATATTTTCTGGATAGGCGACATGTGCTAGTGTATCCATGTTCTGGTGTCCACACCATTGCCCAAGAAATATGCTAATCGTTGCTTCTGTAGTAATAATTCACACATCTTCTTCTTTACCGAAAAACTTCTGAGATGGGTGGTAGTTGGACTTAGAGATATTTTTGTATGCTCTAGGCAACGTATAGCACCTTATCCAATCATTTTTCAATGTACATGGGGCGATATCATAGAGTTAAATAAACGCACTTATGGCCTGGAAGATGTCTCATTTCATTTTATTCGTTGAAGCAGATTTCATGACGACATATCCGTAAACACATATTAGAGCCGTGTTATGTGTTGTCTTAAATCTTCAAATTATAACCTTTCTTGTAGGGTCAGCGGACATCTTGCACAATTGGGTACACTAGGCTCCATAGCTATGCATGCAGCCACTGCTATGATGAGACGCCATTGCTGGAGAGAGGGCTTCTTTTCTTTTTATGTGTCATGTGCTTTCAGGACGTAGGCGACCATGGCTTTCCACCTCCCCCTATCTTTTGCAGTTCCTTCTCTCTGCTTCCTCAGACCGCTTGCTTAATGTCGCTATTTAGGTAATGCGTTGTTTCCTTTGTCTCCCTTTCCCTCTATTCCACCCGTGAGTATCAGAATCTCCATGACCTGCTACCTCATTTTGTTTCCTAGAAACTTCAGCTGCCTCTTCCTGATGTTATGTATATGCCTCCCCCTTGTTTGCATCCTATCTAAGATCTCAACTTTGCTCACACGCTCGGTCCATGATATCCTTAGCATCCTTCTGTAGAACAACATCTCAGTCGCCTCGATTCTCTTCTTCATCTTGGAGGAAATCGTCTAACATTCGCTGCCGTAAAGAAGGACAGATGTAGAGGGCTTACTAAACTCAAGTCAACGACTAAGAGGGGGTGTTCCTTTGGTGGAATTAATGGCCAATTGTCCCATATCAAGGCACGTCTTCATGTAAAGGACACAGCTGTGGTTCGACATGGAGAAGGATGGTCTGCCTTATATCTACTCGCCCATGACACGGTATGCAGGAATGGATAACTCTCCAGTTTTTAATTCAGATATTCCCAGGGAACTCGTCACATGTTCAGCGACACAATGATCACACCCGGTCATAGGATTAATGATGATGATAATCCACAACCCGTAGAACGTGCAACCTTTAGAATGCCAGTCCTTTGATCTATGTCGCACGCAGAGACAATCATCTTTTTATGCTCGTCTATAATAAAATAAAACAATTATATGTGATTAGATTAGCCTTGGACTAATATCCCAGCCTACAGAAAACGTTCTTGCAACTTTGCAGATACAACGTTGTATTTTTGGCTGAGTACATATACATGATGTGGTAAATACTCTCTAAAGTTGCCAACGACTGATTTCCGAACATCTAACAGGCCGCTCCTTCCCAGCGTTGTCACAAAGTTTTGATAAGGTTGCGACCTACTGCAGGTGAAAATCGCACATCGTTCTAATAACACCGGAAGACCTTTTCTTAAATTAACAATATATATATATATTGAAGGCATAACATTTATTTTCGTATATGCTATTTGAGAATTACAGGAAAGCATGTCAGGAGGCATATACTGTAAAACATGATAACCGATTTAGAGAACCTATTTGCGAAGATAAAAGTATTGACATTCCTAACCTACTTGAAGGAAATCGGCCTATGTCACAAATTATGGCACTAAATAAATCCATTATAGAGGCAAAACACGAGGCTGAGTGACCCAACGACCCGTAGCATTGTTAAAATCAGATCAATCAGTTTAGCGGACGATTGCCCTTTCTAAAACCTTCCTGGAATTTATCAAACATTATCTGTTAATGTAGCACTGACAAGAAACGTACTTCTAACGAAATACGTGTGGTTATCGTCACTGCGGACGCGTAGCCGCGGTAAACGGTCAAAGAACTGCAAGACGACTTTCGACGCGCAGTTCAACGCTACTCGTGCGCGCAGTCTGCCCTCTGCGAGCGTGTGGTGGTCATCACCGCGGCCGTCGGACGCGTATCGGACGCGTAGCGGTGGTAAGTGGTAAAATTGTATGCTGTAAGTGCCAATTTTCAATTCTTTGTAATATCACGCTGCAGAAATGTTGTACCAACGTAATTTGTTAGCTTGGATACAGGAAAAACTGTAAAGATATGATTAATAGTACACAACGCCATATTTGTACAAAAGAAACAAACCATATGAAAACATTGATCACGTACTATGAAAGTTTGTGATATGCACACTAATAAAAAAGGTTCCTGCGCATAGCTTTAATTGTATACACTAAACGTATATTTAACTTAGACATGTAACGTATCAAAAATTGCTACGGCAGTCTAATGAAAACTTAGACATAATATATCTTGCCTGATGAAAACAGATAAAGGAAATTCCTTGAACAAAACACGAATAACTTTTGATTAGTTTTAACACCAATTATATTTGGAGATGCGAAAACATATACGCAGATGTGTTATATATATATATATATATATATATATATATATATATATATATATATATATATATATATATATATATATATATATATATAATTGGACGAAATAATTCGAACAGGTGCAAATTCCACTCCTATACTTGAAAGACTTATCATATTAAGAACTTTAACTAAAACTTCGTAATTTCAGGTTGTATCTACTGCAAATACGTTTATTTATCGAATTTACTGACTTTGTCTTATTTATTTTTAGAATTTAGTAAAATTTAAGCTAAATGCTTGACCATTGCGTGTTCGCCTGATCTGCAGACTAATGGAAGCAAGTCATATTCTCATACGAGTCCAGTTTTTTCTTTTCACAATTTCAGGGCGAGTGTATGTGTGGAAATAGCACAAAGAAGCTTACAACCCTGACTGCCTTCTTCCGAGCATGGAGGGGGATCAGTGATATTTTTGGGCCGCCATATCATGGAAATGTCTCGGTCCAATAATTGCCCTGTCTGGAAGAATCAACAGCAAAGTTTAGCTGAACATTTTGGGAGATCATGTTCATAAAGAATTTATTCCCTAATGATGACTGCATCTTCCAAGACGACAATGCTCCAATACATACCGCTCGATTGGTTAAGAATTGGTATGAAGAGCGTGAAAGTGAGCTAGAACACATGGAGTGGCCTCCCCAATCTCCGGATATCAATATTATTTAACATTTGTGGTGTATTTTGGTGCGAAAAGTTAGGAGCCGCTATCCTCCACCGTCGTGTCTTAAAGAGCTGGAGCAGGTTTAATGGAAGAATGTATTTCTGAATAAAAGTTTTTAGTAACACCGTGATTCCTCACCCGATGAGACGTTGATTCCCCACCTGATGAAGTTTTCCTTTTTTTGAGGTTGAAACAAAAATTTACAATTTAGTAGTGGATATGTGCATGTTCTAATAAGATATATATATATATATATATATATATATATATATATATATATATATATAGTAAATTATATATATATATATATATATATATATATATATATATATATATAGTAAATGATATATATATATATATATATAGTAAATGATATATATATATATATATATATATATATATATATATATATATATATATATATAGTAAATGGTGTAGTTACTCGAATCCATTCGAGGATGCCAGTCTACTAAGGCTGCGATCCAATCCGATTAAAGACACCTGGACAGGCACATTTGTGTTTGTTCAAAAGCCCCTCAGTGCTTTATGCAGCAACTATGCTGAGCAAACCTTAGTTACAGTTTCTGGGAGAGATCGCTTTATTAATATTTATTTAAATATTATGACATAAGCACGTTATATCATCACTACAAAATAGCCATTTTGTTTCAACACTTCTGGTGTCTTGTCAATTGATGCAAAATAAAAACAAAAAAATCACGATCACTTGACATGCAAAACTATGCAAAATATTGGATTTGTAAAAAGAAAATGTGCTAAATTTTGTAAACAAATAAAATGAAAATATGCCATATATTCGAATTTACTCCTCCTGGAGTTCAAAGTATAGAGTAAAATTTAAATTTGCGATAAATATCTGGATATTGCTAGATGTTAAGATGTTAATCGCTCCGGTCGTCCACGGAAATGTAGATACGGTCAGAAGCGTCAAGCAAAATTCTGGAGGAACTGAAGATCATGGGAAGAGTCGAAAAGACTCATACATCATTTTTTTCTGAAGAATTGAGCGAACATTCACAACTATAAGGATTTTGACATGACTAAAGAATATGGCTTCAGGGAGGAGTAGATAGATATTCAAATAACTTCAAAACCTTCCGGCAACCTGTGTTGTCCTACTCGTCATACGAGAGCAGCGTCTGTACAATTTTTTTCCCATTTGATCTCGGAATAGGTTCTTTTACTGTTGTAACATAGAGAAGGTTACTGAACAGAATAATCAAACTAAGGTTGGTAATGAACGATAATACTTAAGAAAAGAACAACACATATGATTCGCCAGCGGCGCGTAGAAGTAGTAATCAAGTCAATTCCACAATGAATCTCCAACTTCAGGATATCTATCAACCGCCCCATGCGATCTGATGTGACACAATGCCGAAATTAATGTGGGGTATCCGAGCCCGTAGGTTCGGCCAAAACTTCTCCGTAGACCACATATAAAACGGGGTCTGATAGCTATTTATCGAGACTAGACTCTACCCTTCGTCATAGCCTCGTCTGGGGATCCTCTCTGCCCGGAGGCAAAGAGTTTGACCAGCACTGCTTGAGGCGAATCTCCATCTGCAGGATGTCTACCAACCGCTCCATGCGGTCAGATGTGACACAATGCTGAAATTAATGTGGGATATCCGAGCCCGTAGCTTCGGCCAAAACTTCTCCGTAGACCACGTATAAAATGGGGTCAGTAACTGTTTTCCGAGATAAGACTCTGTCTTTCGACATAGCCTCGTCTGGGGATCCTCTTTGTCCTGAGGCAGAGAATTTGACCAGCACAGCTGGAGACGAATATCCAACTTTAGACAAATATACAGTATTTACTACTATATTTATGTAAATGAAGATATACCCATTATCGTCCGTAGTGATGCTACAACATTTACTATTATTCATAATGGTTCATCTAAGAACTTTCATTTTATAACACCACTATTAAAAAACAAAACAAAAATAACTGTTTATATGACAGGTGAACTAATAAATATATTGGATTAAAAATAATTCCATTAATTCTTTAAAAATTGCTATGTTTACATTTCGGATAGGAAACTGAGCAGATATGAGCTTTTCCAAAACAAAATCACCTGGATCAGAAAGTGTGGTTCCCTTGAAAGGGAAAATAGTATCTTGCTGAACTGCAACCTTATCTATAGCTGCGTGGTAAACACACACGTTCAAATGTCGATAAAAATAAACGTCAATAAATATAAACACATCAGGTTCATTATTTACGACAAAAAATATTAAAAATAATATATCCCAAACTTCTAGGTGCCTATACAAGACAAATGATATGTATGAAAATACATGACCACTCGAAAAAATATTTCTCTGAATAAAAAACAGAAAACACCTTACATTGGATATACCAAAAAATTAATAAGCAACATAAGGAGCACGTCATGATTAGACAGCTCCACACAAATGAGGCCTTAAGTAAGTCAATAGTTTGCATCATATTTCTTCCGAAATGTACATCGAAAATTTTCGACAGGATTTCCGAGAAGGATCATTTTGGAAAATTGATCAGTAAAATCATTCTACACAAAATGTTTCTAGTGTTCAACAATATATATATATATATATATATATATATATATATATATATATATATATATATATATATATGTGTGTGTGTGTGTGTGTACTAAGGTTAGATAAGAATCGAAATATATAGTCGCCATGCTTTGTATCTGTTGATAACTATAACTCGATTTTTTTATCTATAATAGCTCAAATCATAAAGCACACACACACACGTATATATATATATATATATATATATATATATATATATATATATATATATATATATATATATATATATATATATATATATATATATATATATGTGTGTGTGTGTGTGTGTGTGTATGTGTGTGTGTGTTCATGTGTGTGCATTTCACATTCATACACACATCGGCACAGACACACACACATATGTATATAATGTATGTTTATGAAAAGTATTGTTACGTATCTGAGAAGTATATATATATATATATATATATATATATATACATATATATATATATATATATATATATATATATATATATATACATATATATATATATATATATATATATATATATATATATATATATATATATATATATATATGCATTGATGTTTTTTAATGATGAATGATTATAGTGTTGCGTTCATCACTTTATATATTGTAACACATTGTATTTCTCGGTGATTTTATGGCATGATCAATGAGAGATCGAAAAAACTGCCTTCTGCGACGATCGGAATGGGAACTCTATGCGCCATGTTGTCTTATATTGGCCTATTCTCCCGACTAGTGCATGCTAGCGTGCCTCTGACTTCAATTAAATTCCCTGGTGGGAAGAGACATACGGAATTTCTTATTAAAGTTGTCGAGGGAAATGGAAATCGACAAAAACATACTGAAAGAATGCGGGATTAAAGAAAAGAAACAAAAATGAAAGAACCTAGCCAAAGAAATAAGAAGATGAAGGACAAATGAGAGAAAAAAAGAATAAATAATATTTAGATAAGAGAAAATCTATCTATCTATCTATCTATCTATCTATATCTATATATATATATATATATATATATATATATATATATATAGAGAGAGAGAGAGAGAGAGAGAGAGAGAGAGAGACATTTATAAAAAATGTAACTTAAGAAGAAAGGAAACGTAACAATGAAATGAAAACGACGCCTTGAAGACAGAGAAATAAATAAAAACTCTAAATGACAGGAAACATCAATTAAATTATGACAAAGTGTGAAAGGGGCAAAAATTTAAATAGAAAATTAGTAAAGGAAAAATGAACGAGTATAACATTCGTCGAGATTATTTTATTTTATTTTATTTATGTATGGTTTCTCTTCAGGACGTAGGCGATCATGGCCCTTCACATCTTCATGTTCCTCATAGCTCTGAATAAGTTTTGTGTTTTTGTTATTTCTGTCGAAACCTTGTTCTGCCATCCATTGCTCAAACCTATCAAGTATGTAAAGCTGCTTTCCTCTGTCCCTCTTTTCACCTAACTTTCCCGTGAGTATTATATTTTCTCAGCCTCCCTTCTTATATGCTCCATAAATTTCAACTCCCGCTTCCTAATGTTAAATATAAGTTTCCTTTTTTGTTTCCATTCTATCCAAAACATCGTTCTTTATCATATGTTAGGTTCACGGTTTAATCATCATCTTTTGGTAAAACCAAATTTCTGTTGTTTCAAGTCTCCTCCTTATCATTGATGACGAAGAGACATGCGCTGCTATAATGGAGGACAGATATGTCGAGTGGTGATTTCAAGGTAGGCCTTCTCTTCTACAATTTGTATATTTATTATAATCTCTTATAATAAAAATAATAATATCTTGCTCTACTTGTATTGAGCACTTTTTCAAAGTAAATGCTATAAACAATGGAATTTTACCCCATCTTTCCTTTCTTTCATTTGTATATATATATATATATATATATATATATATATATATATATATATATATATATATATATATGCATGTATTAGGTCATCCCATAAGTTCTGTCCGAATTTTCTGTTAAAATGAACGAAATTTAAAGAGTATTTTATAATGTCTAATGGAGCTGAACATTATTTTTATGTTTAGATGCATTTAAACTGTTCAAATTTTATTTCAGAGAACAATAAAATTAAATATTGTTTGATTAAAACTCTGCTAACATGGAAGTACCCAAGAATCATTTGAGGCACATAATGCTTTATGAGTTCAAGAAAGGAAACTCAGCAGCCGAAGCGGCTAGAAACATTAACTCAGTTTATGGAGAGGAATGTGTGAATGAAAGAACTTGCGGAAGATGGTTTGCAAAATTCAGAGGTGGAGATTTCACCCTTGAAGATGAAGATCGAACCGGACGTCTGATGAAAAAGAGTTTGAAGCAGCCTTGAAGAAAATCCTGCTTTATCATTTGCAGAATTGACAGTGGTTCTCAGTTCAAACCATACAACTGTTCATCGTCATCTTCAAGAACTTGGAAAAGTTCCTAAACTTGGAAAATGTGTGCCTCACGAATTGTCTGAAAACAATCTCAAATCCCGAGTTGACATCTGCTCTTCTCTCCATTCTCGCCAACTTGTTTCACCTTTTTTGGATAGACTTGTGACTGGCAACGAAAAATGGATCTTTTATCGAAATGTTAAGCGTCGTAGACAGTGGCTTGGTAAAGGGGAAGGACCCCAGCCACAGCCAAGAAGGGAATTTCATGAGGCAAAAAGTTCTTCTTTCAATCTGGTGGGATTTCCAAGGAATAATCCACTTTGAATTCTTACCACCTAATGCAGCAATTAATGCTCAAATATACTGTCAGCAATTAGAGCGTTTGAACCAAGCTTTGAGGAAAAAAAGACCTGCTTTAGTGAATCGAAAACGGGTGATCTTTCATCAGGACAATGCGCGAGCACACACAGCAAGAATCACGTCACAAAAGATCGAAGAACTTGGTTGGGAGAAAATTCCTCATCCACCTTATTCTCCCAACTTGGATCCTTCAGTCTACCATTTGTTTCGTAGCTTACAGAATCATTTGGAAGAAACAGCTTTTGTAACACAGGAAGAGGTTAAAACTGACATTTGTAAGTTCTTCGAATCAAAGCCAAAAGAATTTTACAGTAATGGAATTAGTAAGCTTGTTAATAGTTGGAAGGACGTCATAGATAATCAGGGAAAATACATTGTTGATTGAATCTGTAATTAAATGTAACATTTGGTCACTTGTTTTCTTTATTCAAAATTCGGACAGAACTTATGGGATGACCTGATATATATATATATATATATATATATATATATATATATATATATATATATATATATATATATATATATATATATATATCGTGCTTGACGATTGCCACGTTTATGAACTTACAGTTGTGCCACACGGTGAGGTTCATATTTTAGTTGAATTCCTTCTATTCATTCTTCTCCGCATCACCCAGGTATGGGCAAATAGCAGCATAAACCTCATTCCCAACCTCGGTTTTCGTTTTTCCTCATTCTGTAAACTTTTTCTAGGTTACAACAAAGGCAAACTAAAGATGTATTTTGTTGCACGTGTTTATATACTAGAAAAAGTATATCATCTTTTTTCGGAAAATTTGAATTTGAATGTTGTTGAAAGGCCACTCAAAACATGCGGAGGAAACAAAGTGACATAATTCAAAGTCTGCTAAGACTATATATATATATATATATATATATATATATATATATATATATATATATATATATATATAATCTCGTCTGCAGTCGCTCTCTCACAGACGCGATGTTGCCTCGCTCTTTCTTTTTTACAAGTACTTTCACGGTAATTGCTCCGAGGAGCTGCTTTCGCTTGTCCCTAGGCCTCGTGAATTTAAACGTCCTACGAGGCTGGCATCCCGTTCCCACCCCTACACCGTTGAAACTGTTAGATGTAGACGTGTCTTCTACTCCAATAGCTTCATGTCTCGCACATCTCGCCTATGGAACTCCCTTCCCTATTAGTGTTTCCCTGAAAAATACAATCTCCAACGGTTTAAGTGTAGCGTCAATCGACATCTCCAGTTGCCTTGATCTATCTACTTCCCTTCTCCACATCGTTTTATCTTTCATTCCTATCTGCTCTCGCTCCAAATCTTCTGTAACCCCATTGCCTTGATCGACCCACTGTCTTTCTCTTTCTCCACATCCTCTCCTTTACCACTCCTATCTGCTCTTCCTCCAACCCTTCTATAACCCCTTGCGTTATAGTGGCCTCCAGCCTTGCTAGGGGTGATACGCTTAAAATATATATATATATATATATATATATATATATATATATATATATATATATATATATATATATATATATATATGAATGTATATATATATATATATATATATATAAGGTTTGACTAGGTTTGCTCTACGTTTGTATCGAGCTCTTTAGTTAGGTGTTTACTTGTATCGGGTTTTTTTCTTTGGGCCTTGAACCTGTATCTGTGCGATTATTTTCGACAGACTTTCATGTTCCTGGCTCTTTCTTTTTTAAAACCTTTTTTCCCTTCGGGATTGATTTGTCTATTGTTAAATCAAGAATTCGAAGGTTTTTCGACACGAGTATAGTTACTTATATATATATATATATATATATATATATATATATATATATATATATATATATATATATATATGTATGTATGTATATGAATGTACGTACATTTTGTATATTGGTGTACTACAATCATCCTTAGCTACTGCATCACAGTTAACTTTATAGCTAAATGAAGTAATCTTAATACATAACAAATTGATTGATTTTGATTTTACGGTTTATCAGTATGCTTTGCTTTTTTTTAAAGCCAGAAAATATTTTTAGATTGCAAAGATTTTATGAAGTTAATGCTTTTTAATGATAAAATTTCTACTAAGTAACCCATAGCTGGGAGGAGAACAGATGGAATCATGCCTTTTCAAATGTTATTTGCGCGTTAGTGAATATAATGAACCCGGCTTGAATTAAAACTCAGCAGATCTACGCTAACAGCGCCTGCTATTTTCCAGCGGTTACCCATCTGTGTACTATCCAGGCTCAACGTTGCTTAACTTCGGTGATCATAAGAGAACTGATGTTTCAAAGTGATATGGCCGTAAGATCTTTATATCAACCGCACATCCAAGCTTAGCTGCACCGGGTATTCCCAAGCGGTCAACCATCTAGGTCCTGCACATGCTCGACGTTGCTTAACTTCGGTTATCGTGCGAGAACCGGTGTTTCAACATGATATGGCCGTAATATCTTTATATAACACGCTTATCCAAGCTTACACCTGGTATTCCCAACTGGTCACCCATTTAGGTGCTGACCAGACTTGACGTTTCTTAACTTCGGCGAAGGTACGAGAACCGGTAATAGAGTCGTTAACATGATATTGTCGTAAGCACTTTATATCTTCCACACATCTAAGCTTACAGCAACTACTATTCCAAAGCGGTCATTCATTTAGGTACTGACCGAGCTCCACGCTGCTTAACTTTTGTGATAGTATGTGAACTTGTGTTTCAACGTGATACGGTCGTATGCCCTTTGTATTGACCGCGCATCCAAGGTTACATCACCAGGTATTCCCAAGCAGTCACCCATCTAGGAATTGACCGGTCTCGACGTTTATTTGCACGAAAGCCGATGTTCCAACGTGATATGGTCGTAAGCCAATAAATAACAAAGTGGAGATTGGTTTATAAAAACAAAAATAAATAACATATTTAAAAATAATATATATATAATACTATCGAAAAAATACGAATAATGACAAAAGCTTCAATATATATATATCAGTAATAACATATATTGAGATAAGTAAAAATAAAAACTAAAGAAGAAAGAAGACCAGAGAATATTTCAGATGAAAAAAAAAAAAAGAGAACGAAATAAGAAGGTAAAAAGACCAAAAAAAAAAAAAAAAAAGAGAAGGAAATATATAAAGTGAGAGGAGTTAGTAAACTAGCGTGAGAGAAGGCTGGAAAGAAAGTAAGTGTAAAGAAAAAAAAAGTAAAAAATAAATGGGGAATTTCTCTTGTGCGGTGGGCTTCCATTTTGATCTTTCTGCAAAATGGAATATTTTCAACTAGTCGGAAGCGTTGTGCATTTTCTGGCCCGGCACCTGCGCACACCTGTTGTTG